>JANAVB010018993.1:35055386-35307412 GCA_029216955.1 Iris pallida | reverse complement strand
ATACTACTTAAGGATAAAAGATGTCGAATCAATATAGTTGTCAGTAACTTGATTTGATCGACGGACATACGATATCTTAATATGGGGAGCCAAACGAGCATATAATAAAAGGAGCCCACAAACATAATTTGGGATTAGGGAGGTAGTGCAATAATAGCTCATTAGTGGACCGAGCTATTGTTAATGGGCCTGGATTGTGTGTTCGGGCTGAACACGGGATATCCAGATCCGTTAGGAGGCCTAACCCTAATTTCTCCTCATGGTCCCTGCCGTAGCCTATATATATTCCTCTATTCTCTGGCCGCCAGATTACTGATCAGAAATCTGAAACTTTCTCTAAATTCGTGATTCACGTAAGGAGAGAAAGAGAGGGCTGCCAAGGAGAAGAAAAGGTTGGGAGATCGTCGCCCACACGACGTCCAACTCGAGGAAGGAATACGTGCAGAAGATCTTGGGGTCGTCCGCTCGAGATTACCAGGAATAACTTGTCTCATTTCCGCCGCAGGTATAATTCGTGAACCCTTGTTTCCGCCTATGAAGGGTTAGAACACGTATTAGATCTAGTTTAACTTTCTATCGATCAATACGCACACTAAAGGAAGGGTCCTGGGAATCCCCAGTTCCATCAATTGGTATCAGAGCCACTTTGGATCTATGTATTGATTGATACGTCCATGTTGTCTAATAAAACCTGAGCTGTGTAATAGTCGGTAGATGTAGATCTGTTCTAACTCGATTTTGCAGGCATTTTAGATCCAACTATTATGGTCCAATACATGTTTTTGATTGTGTTGTTTAAACCATGGACATATCGTGGATGTTGTTGTTGCTGTGGATGTAATTAAAATCACGAGGGTTGATCGTGCTTATTATTTTAATTTTTCAATCTAGATTATGTATGAACTCCTTCGGAAGGCATAAGATTGATGTAATTTTAATTATTTTTGATTAATCGTGATGGCGGTGGTGGCTATTTCTGACGTCGGACGAGATGCTGGTTTTAAGCAGTCCAGAGGCAGACAGATAATTTTCGATGAAGGAATCGACAGCCAAAACCTTTAAAAAAATGGGACGCTGCCCCGAACCCCGCGACCTGACCGGGCAGGTCGAACCCCGAATAGATCTGCGCAGTGCCAGATTTTGGATTCGGATAGTTGAGGACGGAGCAGCAAAGATGACCATAATAGTTGGATATTTTCTCTTATTTTTGTCATTTTGCTTTTTCTGATTATACATGTTTATTATTGTGTGGTTGTTTTTTTTTTTTGAAAAACCAAGCCTACATTAATAATGGATAATATGGACATAATATCAACTAGTACAAAAATCTTCATTGTTAAATAACTAAGTGGGAAGAGGATATTTATTTAGTATAAATCATATGGTCTCCATTACTGGTTTGTACGTGATGTAATTATACTTGCGTGTTGGCTTTAGTACTTTCCTCCATATCGGATGAGTATAATTATGGATCACCAGTACAAACTTTCTTAGGAATAATTGTAGAAAGTTATCTAGTATGTGTTCACTTCTCCATCTGAAGGAACTCATTACAAGGTAATGGACTTAGTATTAAGTAATGGTATACACTTAGATACAAATAATGGTATCCTCCCTATCGGAGTCACTGCTATTATTTGTATGACCAGAGCAAGACCAGCATATTAATTTTATTTGTCATAAAGTTATGTTGACATGATAGTCAAATTAATAAGAAAAACCTACTTGAACAAAGTTGAATTTGTATACGTCCACACTATCGTGGCATGCTAAATTCATGGTGTTCAAGGTGTTGGTGAATTTCTTATTATTGTTTTGAGGGAATCAATATTTAGTTAATTCAAAAAGTTTTTTTGCCCTACATAATTTTATTTATGTGATTCTCAGGATTTCAAAAAAAATAGGTTCTTTCAGTCCACTTATGGTGATTCTTAAAGAAAACAAACTTACTGGACCTAATTATATTGACTGGAAACGTAATTTGGACATTGTTCTGACTGCTGAGGAGTACAAATATGTACTTGTTGAGGAATGCCTACCTAAGCCTGATGCTAACTCTGATGAAGAGGTCAAAGAGGCTTATAAGAAGTAGAAAAAGGCAGATGAGATGGCACGGTGTTACTTCTGGCATCTATGTCAAATGTACTGCAACATCAGCATCAAGCCATAGCCACTACTTATGACATGATATATAACCTCAAGGAACTCTTCGGATATCAGAGTAGAGCAGCTAGGCAGTTTGCTATGAAATTATTGATGAATACAAAAATGGCTGAGGGTACACCAGTAAGGGATCATGTTCTCAAGATGATGGGTCATCTGAATGAGATGGAGATCCTTGGAGCTAAATCGATAGGGAATCCCAGGTCGATATCATTCTCGGGACTCTGCCTAAAAGTTTTGACAATTTTTGCCTTAATTACAACATGAACAAAAGGTTGTATAGTTTGACAGAACTTGCAAAAGAGCTACAGGATGCTGAATCTCTCTTTAGGCAGAGTGGTCATGTTTTTGTTTTGAAAAAGGCTTCTACTTCTAAGCCAAAAGGTGATAAGAAGAAGAATAACATTCAGAAACAGGCAAACTCAGCAAAGAAGGGCATGGGACCTCAAGGTGCGGTAAAAAAGACGAAAGGCAAATGTTTCAAGTGCAAAGGGTCAGGACATTGGAAGACTGATTGTGTCACGTCCCGCTTCCCATATTTGAAACGGGGACGCCATAATACATCTCCAGGCTACGCGCCGAAACCGCGATTGTCGCCTGTAATCATCAGCAAGAATGGAAAATACAAGGAGTTTACATGATATTAAATATAGTGAAGTTATTATACAGGGAACTTTTCCAACAATGCTTTTACAGGTTTATTACAAAATTAATTTACAAGATTACTACGATAGCGCTGGTTATAACTGTAGGTAGTCCGGACAGTTTACTTCTCGTTGTAGTGCGGCGATACTTCGGCGGAGGCGTCTTCTTCTTCACCTAGTGAACAAAACTAGGTCGTTTAGAAACGACAAGCAAGTCCTCGGTCAAGGGCGATGAAATATAAATAAATAAAATTAAAATATGCGGTTTTCTAAAAAAAAAGACTTGTGCAACTGCATATATGTATGTATATAAGTATATATATATATATGTATATATATACCCTTAATTTTACTAAAATGACACATGTAACCATCATCCTACTCCAGGGATTGTGAGATTTCCGAGCTTCCCTTGAGCTTTCTGTAAGATTTGCTTCCCTTGAGCAAACTGCCTACCAAGGTAGGTATGGGTTACTTTTGGAGTAAGATGAAATCTAATACAATGCAATTGAGAACAATAATCTAAATAATTCTCTAGATGCTTCCCGTGAACAATCCCGTTAACCTGGGATCAGGCTGTGAATTCCGAGCCTCCCTTGGGCTAAACCATCTATTTGATGTTACTGTCGAAATAGATGCATTGATTTCCGAGCCTCCCTTGGGCTAGTACTCTCTATTTGAAAATAGAAGTACGGATTTCCGAAATACTGATCAGCTTTTATTGTTATTATGTTACGGGATATATAGGAATATTCAGTTGTTCTCCCCGCCCAATGCTTCCTATATATGAAACTTTCTAAAATTTTCCAAAAGTCAGGAATTTAACTCTCTCTAGAATTTCTCAAAAATTTTGGCAGAGTCTCCTTTGTATTTAGGAGCCCCGAAAATTTACAAAACACAATATAATATGAAAATCGGGTTTGCCGACCCCTTCGGTGGAGCAAATCTCAACACCGGACCACGCAGTAAATATAATGGGCTCGCCGGCCCCTTCGGTGGAGCAAATCTCAACACCGGACCATGCAGTTTATATAAAAGTAAAGAAGGATAAATAATTAGGCACCTTTTACCTTTGGCAAGCGAGGGAACAAGCATATTTTACCTTTTTTTTAGCAATCAGTCGGAAGGCGATTTTTGCAATTAGCAAGCAATACAATGATAGCCATAATTTTCCTTTGCAAGTTATACTAGGCAACATGTAGAGACTTAAAATGAAAACATGTATATATATATATATATATATATATATATATATATATATATTTATATACTAGGTAGATAGTATGTAGATAATATACATATATTTGCATATACTCATATATCATGTATAGATAATAGGTATGTATATATATATTATGTAGATAGTACATATATATATATATAAATATGTATAGATGTATTTGTAGATAGTTTATAAACGATATGTATGTATATATATATTATGTAGATAGTACATATATATACAATATGTATAGATGTATTTGTAGATAGTTTATATACAATATGTATGTATATATATATAGATAGCATACACATAAAGGAATTAAGAATGTAGAAAAATAACAAGTCCTCATACTTTACCTTCCCGTGGACGGTTCTGTTGTTCAGTTCACATATGTATCAGACTTACCCTGGGAGAGCCTAGTATGTCCATAAGTGTTCAATTGTCCAGGATTATTTGTATGTCCACAGTTGTCCTCTCCTCCAAATTTGTATGTTCACAATTGTTCTCTCCTCCAAATTTGTTATTTTAACTTCATGTCATTACTAACTAATATATATATATTTATATTTTATTATTATTTTTTTCAATTGTATATAACCTATTCCTGTTGTGTTGAATATAATTATTCCAGTGTCCAAATATAACAACTTTTAATTCCTCTAACTATGTTTATCAAAACAAAGTTGAAGTTTACTAGAAATCAGAATTTCAAAATGCTAGAGGTCTCAAATTAGTTAACAATACCAAATTTCAGAATTGTAAGCTAATTAATACTTAGAGGAATTATTTTATCTCATAATTCAGATTATGTTCTTACAATTAGGAAAAATTTGACATCTAATTTCATAATTTCAGATAAATTAACCAAAAATTAACATGGAGCATTTCCAAAGAAAGAGGAAGAGAAAAAAGAGGACTTGCCTTGGATTGGGAATGCCCTAGATTTCTCCACAAACCCTAATTTAAATCCAATAGCAAATAACAAAACTTTTGTTAGTACCCTAACCTAGTTAAATTAGAAATAAAGAGAGGTTGGAGAAGAAAAGAAATTACCTAGGTTTTCTTGTTGTTTGAAATTTGGGAAGTGGAAGAGGAAGTAGAAGTGGAAGTAGAAGAAGTTGAAGAAGAAGATGAAGATGATGTTGAAGAAGAAGATGAAGAGGAAGATGGAGAAGAGGTGATGGAGGATGGAGAGGAGGGTGAAGAGGTGGTGGTGGCCGGCGACGCGCTCGGGTGGCCGACGGTGGCCGGCGCGCTCGGCCGGCGGCAGCCGGCGGCAGCAGCAAGTAGCAGCGGCAGCAGCGGTAGGTAGCAGCGGTAGCACTAGGAAGGAGAGGAAGAAGAAGAGTGGAGAGGGAGAGGGAGAGAGATGGAGAGATATATAGAGGGGGAGAGAGTGTTCGGGAGAGAGCGAGAGAGGGAGAGAGATTTCGGGAGAGAGAGAGAGATCACGAGAGAGGGAGAGAAGGTTCGGGAGAGAGAGAGAGAGAGAGAGAGAGAGAGAGAGAGAGAGAATTCGAGAGAGAGGGAGAGAGCCTGAGAGATCGGGAGAAAGGGAGAGAGGGTGGATGTGGCTGCCCCCTCTCTTTCTCTAAATATATATAAATTAATTTTTTTTCTTTTCTTTCCCCTTTTTTTTTCCTTAGGGTTTTTCTTTATAAAATTTTCAAAAAAAAATAAGAATGAAAAATAAAATTATTATTATTATTATTATTATTAAATCAATTATTGTTTATATCATAAAAAAAATTTGAGCAAAATATTTAATTAGATGGAAATATAATAAAATATTAATACAGTAATTTTTGAAAAGCAGTTATGACACTCTACCCACCTTACAAAAATTTCGTCCTCGAAATTTAAATTTAAGGATAAGTTTCTCAAAACAAATATAAAGAGAAGCAAAATGTTCTACCCACCTTACAGAATTAGAGTAGTAATTTATTAAACAGGTAAACAAAATATCTCGAAATATAGTTATCAAAACTTCACGGAAATAAGAACAATCCTAAAATAATAGAAATCACCAAGATTTTTGAAATTCCATAAAACCAAATAGAATTGGTCAGATACCATGTTGTTTCAAACCATAACCATGTATGATCCTTGAATTCAAAATCATATTTCTTATTCTCATTTTCTGACGTGATATAGTAATCTAGTGCCTCGCCATCGCGCGTATGGCTGCAATCAAGATACCGTTTCACTATCAGGATTCATGGCTGCAGCTTTTGCTACTACGCCAATGATATCCATAAAATGATTAGGGAATATGACTGTGAAGTAACCATACATGTCAGAGAAAAATCCAATCAATTCGAAATCAAATTCAAATAGAAATTCAATTCAAGTTGTAATATCATCAATATCACTTATACAAAATATTAAACTCAGAAATGATCTCAAAGATTTTGTTATTAGGGAAATAGAAGTCTCATCTCAAATTTTCAACTCAATGGTTTCAAAATTCAAAATGAGAAATATGAAATCAGAATCTAAATGTCAAACTCCTTGAAATCAAACACAGAATCATTATCTCGGGCTCAAAATCTTGTGAATTCATGTATTCGATAATGTTGTGCCTCGCCAGCATAGGTGGCTGCACAACTTCTCTTTCCATGATAACAAAAGAACATTCGACTCAAGGCACGACAAGTATTCATTCGTATAAATCTATCCACAATATCCTGGTCAAAGCATTACCTCATAGAATAGAATCAAATGAGTAATTGAGCATGTATATTAGAGAAGGGACAATTACTGAAATTAGGAATGTTATGGAAAGATATGATTGAATGAAAAGATTGAGGATATGATCTAAATTTTCAAATAATATTGGGGATAACGCAGAAAATAGTCGAATGGGGGAGATAGGTGAATAATAGAAAATTTAACAGATGAAGGAGAACGGGTAGAGACTCAAACAGTGATAAGTTTAAGAGGTTAAGAAATAAGAAACTAAATTCTAATCCAATTATTTACATAGCACTACGTACAACAATCATTATACAATTACTTAGATATGCTATTGCTAGTACTAACTTATCCAATATTCATTAAGGAGATACATATATATATATTCTTATCCCTCACTATTCAAAATATTTGAATTCCTGGTTTACTAGTGATACCCATACTCAGCCCAAGATCCTCAAGGAATTTCTAGGTTCTTAATAGCTCAAATAAGAGTGCTAATCGAATCCTCAAATACATACTAATCTGGCCTAGAAGGTCATGTCTGCCCTTGTGCTACTCATAACCAAGTAAGGATACTTAATGGTTCATACTTGCTATAGGAGTTTTATCTAGCTAAGCATACCAAGAATATAGTCTAACATACACCAATCAAATTGGTATTCTCTGTTCTAAGGTTCCTTAAGACATTCCTTAAAGTCTGTGCCTTAGCCCATAGGATTCCAAAAATCTTGACCTACCGTCATGTCTTATCCTGCATAGGTTTTCCTAGAAGATTGGTAGGTTCCTCATCCTTAAGCTTTCGGTTTTGTAAAACCTGCAACCTATTTTAGGTCCTTTAACCTTGGGATCCAATACGGAAATCAAAGTTCTCCGTCTAAGTCTAGAACCTACGTCTTATCTAAACCTATGGTTCATCCAAGATTTTCCATTCTTGCTGACCTGCATGGGCCACCACTAAAAGACGTGTCACGTCCCGCTTCCCATATTTGAAACGGGGACGCCATAACACATCTCCAGGCTACGCGCCGAAACCGCGATTGTCGCCTGTAATCATCAGCAAGAATGGAAAATACAAGGAGTTTACATGATATTAAATATAGTGAAGTTATTATACATGGAACTTTTCCAACAATGCTTTTACAGGTTTATTACAAAAGTAATTTACAAGATTACTACGATAGCGCTGGTTATAACTGTAGGTAGTCCGGACAGTTTACTTCTCGTTGTAGTGCGGCGATACTTCGGCGGAGGCGTCTTCTTCTTCACCTAGTGAACAAAACTAGGTCGTTTAGAAACGACAAGCAAGTCCTCGGTCAAGGGCGATGAAATATAAATAAATAAAATTAAAATATGCGATTTTCTAAAAAAAAGACTTGTGCAACTGCATATATGTATGTATATAAGTATATATATATATGTATATATATATACCCTTAATTTTACTAAAATGACACATGTAACCATCATCCTACTCCAGGGATTGTGAGATTTCCGAGCTTCCCTTGAGCTTTCTGTAAGATTTGCTTCCCTTGAGCAAACTGCCTACCAAGGTAGGTATGGGTTACTTTTGGAGTAAGATGAAATCTAATACAATGCAATTGAGAACAATAATCTGAATAATTCTCTAGATGCTTCCCGTGAACAATCCCGTTAACCTGGGATCAGGCTGTGAATTTCGAGCCTCCCTTGGGCTAAACCATCTATTTGATGTTACTGTCGAAATAGATGCATTGATTTCCGAGCCTCCCTTGGGCTAGTACTCTCTATTTGAAAATAGAAGTACGGATTTCCGAAATACTGATCAGCTTTTATTGTTATTATGTTACGGGATATCTAGGAATATTCAGTTTTTCTCCCTGCCCAATGCTTCCTATATATGAAACTTTCTAAAATTTTCAAAAAGTCAGGAATTTAACTCTCTCTAGAATTTCTCAAAAATTTTGGCAGAGTCTCCTTTGTATTTAGGAGCCCCGAAAATTTACAAAACACAATATAATATGAAAATCGGGTTTGCCGACCCCTTCGGTGGAGCAAATCTCAACACCGACCACGCAGTAAATATAATGGGCTCGCCGGCCCCTTCGGTGGAGCAAATCTCAACACCGGACCATGCAGTTTATATAAAAGTAAAGAAGGATAAATAATTAGGCACCTTTTACCTTTGGCAAGCGAGGGAACAAGCATATTTTACCTTTTCTTTAGCAATCAGTCGGAAGGCGATTTTTGCAATTAGCAAGCAATACAATGATAGCCATAATTTTCCTTTGCAAGTTATACTAGGCAACATGTAGAGACTTAAAATGAAAACATGTATATATATATATATATATATATATATATATATATATATATATATATATATTTTTATATACTAGGTAGATAGTATGTAGATAATATACATATATTTGCATATACTCATATATCATGTATATAGATAATAGGTATGTATATATATATTATGTAGATAGTACATATATATATATATATAAATATGTATAGATGGATTTGTAGATAGTTTATAAACGATATGTATGTATATATATATTATGTAGATAGTACATATATATACAATATGTATAGATGTATTTGTAGATAGTTTATATACAATATGTATGTATATATATATAGATAGCATACACATAAAGGAATTAAGAATGTAGAAAAATAACAAGTCCTCATACTTTACCTTCCCGTGGACGGTTCTGTTGTTCAGTTCACATATGTATCAGACTTACCCTGGGAGAGCCCAGTATGTCCATAAGTGTTCAAGTGTCCAGGATTATTTGTATGTCCACAGTTGTCCTCTCCTCCAAATTTGTATGTTCACAATTGTTCTCATCCTCCAAATTTGTTATTTTAACTTCATGTCATTACTAACTAATATATATATATATATATATATATATTTTTTTTTTCAATTGTATATAACCTATTCCTGTTGTGTTGAATATAATTATTCCAGTGTCCAAATATAACAACTTTTAATTCCTCTAACTATGTTTATCAAAACAAAGTTGAAGTTTACTAGAAATCAGAATTTCAAAATGCTAGAGGTCTCAAATTAGTTAACAATACCAAATTTCAGAATTGTAAGCTAATTAATACTTAGAGGAATTATTTTATCTCATAATTCAGATTATGTTCTTACAATTAGGAAAAATTTGACATCTAATTTCATAATTTCAGATAAATTAACCAAAAATTAACATGGAGCATTTCCAAAGAAAGAGGAAGAGAAAAAAGAGGACTTGCCTTGGATTGGGAATGCCTTAGATTTCTCCACAAAACCCTAATTTAAACCCAATAGCAAATAACAAAACTTTTGTTAGTACCCTAACCTAGTTAAATTAGAAATAAAGAGAGGTTGGAGAAGAAAAGAAATTACCTAGGTTTCTTGTTGTTTGAAATTTGGGAAGTGGAAGAGGAAGTAGAAGTGGAAGTAGAAGAAGTTGAAGAAGAAGATGAAGATGATGTTGAAGAAGAAGATGAAGAGGAAGATGGAGAAGAGGTGATGGAGGATGGAGAGGAGGGTGAAGAGGTGGTGGTGGCCGGCGACGCGCTCGGGTGGCCGGCGGTGGCCGGCGCGCTCGGCCGGCGGCAGCAGCAAGTAGCAGCGGCAGCAGCGGTAGGTAGCAGCGGTAGCACTAGGAAGGAGAGGAAGAAGAAGAGTGGAGAGGGAGAGGGAGAGAGATGGAGAGATATATAGAGGGGGAGAGAGTGTTCGGGAGAGAGCGAGAGAGGGAGAGAGATTTCGGGAGAGAGAGAGATCACGAGAGAGGGAGAGAAGGTTCGGGAGAGAGAGAGAGAGAGAGAGAGAGAATTCGAGAGAGAGGGAGAGAGCCTGAGAGATCGGGAGAAAGGGAGAGAGGGTGGATGTGGCTGCCCCCTCTCTTTCTCTAAATATATATAAATTAATTTTTTTTTCTTTTCTTTCCCCTTTTTTTTTTCCTTAGGGTTTTTCTTATAAAATTTTCAAAAAAAAATAAGAATGAAAAATAAAATTATTATTATTATTATTATTATTAAATCAATTATTGTTATATCATAAAAAAAAATTTGAGCAAAATATTTAATTAGATGGAAATATAATAAAATATTAATACAGTAATTTTTGAAAAGCAGTTATGACAGATTGTCCACTTCTCAAACAAGGGAACAAAGAAGGTATATCTCATTTACTAGTAGTTGAAACATGTTTAGCGGTGTTATCTATCGGCACCTGGTGTGTAGATACAGGAGCCACTAATCATGTCTGCAATACATTGCAGGGGTTCCAGAAAACCAGACAGCTCAGTGATGGAGAGATATGCTTGTTCATGGGTGATGCTACAAAAGTATCGGTCGTTGCATTAGGAGATGTTACTTTATCTTTTGGTAGAAATAAGTCTTTGACATTGAGAGATTGTCTTTATGCACCTTCACTTAGAAGGAATTTAGTTTCTGTTTCTACGTTAGATAAGGATGAATATTCAGTTTATTTTAATGACAATATTGTTATTAGAAAGAATAAACATTTTATCTGTTCTGGTTCATTGGTTGATAATTTGTATGTCATTAATCCTATTTTGCCCATAATGTAACTTATGAAAATGAATAATATGTCATATAACTTAAATAAGAGAAAAGAACCTTCTTGTATGAACCAAACATATCTTTGGCACTTGCGATTGGGGCATATTAACCTAAGAAGGATTCAAAGACTGGTTGAAGATGGACCTTTGAGTTCATTGGAAATGGAGGCACAACCAGTCTGTGAATCATGCTTGGAAGGTAAAATAACCAAAAGGCCTTTTACGGCAAAAGGGTATAGGGCCAAAGATATGTTGGAATTGGTTTATTCTGATTTGTGTGGACCCATGACTATCCAAGCTAGAGGTAGTTTAGAATATTTTGTCATATTTATTGACGATTATTCAAGGTATGGATACATTTATTTGATGTACCGTAAGTTTGAGTGCTTTGAGAAATTTAAAGAGTACAAGACTGAAATAGATGAAACATCATGGAAAATGTATCAAGTCATTACGATCAGATCGTGGTGGCGAGTACCTCTTTGGAGAGTTTAGAGATTATTTATCAAAGGCTGGGATTGCATCCCAATTGACTATACCTGGAACGCCCTAGCAGAATGGTGTAGCCGAAGGAAGGAATAGAACTTTTATGGAGATGGTTAGATCAATGATGAGTTATTCGGATTTGCCAGATTCATTTTGGAGATATACCTTAGAGACTGCAGCTTATATTTTGAACTTGGTTCCTTCTAAGTCAGTACCTCTTACTCCCACAGAGCTGTGGATTGGGCGTAAGCCTAGTCTGAAACATGTTCGCATTTGGGATAGTCCAGCACATGTGCTGAATGTGAAAGCAGATAAGTTGAAATCTCGTACAGAAGTACGCTTGTTTGTAGGCTATCCAAGAGGAATGAAAGAAGGTTCATTTTATAGTCCTAAGGATCAGAAGGACGTTGTTAGCACCAATGTCCGATTCTTAGAGGAAGACTATGTGATGAACCATAAACCCACAAGTAGAGTTGTTCTAGAAGAACTGAGATATGAGACACCAAGTACTTCAGTACCAATAGTACAAGAGGATGAACCACAAATAACTGCACAATGTGTCACAAATATTACACCACAATCGATAGTGCCTCGTCGTAGTGGGAGGGTTGTGATACAACCTGATAGATATATGTTCTTGGGAGAGTCGTCAGACTTCGTCCCTGAAGGAACAAGATTATGATCCCTGTACCTACAATGAAGCACTCCAAGATAAAGATGCAGAGTCTTGGAAAAAGCAATAATATCTGAAATAGAATCTATGGATTCTAATCAGGTCTGAAAGCTTGTAGAACCATCCGTTGGTGTAAAAGCCATTGGATGCAAGTGGGTCTATAAAGAAAAAAAAGTATTAGACGGTAAGGTAGAAACCTTTAAAGTTCGGCTTGTAGCAAAAGGTTTTACTCAAAGAATGGTTATCGATTATGAGGAAACCTTTTCTCCTGTAGCCATGCTTAAGTCTATCCCGATTCTTTTATCTATTGCAGCTCATCTCGATTATGAGATTTGGCAAATGGATGTCAAGACAGCTTTCCTTAATGGAAGTCTTGAGGAAGACATCTATATGAAGCAACCAGACGGGTTCATTGAAAAGGGCCAGGAGCATCTTGTTTGTAAGCTCAAGAAGTCCATTTATGGACTTAAGCAAGCTTCCAGATCTTGGAACATATGTTTTGATCAGGTGATAAAATCCTATGGATTTGATCAATGTCAGAATGAATCATGTGTATACAGAAAGTATGACGGAAACGTGGTGGTGTTCCTAGTACTTTATGTGGATGACATCTTGCTCATTGGAAACAATATGAAGGTGTTATCTGATGTAAGGGTATGGTTATCCAAATAGTTTGATATGAAGGACATGGGAGAAGTAGGTCACATCCTTGGGATCAAAGTTCTACGAGATCGCAAGAAAAGGATGTTGGGCTTATCCCAAGCTTCCTATATCGATACTGTACTAACTCATTTTAGTATGCAAAATTTTAAGAAAGGTTTCTTACCTTTTAGACATGGAATTGCTCTATCAAAGGAGCAGTGTTCGAGGACACCTAAAGAGATAGAGAACATAAAGGCAGTTCCTTATGCTTCAGCAGTAGGAAGCTTAATGTATGCAATGCTATGTACGAGACCAGACATCTGCTTTGCCGTAGGCATGGTCATCAGATATCAGTCTAACCCAGGGCAAGAGCACTAGACTGTCGTAAAGCATATTTTAAAGTACCTGAAAAGGACTCAAAAGTATATACTAGTTTACAAGGCAGATAGTTTAGTTCCCTTGGGGTATACAGACTCAGATTTTCAGTCAGATAAGTATTCCAAAAAATCTACCTCAGGTTATGTGTTTACTTTGGGGGGTGGAGCCATTATATGGAGGAGTATCAAGCAAAAGTGTATTGCTGATTCCACTATGGAAGCCGAGTATGTTGCAGCCTCTGAGGCAGCCAAAGAGAGGTCCTATGAGTTCTACGGCGGGGTATAACCACATAGTCTTACGGTCTCAAGGCCCATCATATAGGGTATGACTTGGACGGTGGTGTCGTATAGAGTTCAAGTGGGTTTAAGACACGATGTCAATGACTTAGTATTTTAAGGCACGGGCCACGGTTGATTAAATTGAGTTGGAATAAGGTCTTTCAAATAGTCGTTCCTGAGTCAAATAAAATAATAGGGCAAGAAGGAAGAATGCTCGCGACTGGGTCGTCGAGACAAGGTCTCAGATGTGAGAAGTATTGAACTTGGCCCTGAAAGAGATGGTAACACTAGAAGTAGATTGATTGTGTGAGACATCAGTTCGAGTCGAGTCTTACATGGTCATTGGACAACTTGTACAAGGTAAAATAAACAGTTTTTTGAACGGCGATCCAGGCGGCCCATGTGAACCGTTTTGATGGTAGACATCGTAGCTCTGCTGGATGACCACACGGGTTAGGCGGGGACTTACAGTGGAGCTCGCTACTCGTGCTGGCAAGGGGCGTTCGTCTAATCAAAATCTACAAAGGGAGTCCGTTATAGCACTGGGCGCTAGTGACTATTTCATATAGTGTAACATCCACTTTTCTAAAATAAGGGTAATTTTGAACTTTTGTATTTTAAATCATTAAAATATTAGAGTTTAGTCATGATATGATTTTAGTTATTTTAAAACTATTTAAAATGGTGATATGTGAATTTGGTGTTTTGATAGTGTAACCTTAGTCATACATGACCGAGAAGACTAATCATGATCATGGAAACCTAATTATGTGTTTAGAATATCATATTTTTACTTTCTAGCCTAAGGGTATTTTGGTTATTTTGACACTTTTGTGAAATTGCAAATTATATGAATTAAATATGTGCTAGTTAATTATTGAGACTTGACCTAGAAGTTTAGCCTAACCTAGATGTTAGTCATGACCCTAGAGACTAAGTTTGAGGGTTTCAACTAAGTAATCAAATTAGATTAATATCTAGATATTTGTTAGTGGAATATTTTAGGCTAAATGTTAAGAAAGGTTACTTTAATTGTGAGCCTTTAGATTGGCTTAAATTTGTTGGAGAAGCCTTGACCACTCATCCTAAACCCTAACCCTAACCTAATGGCAGCAATCAAACATCCCTCCTCTATAAATACAACACATGAACCCTTTAGCATCATTTTTAAATCATTTAATTGCCTCCTTTTGTGTTCTTCCCCAATTCCTCCCCAAATACCCAAATCAACTCCAAATTGAGTCTAGTCTTTTGCATTGGACTCCCCTACAATAGAGGACACCATTAGTGGGTAGCTAACAAGGATTCAGAGGCTCGGGATCGTCACAAGTTGAAGAGGAGCCCTCATTCAAATAGCTCTAAATTAAGGTTTCACCTTCAATAGGTAAAACCAAGCAAACCTATTCAAATTCTAGTTTTCTTTCCATGGATGGATTCATCTAGGTATACCCCATCTAGGTATACCCTAGCCGTGGGTCAAGTTTGATAGGAAATCGTGTCCATTTAGTGTCCGTATTGGACGCGTATCAGTGTCCTTGAATAAGTGTTTGACGAATTGCCTCTTAGGATTAAATGTTATTTAATTTGAATTCTATTTTAAAGAGATTATAGCCCTATATATGGGAATTAGTTTTGTATGTGACTGAGTCAATTTTTGCTTATTTTTTGTGTCTAAAATTGGGCACGAACATGTGTACGAGGCCACGGTTCACTGTCCTGCTACCCCGTGTCCAGTTCTCACTGGACACGACACGAGACACCACCATTTTTTGTCAGTACCTAGGGGCAATGTCTGACATGCCACCCATAAAGTTCAGAGAGACTCGTGTCGTATCGGACACACAATCGTGTGAGCACGCGATTTGCACTGCACTGCACGAGCGTGCAAGTGATGTCCGATACGGGCTTCGTGTCCTTCGTGGACACGTCGTGATGGTGTTACAGGGACACGTTTGGGCAGGCCATCACCTGGCGAACCTAGGGACACGGACACGACCCTCCTCGTGTTGTGTGTCGAGCCCTATTGGACTCGACATGGCCGCACGACCCTGTGCACGAGCCTGTGCACAGCATGATTCCTGAACCCTGTTTCCTAGCATTGGACACTTCGTGTCCACTCTTGTGGACACGAATGACACACCCTGGACACGTGTACATGTGAGGGGACACACCTACATACATGATTGTTAAATTCGTTTGGTTTCAGGTTTTCGAAAATGGGATTCTCTGATACATGTTCAGTTTCTGTAATTTCAGAGTTAAATACGAATTAAATTGATAAATGATGTTAATTTGATGATGTATTAACATATATACATATCTGAGTTATGTTTACACAGCTGGGGATTCATATGGTTTGATGTTTATTCGAATTTCACACATGCATGACTGAACAGTAAAAAACTGAAAAATGAGTTAGTTCAACTGTAAACTAATTTCTGATATTTAATTGTAATTAAACTAAGTTTTGAATGATTAAACTAACATGTTAGATTCTAGGTTAGTTCATGTTGAGTGTAATGGTTATGGCTTGTTCATAACTGAGAATTGAAACCTGAAACTTAGCAATAAGAAAAACCTGAGAATAGTTAGGAATGGACTGAGATTGAGAAAACTCATTGATTTGGGTTTAAACTGAAATTGAGTTTTGATTTGATTAAAATATGTTTTCGAATTGGGTTTTTAGATAACTGAGAAGTGAAATGAACTCCGTGTTCATTTGATCCTGGGATTTATAAATTGAATTGAGAAGAAATCAGTATTGAAACAAAAAAATTGGGTTTGATTTTCAAATGTTAATGTTAATACTGAGTTTTCAATGCTAACTGAAATGTTAAACCGAAATTCACTGATTCTGAGTATTTTAACTTGACTGAAATGGGAATGTAGATAACTGAGTTCCCCTATTTTAAAACCTGGGAACATGGTTAGTTGATGTTAGATTTGGTTTTAATTGAATTCAAGTTTTGAAATTGATATGTTAAAACTGAGTTCTCCTTTATATGTTAACCTGAAATTGATGTTAAGTTAAGAAGATGTTAACTTAAGTTTTAACTAAGGTTTGAATGTAAAAAACCTGAGATTTGAGAAAACAGTAAACTGACATTTGGTAAATGTATGAACCTGTGTACTAAGAGCTGAATTGAAAACCCCTTAACCCTCTCTATATGTATGAATGTATGTAGATATGCATGTATGTATATATGTATGTATATAGGTAAATATGCATGAAATAACTGAAATGGAATTTCTGAAATTAAAACAATGAATGCAAACTGAAATATGTATGCAATGTATGCATATATGAAGGCATGTATGTATATATGAATGTATGCATACATGTATGAATATATATATGAATGTATGCATACATGTATGAATATATATATGGATGTATGAAGATAGGTATATATGTTAACTAGAAGTACAACCTTGCCTAATGCTACACAATGTTATACACACACACACAACCTCTATATACCCTATATACATATATTGTTATATATGTGAATGAAATGTGAATATAAATGTGATACTAGACTAGATTACTTGGTTGTGTGTGCCTAGCTAGTTAAATGTGATGCTAGACTATGGTTAGCTTGTGTGTAGTATAGTTAGTTGCCTAGGCTATGTGTTGGATACCTAGAATTGACTTGATTAAGCCTAGATTATACTAACTTAGACTAGTTGACCAAGATTGACCAAGTCCTAACTAGTTTGACCTAATTTGACTAGATGTTGACTTGGTTTGACCCAGAGTTGACCAAAAGTTGACTTGACCTAGATTGACCTAGAAAATCATGTAGATGTATTGTACACTTCAATTATAACCCCCTTGTATACATCATGACTTGTGTTGCTCTAAATAGGACTCAGATATCTCATATCGGACAGTGTATTCTCACAGACATTCAGATCGCAGGCGAGTACATTCTCTGATCGTTTCATACTTGTCACGACTTATATTTTGTTCTAGATTACTTTACTTGATGCTGACACTTGCTATCACAGATTGGTACTCTATGGATCTTTTCTTGGGATATTATCCCCCTTAGCGGGCGCATCGCTCCCGTCTTGACTGGACCTGTTAAAAATATTACAGATGATACCGAGAACTTCTGCCCGACCTACTATGGAGCCCATCTAGACGATACCTGTGAGTTGGACCCACAGGAGGATCTAGCTCTTGCTGAGGACGTCATCCATACTGCTTAGACTAGATTAGCTAGACTTTATCTTATTTCTTATGTCATTTGTGTTGACTTCAGAGTTGTATTATTTTCTGGATGTTGTGTCGTTTAGACACTTAGACTTTCCTTCTGTTTGTATCTTCCTTTGAGATTTTCATATCTATGATATCGTGCTATTTCTGTCTTAGTTGTGATTGAGACTGTATTCTGTATTGTCAACTCCACTCGGAGTGTATATACTGTACATGTACCTTATATTGTTAGATGTTGTGACCTAGGACAGCGTTCTACCGCCGACATTGCTGCGTAGGCTGGACGTACCCACTTTTCGTACCTTTACTCTAGGGTACGGGTCGTGACATATAGATGAGTCGGCATAGGCGACGATCCGCGTGTATGCCTTTGGATTTGAGTCGAGTATTGTGTTCACTATATCAATGAGTCGAGTCGAAAGCGTGCACGATCAGAAGACAATGTTTGGGCCTAAGATTTGGCTACAACGAAGACACCATGCTTCGGCACGAGATGTGACGTCGAGTCTTAAGTTGTCGGCATATAAGTTGTATAAGTTGGATTTGAGTCATCTTGAGTTTAAGTCCGGAAATGCCGCAAGGCAAAGTCGATCGAGTGACACTTAGCCCACAAGTCTTGATTGGGTCAGTTGGTGATCAAAGTAGCAAGGACCGCGAGGCAGCGATATGGTTAAGTCACACTGAGTTGCGAGGCACGGCACGATGGATTCGTAGCACGATCACATGGAAATGGAGTCTTATCGCGTAGTTGCGTCTCTAGTTTTAAACCGTAAGGCAAACACGACTTGATAGGTTAACGTTGTTGGTACGAGAAGAGTCTAAAGGCAAGATATGTCTTAACGTTGTTGTTGCAAGCACGGGATGGTGTAGAGATAGAAAATAGGCCAAGGCGTCTGTCCTAAAACTGATCCTAAGACAAGACTAGAAAGATAATTAATAAGAAGGGACTATATTGCAGAAAGTAAATCAAACGTATTAGTTTTGTATGGGTGGACGAGGAGCTCATTCCACCAGTACAGTTGAGTACTGACACCCACATAGTTTTTATGTACAGGCACAGGTAGAAGCTCGTGGCGCGGAGCTCGCTTGGATGCGTCGACGCATGGAGTTTCTTGGTGATTCGAGGCATGTGGCCGCGTGGATTCAAGACTTATACGTGACATAATATATGGACGTCGCCTTCCGAAGCATCCGCTGGTTCAAGACTTGTATTGAGAGATGAGAGAGAGCTGAGTGACTTGTAATATGAGAAGAGTGAGCTTGAGTGACTTGTAATCTTGGCCTTGCGCCCCATTGTAATCCTTGTTTCAGTATCAATAAAAATGCATCTTTGAATGACTTGTGTTTTGTTCTAAATTTCTGCTGGCATATTCAATGTCTCTGCTTGGGACTTCTGTGCGACGACCCCGTCGCAGCAGCTATAATCGGCCTTTATGGAACCCTTGCACGAGCACAATCTAGGCTCATGCGGCATCACGCCTTAGCGAGGACGATTGCTCCTACGGGAGCGGGGCGTGACATAATGGTATCAGAGCACGACTTTACGTCCTTGGACTATCGATTGAATTCTTTAACTCCGTTGTTTTCGTAAACTCTGAAGTGTTGCTTCTGCAAAGTTGATATTGTTGGTGCGCTCTCTCTCAAATGTCCTACGGGATGTCCATACAATAAGTCTAAATAATTTGCAAAAATGTAGAAGAACAATTTTTGACAAAAATAAAAGATGGTTCACGTAAGCACGGTTGGCTAAGTCGGGCTGGGCAAATACACCAAGGATTGCATCGACCTTAGAAAAGTCGAGTGCGGGATTCGATTCGTCTCGGACGAGAATGAGTTAGACTTGATTGAGTAAGTGGGATGACTATCGATAGGGTTACTATCGAGCGACGATGTTATCATCGATGCGATATAGACGTGTATGCTTGAGATTGAAGAAGTCAATTTTGATTCGAATGATAAGTTGAGGATTTGTTGAATGACTTCATCCCTGGGTGGTGTATACGATAGCTTCATGGATGTCGATCGAATGAGGATGTGGGGTGTCAATGAGTCTATCAGCAAGCGTCACATGTATGCAAAGCCATAGATTGAGTATCGTTGAATAACTTGTAGTCTTGAGATTTGACGAGTTGATTCGAACAACCTAAAATTTACGCGCACGGAACGTGCACGGGATCGAGGATTGCGCGAGTTTGAAATACAAAATTACTGAGTAGGTGAAATCGAATCGAAGAAAAGTTAGGGTGTACGAATGGATGACTTAATCGAGAAAATTAATACGGATCGTATACGAAAAGTTAGCACGATAGTTAGATAGCGTACATGAAGGGTTTGATTTTGAAGTTACACGAATGACTCTAAGGATTGGATTGAATGTTGCTCGATGATTTGAGTTAGCAAAGGGACGATGCGAATTGAGAAAATACGTTGGTCAATGACTTAAGATAAAGGGATGAACGATACGCGAATTTGGGTTTAAGGAAATTGATGTTTTGAATGATTCGAGCGATAATGATCGAACATGAATTTGAATGTCGATGAGATTATCCAGTCGAACGATAGCATCATTCGTATGACTCGAAATTGGTTGCAAAGAAAGATCGTCAGGTTACGCATATCGTTGATGGTATTGAGGCGTATCAAAGATCGATATATGATAACTCGGGGGTACTCTGACTTGGCGAATGATGATCGTGCGAGTGTTATTATTCGGTTGGATGCTATACTTAGGATTATGATTGAGATAAATATTGGATGAAAATGATTGTGTCTTGATGGTTGTGTTGAAAATCACAACGTCGACAATCTTGTCTTGCGCGAGCGCAACTCTAGCCTCGCACATACATCGCGTCGGGTTTGGGTGGTCATTCCGCGTGAGCGCTGACATGGTGATTCATGTCGCGGAAATGATCGAACTCGAAAAATTAGGACGCGACAACTTTGATTGTCTTGACTTGTTGGTTTGATGCGAAGAAAAATTCGAGGATGTTAGGACTTGCGATTGATGATTGAATAAACTTGAGCATTGAGTAGGTCCAATTCGTACATCGAGAATGAATTAGTCTAGACTAAAAACAAGAGTTACATCCCGATGAGAATGATTATTCTACGAGACCGTTGCATGGTGATTTCATGCCCACCGTGGATAATCAGACTCGTGTGAGATCGGAGCGTGGCATATTGCTAAGTCAGACGACCTTGTGATCGATTACGTGAATTGGAATAGATGACTTAGGGAATGTAGAATGTGAAATTTTGGTTAGCGACGAATTGCGTCATAGCGTGTTTGATTTGAGAAGGATTGATAGGCGAACTATATCAAACGTGTTTAAAGGGATGACCATGCAAGATGGTTTATTGAACGAGCGATATTGATACGTCGTGGAATTGGTTGAACGTAAATTATCGTAGGATGGATTTACTGAATGACTTAGACCCCATGCGATGAAATATTGGGATGTGTGTAGGAAATCGATGCTCGATATTTAGAAATCAGAGTGATGCGATCTTGGGTAGAAAATTCCGTACTAACAACTTGGTTTGACCTTAGGATGAGGTCAGTGTTGATATTGTTGTTTAGGAACTATGATTCCAATACTGACGAATGACTTTAGCCAAAAAACATAGCCTAGCGATTAGGCGGACGTCCCGGTACGGAGGAATAAGAATTGTGGACGAACCACTCATAAAGCTCGGTTGACATGCACGTATATCAGGGACGCCCAAATATGTGCACGATCCGACTCGAGTGGTGATGGCGAATTCTCTATCACGAGGCTTGGCTAAAATACATATATTTTGGAGACGCCTGGAATATATGCACGATCCAAACTAAGTGATACGTTGAATCAAGTGAGACTTGAGGAATGGAAAATTGTCAATGATTTAGAAATAGAGTTTCAAAGAAATGTGACGGTAGTACGAGCGTAGCTCGGATAGAGGAAACACATAAGAGTAGTGTGTGCAAGAGTCCTTGAATGTTGAGTAAAGTGATAAGTTGATAAGTGCACTCAGTTAGTTTCGAGGACGAAACTTTTTCTGAGTGGTGTATGATAAAGTGCCCCGTCCCGCTCAGTCAATCGGAGGAATCGGAACACCGACGACGTTCGGACTTAGCCTTGCAATGGCTGCTCGAAGACATCGCTCGGTCGAGGCGACCGCTCGTTCAGGTGGGGTAGTTTCGGTGAAATCGCCTCAGCTTAGCCTTCACATAATAAATCACATATTTTTAACTTGCACAAGTAGGTTTGATAATAAAAGAGACGAATCCACGTAGATAAGGGAATAATACCGACAGGTCAAATTGAGTTAGAATATGGAAAGGTCCAACGGTCGGCTTAGAGTTGGTGCACGGCATGCTTTGAAAATGACACTCGGTCCTTCGTCCTGTAGTTTGGGAGAAGGAAAAGTTTGTCTTCGCCACAAGCTAAGAGTTAGCCGAATTTATAGGCGTCGCTCGCATAAATGCTTCATAAAGCATGCACGGTCTCATCGCCCAAGGCGTGGCATAGCCTCTGCTCGCCCGACGGATTAAGTTGTATTGCACGGCTTGTGGCATAAGTCTAGGCACCCCAAATAACTTGGTTGTTCAAAGTCGAAAACGTGCACGGCACGTTCCCATGACGCAAGGCTTGATGCAGCCTCTGCTCTTCAAGTTGATGCACGATTAAGTTAGGCTAGGTGATCCTAGGCGATCGAAGATGTTCTAAGAACGGTCCTATGAGTTCTACGGCGGGGTATAACCACATAGTCTTACGGTCTCAAGGCCCGTCATATAGGGTATGACTTGGGCGGTAGTGTCGCATAGAGTTCAAGTGGGTTTAAGACACGATGTCACGGACTTAATATTTTAAGACACGGGCCACGGTTGATTAAATTGAGTTGAAAGGAGGGCTTTCAAATAGACGTTCCTGAGTCGAATGAAATGATAGGACAAGAAGGAAGAATTCTCGCGACTGGATCGTCGAGGCAAGGTCTCAGATGTGAGAAGTATTGAACTTGGCCCTGAAAGAGATGGTAACACTAGAAGTAGATTGACTGTGTGAGACATCAGTTCGAATCGAGTCTTGCATGATCATTGGACAACTTGTACAAGGTAAAATAAACAGTTTTTCGAACGACGACCCAAGCGGCCCATGGGAACCGTTTCGATGGTAGACATCGTAGCTGTGCTGGATAACCGCACGGGTTAGGCGGGGACTTGCAGCAGAGCTCGCTACTCGCGTTGGCAAGGGACGTCCGTCTAATCAAAAGCTACAAAGGGAGTCCATTATAGCGCTGGGCACTAGTGACTAGTTCATATAGATGAGTCGGCATGGACGACGATCCGCGTGTATGCCTTTAGATTTGAGTCGAGTATTGTGTTCACTATATCAATGAGTCGAGTCAAAAGCGTGCACGATCGGAAGACAATATTTGGGCCTAAGATTTGGCTGCAACGAAGACACCGTATTTCGATACGAGATGTGGCGTCGAGTCTTAAGTTGTCGGCATATAAGTTGCATAAGTTGGATTTGAGTCATCTTGAGTTTAAGTCAGGAAACACCGCAAGGCAAAGTCGGTCGAGTGACACTTAGCCGACAAGTCTTGATTGGGTCAGTTGGTGATCAAAGTAGCAAGGATTGCGAGGCGGCGATATGGTTAAGTCACACTGAGTTGCGAGGCACGTCACGATGGATTCGTAGCACGATCACATGGAAATGGAGTCTCATCGCGTAATTGCGTCTCTGATTTTAAGCCGCAAGGTAAATATGACTTGATAGGTTAACGTTGTTGGTACGAGAAGAGTTTAAAGGCAAGATGTGTGTTAACGTTGTTGTTACAAGCAGGGGATGGTGTAGAGACACAAAATAGGCCAAGGCGTCTGTCCTAAAACTGATCCTAAGACAAGACTAGAAAGACAATTGATAAGAAGGGACTATGTTGCACAAAATAAATCAAACGTGTCGATTTTGTATGGGTGGACGAGGAGCTCATTCCACCAATACAGTTGAGTACTGACACCCGTATAGTTTTTATGAGCAGGCACAGGTAGAAGCTCGTGGTACGGAGCTCGCTTGGATGCGTCGAGGCACGGAGTTCCTTGGCGATTCGAGGCGTACGGCCGCGTGGAGTCAAGACTTATATGGGACATAATGTATGGACATCGCCTTCCGAAGCATCCGCTGGTTCAAGACTTGTATTAAGATATGAGAGAGAGCTGAGTGACTTATAATGTGAGAAGAGTGAGCTTGAGTAACTTGTAATCTTGGCCTTGTGTCCCATTGTAATCCTTGTTTCAATATCAATAAAAATGCATCTTTTGAATGACTTGTGTTTTGTTCTAAATTTCTGCTGGCATGTTAAATGTCTCTGCTTGGGACTTCTGTGCGACGACCCCGTCGCAGCCGCTGTAATCGGTCGTTATGGAATCCGCTTTGTACGAGCGCAATCTAGGCTCGTGCGGCATCACGCCTTAGCGAGGACGATCGCTCCTACGGGAGCGGGGCGTGACAGAATAGAAATGAAAGCATATCACTGTGGATTTTGTAACTGGGTTACCTAAATCTCCAGCTGGAAGAGATATAATATGGGTCATAGTTGACCGACTCACGAAGATAGCTCATTTTCTACCTTTTCGAATTGGTCAGTCGACGGATCAGCTTGCAGAGATATACTCAGGCAGATAGTTAGATTAAACGGAGTGCCAGTCAGTATCGTGTGTTACGACCCGTACCCTAGAGTAAGGACACGAGAAGTGGGTACGTCCAGCCTACGCCGCAGTGTCGGCGGTAGAACGCTGTTCTAGGTCACTATCTAACCAGCAACTCACGTAATTATATAATGTACTTGTCAAAATCTCAACTCCGAACGGTGGACAAGTATAGATATAATGTAATCTCAATCACAGTCTAAGCACGATATGATAATACAGAAGATTATAACTAAGACTGAAAACAACAATAAAACCAACTACTAAATAATATAATCTCAAACAATCTCAAACAACATGTCTCAACTTATTTACAACTCAAGTTCTAAAACATGAAATCTAAACCAAGTCACTAGCTAATCTCCCGATCACTCCTGAGTGTCGGGGCCAAGGTAGCTAAGCCGTCTCCTGGTCCATAATATGTAGGCATGTGTCCTCAGGACAATCATCTGTAAAAATTTTAACAGGTCCAGTCAGGACAGGAGCGAGCACAATACATCTCGCGCAGTTCATATCAAGTTAGAAAATATAAAGCATGCAATAGAGTAAGATACATGAAACGCTGAAAGAAGAATGTATATGGAAAACAACAGAGATTTGATAATAGGAAATATCTATATATGATAAGTAAGAACTGTAAGCAATATTTGATTTAGAGTACAATATGGTTATGTAAACGGTTTAGGACAATGCAATGGTAACTCCATTGTACGTAAGTGCATAATGGACATATACAATAGTTATACAATGTTGTACAATAGGATTTGATTACATAACCAATTCTACTCCCCCTCCCCAATCAATACACAAGGATCCACTCCAGTTACGTTATCTTATACAATAGTGTACAATGTTATACAATAGATGTACAATGTTATACAATAGTTGTACAATGGTCTATCCATGGGACTCATGTGATAATGAGAGTACAATATGCACAATGAGTATACAAGGATAAGGGTATTCAATAAATACAATATGTAAGTGAAGCGCACATCACAATATGTATTTAGTGAATACAAGGGGATAACATCTCAAAAGAAGATTCATATAGTACCAATCCGTGATAACAATCGTGCCAGCATCAAGTATAGTAATCTAGAGCAAGAATATAAATCCAAACAAGTATGAAATGGTCAGAGAATGTACTCGCCTGATACTCTGAAAAGAGTAGTATAATATCAGATGTCTGCACCGGAGTCACAATATCCTAAATAGAGCAGTACAGGTTATCATATGTTTAAATAAGACAAATGAAGTTTACGATGCAATCTACATAATTTCTAGGCCAATCTAGGTCAAAGTCAACTCTAAGTCAACCCTGGTCAACCGTCTAGGTCAACCTAGGTCCAAGTCAAACTTGGTCAACTCTGGGTCAACCCAAGTCAATACTCTAGTCAAACTAGGTTAATCCTAGTCTAGTCAGTCTCATTAGGCCTAACCAAGCCTAGACAAGCATCCAAGCACAAACACAAAGTCACTAGCAACACACATTGCATATACCATATATATATACATACATTCATACATGTGTACATAGATACAGGGTGAGGCTAAGGCATATACATGCATATCTACATTCATACAAGGATGCATAGGCACTCACTTGTATACATTCCTACACATAGCATGCATTGTCTACATTTATTCATTCATGTATTCATTATACATATGCATACTCATACATCCATTACCTATATGCACTCATACACATATAGATGCATACATAGGCTAATATTCATTTATTCATCCAAGTCATTCATTTATGCATTTAACATCATTTACCTATATACCTACTTTACATCATGCTTGCATTATATTGGCATACCCACATTGCATAGATACCAACCTACCTATATCCATTGTACATAAGTGGGTGAGTGAGTGAGTGAGTGAGTGAGTGAGTGAGTGGAATATTAGAGTGTGTCTAGTGTCATGGTGTGTCCAGCATGGTGAGTGAACTGAAATTCCAGATTTCAGTGTCTCAGGGAGCATGTTAGATAGGGAGTGTTGTGTTTGCATTATAGTTTGGTGTGGTAGCATGTGTGACTTGTTTGTACATGTGAGGGTTTGTGAGTGTTATCAGAAATTAGAACTAATCTCAGGAATTTACAGCTAGTGTAATTATACTAACAGTGAAGAGGAAGTATCATGACAGTTCAAACATTCTACAACAGTTTATAGTAATCCCTCTCATCCATTCAAGCCAAAGTCTAAATTCGAAGCCCTATTCTCTAACACCAAATCAATAACCTCTCTTGACAGCAACTAACACCCTTATATATGAATCTAACATGACAATTGAACATCATAAATTCAGATTTAACATGGAATTTAAACAGAAATTCAATTTCAGGAAAATGGAAACCAATGACTGCTATAACCAAACCCAATTTCGAAATCCATTATCCCATTTCAAACACCAAATAGATAATTAATCTTAATGCAAATCCTAAACCAACATCTAAGTAATGTAACTACTCATGAAATTGAACCTAACATGGCAAATTAGACATCAAGTTCAGTTTTAGAAAGGGAATTAAAATCAGGAATTTGAAGACTGCACAAAGTATCAGTTGACAGTGCAATAGCAACAGTCCAACATTCATAACCACATTCGAAAATCCTAAAAACACTACACCAATCGATAATCATCATTGCAGTGATCCATTACACATGTGTATGGGTCTAATCTTGATAATTAATCATTACAAAATAGTTTAAATATAACTAAACTCAAAAAAATGAGAATCAGTGAATGGTACCATAACAAATGGAAAATGAGATTTTGACAGTTATCATTAATCAGTTCAACCCAATTCGAAATCCTGATCAGTTTAGAAACTAAAACTCAAATTCAATTTATAACTAAAACCCAAACTCTCAATGAAGTATCAGATGTCTCAAAGAGTTAAATTTCCTGTTTTCGAATTCAAATATCAGGTTATGTAAGTATCAGTAACAACAATATCGAAACCCATTCAATCCTATATTCTTATGTCTCAGTTAAATTCAAGAACCCAAATCTCGAGTGCAGATGTGTGGGCATACCCCATATGTCCTAAATAAGCCAGACGTGTCCAATAAACAGGACACGATGTGTCAAAATGTGTGAATTACTAAGTATTAGAAAATTAGTGAGCAGTGACCTCGTACGGCCATGTCGAGTCGAAATGGACTCAACACAGTACACGAGACACAATGTGCACGTGTACAGTGATAGAGGGGTCATAGGGCTAGATTCTAGGGTGCCTGTATCGAGTCGGGGTCGTGTCATGTCCGGGTTTGAGTCGCGTATCAGTAGGGTTTTTCTGCGTGTGTGCGTGTCTGTACAAAGTCGGTGCGAGCTCGATAACTTCTAGAATATCAAACCAAATTGACCCAAACTTTGGGGGCATGCTGTCAGTGTATGCCCCTTTGTGTCCACCAAAACTCGTGTCAAAATAATCCGTGTCGTGTCCTACAGGGGGCCCGAGTATCAGGGGAGAGCACGGCACAGTGTAGTGCCTTGTGCACGCGTGTCACAGACTCGTGCGCGTGACACGCGACACGTGACACATCGTGATCGTGTCTAGGGGTAGAGGTGGACTAGGGCTAGGAGTCTAGGTGCCTGCACGAAGTCCAAGACGTGTCGTGTCCTTGTTTTAAAGCCGTGTCAGTGAGTGAAAAATCATGCACTGTGCAGTATCAAACAAGTGCAGCTCGTGTTTCGTGTCCGACACGACTCGAAATGTTGTGAAACTTTAGGGGGGTCCTGACAGTGTCTTCCCCCACCCTCGTGCCAATTTGCACGTGTCCAAGTGGTGTGTGCAGTAAGAAAACAGTGGGTGGTAGCAGGGCATAGGTACGGGCATCGTGGTGAGGTTCGTGTCCAAATTTGGACAAGGACGCGTGTCCAATCATGCTCAGAGTTATAGTTTTAAAATCCCCATATGTAGGGCTACACAACCATGTAATTATTTTTACAAAAATCGAAAATAAAATCCTAAGGGGCATTCTATCAAACACCTACACTTACACATTGACACGTGTCCGATACGGATACCAAACAGACACAAAATTGACCCAAACTTCAGGGAAAGCTAGGGGACTCCTAGATCTAGCCCTAAATGCAAAGAAAACAGAATATTAGATCAATTTATGAAGTTTTACATATAGGTGCAAAAAGCTTGAAAAAGCTCCAAATGGGGGATTCCTCCTTGCTAGCCAAATTCTCCCAAATTGTCCCAAAGCTGGGATTAAATTCTAAAATCAGAAAATAGGAGAGTATTAGGCTGTA
Organism: Iris pallida; assembly: GCA_029216955.1. Taxonomy (NCBI): domain Eukaryota; kingdom Viridiplantae; phylum Streptophyta; class Magnoliopsida; order Asparagales; family Iridaceae; genus Iris; species Iris pallida. Next base: position 35,278,463 of record JANAVB010018993.1, on the reverse strand, counting down.
ATGCAAGAAACTAGAGTGGAAAAGGATTTAAAATGGAGAATCTATAGAATGGAGAAGAATGGACAAACCTTTCTTTTTCCTATGTGCTCTTTCAATACAAAAGAGACAAGAACTAATTAGGAGATTATTTATAGGGAAAGGAATGACCTAGTGGCTAGTCATAAAGGAAAGAATTAGGGTTAGGGTTTCACTAATGGGCTATGGGCCAAGTTGCACTAGCTAACTAGCTCAAGTCCTTAGCCTTTGGTCCAATGCAAAAATTCTCCTACTCTCTTCATGAAACTTAGCCAACTTAAGTCAACCAAGACCAACTTGAGTTAGATTAGGGTCCATACCATGTTAGCTAAGTCACCAGAGTCAAGGTCAAAGTCTATGACAGTCTCTTAAGTCACAGCTAGCAAAAAGTCAAATTAACAATCACCAATGCAATAAATCCTAAAATAATTCAAAGGGGCCAAATGACCAAAATACCCTCATGCTCAAAAGTAAAAATAAATCATCCTAATGATGTGGTCAGGCTCTAGGTCAGGCAGTCCCTCAGGTTACACTAGCAAAGTATCAAAATCACAAGCCATGCCTTTAAACAGTTTTTAAATAGTTTAAAATGATTAAAAATTACCAAAAATTACAATGTGAAATAAATATCAATAAATAATAATTATAATTATAAAATTATCCTTATTTCAGAAACTGGGTGTTACATCGTGTCCGACAGAGATTCAAGATTTATATCGCACTTTTGGCGGAGTCTTCAGAAGAGTTTGGGGACTCGTCTCAAGTTCAGTTCAGATTATCATCCGCAGACAGATGGTCAGTCGGAGCGCACGATTCAAACTCTCGAAGATATGTTACGATCATGTACACTTGACTTTGGTGGTTCGTGGGAAGATCACCTGCACTTGGTAGAGTTCTCCTATAATAATAATTTTCAGGCCAGTATCCAGATGGCACCATTTGAGGCACTATATGGCAGAAAGTGCAGATCATCTTTAGCTTGGGATGATGTATGCGAGAGGCAAATACTTGGCCCAGAGATGGTTACGCAGACTATCGAGGTGGTCAGACAAGTTAGAGATCATCTTCGAGTTGTACAGGGTCGTCAGCGCCATTGGGCCAATTCTCATCGGGGCCCTCTTGAGTTTTCTATTGACGACCACGTATTGTAGTGCCCTGTCCCAGCATAGTGCCCCGTTTCCATCTACGGGGTGCGCGAGAAAGGAACACTATCGCTATCGATTCGGTCGGAACCGATAGGTTGGAATCGGCCGTGTCGATCGAACGGGAACGGTTGAATTAAGATCCATTCCACGTTAAGGAATGGCTTCTTCGGAACCAAGTCCCCTATTCAGCGGGTTACGCCTCGAGGATTGGCTCTGCGGCTGAGTCGGGAGAGACCTTCCGTTGCTTTGGTTTTCATGCCGTACTTGATTTGGCTTTGGCTTTGGTTTTCGTGAATGCATTTTCTTGAATGTTTCCGATGGGTTTCCTTGACTTGCATTTTCGAGCTTCGCATTCATATCGAAATTTCTTGAATTACACAGTGTTCTAATCAGTTGATTATGCGATTGCAGGTAATCGTGTAGGCGACGTCAGCACAGCCAACCGGTCGCTCGCTTGAAGCAAGTCTAAGGCGAGTGGCTGACCTTCTTCGCCTCGTCCCTCTACTTTAAAACTCAATATATAAAGTAAAATAAATACTTGTCATAATAATGTAGAATCAAAGAAATCGTGGCATGATTCTTCATGAGACACTTGCTATAAACTGTCGGTTTTGAAATGGAAAACATGCTTCCTTACGCCATTATACTTAGCCTATGCAAAACAATAAATGAATCGATTAACATTTATCGCAACGATATGGCTAAGTGAGTAAATCGACTAAGTTCATAACAAAGACTCTGCAAAACGGTCATTGGACAACTTGTCGTCAAGGTGAAGTTTCCTCGAACGGTTGCCTAGGCCAAGGGACCGATTCGGCCCGGGAGGAACGAGTATAACAAGCGCCAGCCTTTCATCGGCGTAGGTTATGCGGGAACTTTCGTACAGGGCTCGCTACCCGCCGCGAAAGGGTCGCCGTCTAACCAAGCTATAGTCCGAAATGGATTGACGTTGCCAGTGGCTTTCACACCCTTTCACTGCTTAACAAATGCACGTGACACGAGATGAACATGATAGTTGCTTAATGTTATACAATTTCATATGCTTGTCTCAAAACATGTTAATATGCAAATCGAGCAGAATAGTTAGAAAGATCACAGAAATAGCTAGCTAACATGTTATGAAACTTTTTGAATCAAATACAGAGCTTAGATTTTAATTAGCCATTCGCCAGTACATGTGATCGTACTGATCCTCGCTCTTTGCAGGTCCCGCGAACCAGGAAGGATACGCCAACTAGCTCGACGACATTCATGATTTTGAAGCTTCGGCCGCACGTCGAAGACTTGTCCCGCACCTTCACTTTTGAAGACTCTCAACAGTCCAAAGAAAATGGCTCAGCTTCCCTCCATTCCAGGTTACTGGAGTACTATGTTGTATATTGAGGGATGTGTGCAATGTATGGAACGACTATCTTATCGACACTCTTTTGTAATCGAGTCATGTTGTAGCCCGCGCAGCATGAGTCTTGTACTGGAGTCTGTAAAAGATGTTCATTATCAATAAAGGTCAAAGTTTCCTCTACTTAATGTGTGATTCAATTTGTCTGCGTACTCTCTTAGATCTCGTGTCTCGGATTACCTTATGACTATGCCTTGTACGATCGCAAATTAGGTTCGCACGGCATCTCGCCCGGGGGACGACTATCGATTCGACGGAATCGAGACGTGACATAATGGTATCCGAGCACGGCTTTACGTTCTTGGCCTCCAGTGTCGAGTTTCTAGTCTCCAACCTTTGACCTCATGTCGATGAGATGAGTTGTTCCATAAGCTGAACCCAGGACATTTTCTGAAACTAACGAGAGTTGCCTTTCTTTTTTCTGCAGTTGCGGGAGCTCGGGCAGAGGACGAGACGAGCGCTTCCAACGGCTCGATTACTTCTAGACCCGAGTATTCCGTCAACCCAACGGAAATGACACATACCGTAGTCGGACCTTCCGGAGACCCGATGCAACGTATGCTACAAATGCTCAAAATGTAGCAACGCCAAAACGAGCTCCATCGTCAGCAAGCGGAGGCTCGTCAGATTCAATTCGAGAATCGGTTCGAGACTCAATTCAAGCTGCAGCAACAGCTGAATACCCTCCAGTAAATCGTACAATCGGTCGTGGGTAACAACAACAATTCAACGATGATGCCTGTCGTGATCGAGCCCGCGGTTCGATCCAACAAAGCTGAACCGGAGGCGCCCGTGCTCTCACCTGCGGCACCGAAAAGTTCTAACTTCGATGTGTCAAAATTTACAAAAAGCTGTCGCACTTTCTTCAACGGCACAGAAGATCCCTCAGTGGCGATCGACTGGTTGGAGGAGCTGGAAGATAAGTTCGAGCTTCTGGGTGTCGAGGACTCGAAGAAAGTCGCAGGTGCTCAACTTCTGCTTCGAATGAACGCACACGATTGGTGGGCCGTGCAGAAGCGGGCTATTCGACGTGAAGACGGGACGGCGGCGATCTCCTGGGCTACATTTAGAAATACGTTCGAGACCGAATATCTTTCTGCAGCCGTGCGACAGGAAAAAGAAAATGAATTTATGCAGTTGAGGTAAAAAAATATGATAGTGTGACAGTATGCGGTTGAATTCAACAAACTAGCCAAATTTGTTGGAGACTATCTACCTACCACTGTAAGTCGAGCTCGACGATTCGAAGTGGACCTGCGTTCCACTATCCGTGCTCATGTCTCAGTGCCTGAATACAAAACCATGGATGAGGCACTCAACCATGCCCTCCATCTGGAGTCCGAGTATCCTCCTACTACTACTGGCGTTGTTCACTTTAATAAAAATGTCATAGTAATGCGGGAGGCAACAACGTGTACAAGCGTCAATTTCGCGACAACGGGGGCGGCAACCAGACGAAGGATCGAACAGTCTGCGATTTCTGCCACAATGAGGGGCACATGGCCAGCGAGTGCCGATTGAAGCACGGGGCATGTTTCGTGTGCGACAAAACAAATCACATCGCAAGGAACTGCCCAAAAGCTAGGCCGAACTAACGCCTCCCACAACACCAACAAAACCGAGGCCAAGCACCTCGGGCTCCATCGACCGCACCACAGAATAGCCAAGACCGTCACCCCAATGCTCAGGACCGCGTCTTCACCATGACTCGAGACGAAGCATTCGCGTCTGACACAGTCGTGACAGGTATACTGCAATTCAATAATAAACCTGTTCGTGTATTATTTGATTCAGGTGCCATATATGGTTTTATATCGGCAGACTTCGCCGTCGAGTACAAATTTTTCCTGACACCGTTGGGCCTCAATCTCACTGTTAACGTACCGTCGGGCATGACACTACTTGCAAATTTAGTTTGCGGAGACAAAATCATCTGTATAGGTGGTCAAAAGATCAGTCTTGATGCGATAGTTCTAGATATTAAGGACTACGACATCATTCTGGGGATGGATTGGCTCGGTCCGTGCAACGCAACCATAGACAGTGCTGAAAAGAGGGTCACATTCCCATTACCTAGAGTGCCTGAATTCTATTACTCATGTGGTGAGGCATCGCCGACCTGCATGGTGATCTCCGCAATATCTGCTCGACGGATGCTGCATTCCGGGTGCGAAGGCTATCTAGCTTTCGTTCGAGACACGCGACAGGATGGTGCAAACGCGAGTGAGACCGATATTGTGGCAGAATTCCCAGATGTGTTCCCGGACGAGCTGCCCGGCATGCCGTCCAATCGAGAGATTGAGTTCACTATCGATACATTCTCCGATACCCGACCGATCTCGAAAGCTTCGTACAGAATGGCTCCTGCAGAGCTTAAAGAACTCAAAGTACAGTTGCAAGAGTTGTTCGACAAGGAATTCATTCGACCCAGCGTCTCGCCATGGAGAGTGCCCGTGCTGTTCGTCAAGAAAAAGGATGGCTCTCTGCGTCTTTGTATCGACTACCGTAAGCTGAATAAAGCCACCGTCCGAAACAAATATCCTCTGCCCTGCATAGACGATCTGTTCGATCAGCTGCAAGGAGCTACAGTGTTCTCTAAAATTGATCTTCGCTCGGGTTACCATCAACTCAAGATCAAGCCGGACGATGTGCCAAAGTCTGCCTTTCGTACTCGATACAGCCATTACGAGTTCCTGGTAATGCCGTTCGGCCTAACGAACGCCCCTACTGCCTTCATGGATTTGATGAATCGGGTGTTCCGACCATTCCTCGACAAGTTCGTAGTAGTCTTTATCAACGACATACTCGTCTACTCGAAGAATAAGCAGCAACACACTGAGCATCTACGAACCGTGCTTCAGATCCTTCGAGAAAATTAGCTATATGCGAAGCGAAGCAAATGTGAATTCTGGCTGAGCAGCATCGCGTTTCTCGGACACATTATTTCAGCTAAAGGCATTACAGTCGATCCAAAGAAAGTTGAAGTTGTTGTCGATTGGAAACGGCCAACGTCCGTCGACGAGATTCGAAGTTTCCTTGGCTTAGCGGGATACTACCGATGCTTCGTGAAAGACTTCGCAAAGATCGCATCGCCTCTGACTCGCCTCATCCAGAAAGGAGTCATATTTGAATGGTCAGACGATTGTGAAGCTTCATTCCAAGAATTAAAGCGACGGCTCGTCTCGGCCCCGATACTCGTACTTCTAGAAGGGACTGAGGGTTTCCAGATATTTAGCGACGTGTCCGGTCAGGGCTTAGGGTGTGTGCTGATGCAGCAGAACAAGGTGATATCTTTTGCTTCCTGACAGCTGAAGCCGCACGAGAAGAACTACCCTACTCATGACCTGGAGTTAGCGGCGATTGTGTTCGCGTTAAAATTATGGCATCACTATCTTTATGGCGTGGCATGCACGATCTATACCGTTCACAAGAGCCTCAAGTATCTATTCATACAGAAGGAACTGAACTTGCGGCAAAGACATTGGCTTGAACTTATCAAGGATTACGACTTGACTATTGACTATACGCCGAGAAAGGGAAATGTTGTGGCGGACGCTCTGAGTCGGAAGTATATCGCCTCGTTATCCATCGACCGCAGACTGCTACGCAACCTAGAAGAGATGGGCATCGAACTCCGAGTCCGATTCAGGAATGTACAGTTGGCAAAGTTGCAGTTAGAGCCGAGCTTGCAATAAAAGATCAAGACCGCTCAAAAGGACGATTCGTACCTGAAGAAAATACGAGAGCTAATCTCGACGGATAGGACGACCGACTTTGCGGAAGACGAAACCAGCGTGCTTCGATTGAAGGGTAGGCTATGCGTTCTGAACGATTCAGAACTCAGAAAGGAGATATTGTCGGAGGCGCACTACGCGAAGTCCACCTTACATCCCGGTAGCACGAAGATGTACAAGGACCTCCGCACAAACTTCTGGTGGCACGGAATAAAAAAAGATGTGGCACTCTTCGTGTCGCAGTACATGGCCTGTCAGCAGGTGAAAGCTGAGTACCAGAGACCGGACGGGGAGATACAGAATCTGGCAATTTTGGAATGGAAGTCGCAGCACGTGTGCATAGATTTTATTGTTGGTCTGCCGAAGATGCCGCAGGGAAATGATGCCATCTGGGTTATCGTCGATCAACTAACCAAGTCAGCGCACTTCATTGCCATCAAAGTTACTTGGAGCGTTGATCGCCTGGCACAAATTTATCTTGATGAGATAGTACCGCTGCACGGAGTTCCAGTGTCCATTGTCTCTGATCGGGATTCACGGTTTATGTCACGATTCTGGAGTAGCCTCTAGTCGGCGCTGGGTACTAAGTTACAGTTCAGCTCAGCTTACCATCCTCAGACCGACGGCCAGACGGAGCACGTCAATCAGATTCTCGAAGACATACTACGACTCTGCGCAATTGACTTCAAATCAAGCTGGGATGTTCATCTACCTCTAGCTGAATTTGCATACAACAATAGCGATCAATCCAGCATTCAAATGGCACCGTATGAAGCCTTGTACGGACGCAAGTGTCGATCACCCATTTGCTGGGACGAAGTTAGAGAGCGACAGATTCTCGGCCCGGAATTGGTGGAACAGACTGTACAAAAAGTTTGGCTCATTCGAGAAAGATTAAAGACCGCGCAGAGTCGTCAAAAAAGCTATACGGACGTTCATCGTCGACCCCTCAAGTTTCAAGAAGGCGATCACATATTTCTTAAAATGTCGCCCATGCGAGGAGTTACTCGGTTCGACGCGAAAGGAAAGTTGAATCCAAGATTCGTTGGGCCGTTCGAAATACTCGAGCGGGTCGCCCCAGTGGCCTATAAAATTCTTCTACCGCTGGCAATAGAAGCTGTAAACAAAGTCTTCCACGTCTCTCAATTGCGAAAGTACGTGCACGACCCGAGCCACGTGGTTGATTTTGGCCAGCTGGAGCTAAAGTCCGACTTATCCTACATTGAAGAGCCAGTTCAAATCTTAGAACGCAAGGATAAGCTGCTGCAAAATCGAGCGATCCCTCTCGTTCGCGTCCTCTGGAGGAACCATTCGGTCGAACAGTCGACGTGGGAGCTTGAATCGGAAAAGAAGGAGAAATTTCCTTCGTTGTTCTCGTAGAGGTAGGTTCTATCTTTTAGTTTCGAGGACGAAACTTTTTATTAGTTGGTTATGGTGTAGAGCCCCGTCCCTACATCGTATCCCATTTTCGTCCACGGGGTACGCGAGAAAGGAACACTGTCGCTATCGATTCGGTCGAGATCGATAGATTAGAATCGGCCGAGTCGATTGAACGGGAACGGTTGAATTAAGATCCATTCCACGTTATGGAATGGCTTCTTCGAAACTAAGTCCCATATTCAGCGGGTTGTGCCTCGAGGATTTGCTCTATGACTGAGTCGGAAGAGACCTCCTGTTGCTCTGGTTTTCATGCCGCACTTGATTTGGCTTTGGTTTTCGTGAATGCATTTTCTTGAATATTTTTGATGGGTTTCCTTGACTTGCGTTTTGGAGCTTCGCATTCATATCAAAATTCTTTGAATTACACAGTGTTCTAATCAGTTGCTTATGCGATTGCAGGTAATCGCATAGGCGACGTCAGCGCAGCCAACCGGTCGCTTGCCTGAAGCAAGTCTAAGGCGAGTGGCTAACCTTCTTTGCCTCGTCCCACTACTTCAAAACTCAATATGTGAAATAAAATGAATACTTGTCATAATAGTGTAGAATCAAAGAAATTGTGGCACGATTCTTCATGAGACACTTGCTATCAACAGCTGGTTTTGAAATGGAAAACATGCTTCCTTACGCAATTATACCTAGCCTGTGTAAAACAATGAATGAATCGATTAACGTTTATCGCAACGATATGGCTAAGTGAGTAAATCGACTAAGTTCATAACAAAGACTCTACAAAATGGTCGTTGGACAACTTGTTGACAAGGTGAAGTTTTCTCGAACGGTTGCCTAGGCCAAGGGACCGATTCGGCCCGGGAGGAACGAGTATAGCATGCGCCAACCTTTCATCGGCGTAGGTTATGCGGAAACTTTTGCACAGGGCTCGCTACCTGCCGCAAAAGGGTCGTTGTCTAACCAAGCTACAGTCCGAAATGGTTTGACATTGTCAGTGGCCTTCACACCCTTTCACTTCTTAACAAATACACATGACCCAGGATGAACATGATAGTTGCTTAATGTTATACAATTTCATATGCTTGCCTCAAAACATGTTAACATGCAAATCGAACAGGATTGTTAGAAAGATCACAGAAATAGCTAGCTAACATGTTATGAAACTTCTTGAATCAAATTCAGAGCTTAGATTTTAATTAGCCATTCGTCAGAACATGTGATCGTACTGATCCTCTCTCTTTGCAGGTCCCGCGAACCAGGAAGGATGTGCCAACTAGCTCGGCGACGTTCGTAATTTTGAACCTTCGACCGCGCGTCGAAGACTTGTCCCGTACCTCCACTTTTGAAGACTCTCAACAGTCCAAAAAAAATGGCTCAGCGTCCCTCCATTCCAGGTCACTAGAGTACTATGTTGTATATTGAGGGATGTGTGCAATGTATGGAACGGCTATCTCATCGGCACTCTTTTGTAATCGAGTCATGTGGTAGCCCGTGCGACATGAGTCTTGTACTAGAGTCTGTAAAAGATGTTCATTATCAATAAAGATCAAAGTTTCCTCTACTTAATGTGTGATTCAATTTATCTGCGTACTCTCTTAGATCTCGTGTCTCGGATTACCTTATGACTATGCCTTGCGCGCTCGTAAATTAGGTTCACACGGCATCATGCCCAGGGGACGACTATCGATTCGACGAAATCGGGGCGTGACACATATTCCTTAGGATCTCGCCTACCCATGGCGTCATTAGATTCGGTGTACAGGAAAAGCTTAGTCCTAGGTATATACGACCGTTTGATATTCTCGAACGAGTAGGTGATGTATCCTATTGTCTCGCTCTTCCACCGTCGTTACATGAGGTACATAACGTATTTCATGTATCCCAATTGTGACGGTACATCCCGGATCCGAGTCATATCCTTGATCATTCAAAATTTGTTGTTGGTACCAACCTTTCGTATGAGGAACGGCCCGTATCCATATTGGACTGAAGAGAGAAGGTACTCAAGAACAAGACTATTAGTTTAGTCCGTGTTGCTTGGGGTCATCACTCTTTGGGTGAGTCAACCAGGGAACGTGAGGATGATATCCGGTCGCGATACCCCCACATGTTTGACTCATAAGGTATAATGTCTTCCTTATGTCTTATGCTTTTACTTTCTTTCTTGCATGAATGATTGCTTGGTTGACTGCTAGTCGTAAATTGCCAGTATTAGTGTAGCTCGCCCCAATTCCTCTAGCCTCTTGATTAAATTTTGAGGACAAAATTCTTTTAAGGTGGGAGAGTTGTCACTCCCATTTTCCGTTGTACGTATTTTCAGTATACGTATACGGATTTCTGACATTTGTCAGGTGGACCGTAATTAGACTTGTCTTGCTTAGCCTAGTCTTGGTTTAATCGTGACTTAGTTTATTTTAATTTGGTTTGGTTCAATTTTACTTGCCTTGGCTTGGTTTGTTTTGGTTTGAGATTGCGAGATTTTGTATAAAAACCAACTCCTTCTCTCTCCTCCATTATTTACATTTACTTCTCCATCTTCTTCATTTACACCTCCCACCTACCAAGTCCTAGGCAAGTTCAACTTGCTTCATGATGGATCTCATGTTTTATTGTTCCATTCTCTTCCTTACTTGATTCTAAGCCTCTTTAGAACTTGACATTTTTGGGTTTGATAGATGGAATCTTGTAGATCTAAGTTTGTAACTTTTTCAGTTTTCCTTGGTTTTGATCTCTGAAATCTGGTTATTATCGAGATCTAATGGTTCCATGTTGTAGGAAATTCAATTCTACCTAATTTTGGCTTTTGAACCGCTTGATTCTGACTTCGTATGAGAAAGTTATGCCATTTTCGTGTACATGGGTTCCCCACACCTTTTCATGAACAGTGTCGCACACAGTATTTTTGCTGCCGTACGCTGCGCGTCGTGCTTGCGCGCAACATGCACTGCGGACGGTTTTGCTCGCACGTACAGCGCAACTTGCGTGCCGCGCTGCCGTGCAACGTGTACCGTGCTTACGTGCAACGTGCGCCGTGGGCGATTTTGCTTGCGCATCGTGCTGCCACGCAACATGCGTCGTGAATGCGTGCAACGTGCGCCATTCTTGCGCGCAACGTGCACCATGCTTGCGCGCAATGTGCGCCATAGACGGTTTTGATCACGCGCACAGCGCAACTTGCGTGCCGTGCGTCGCGCTGCCGCGCAACGTGCGCCGTGGTGGTTTTGCTCGCGCGCGCAGCGCAACTTGTGTGCCGTGCGCCATGGGCAATTTTCTGCCGCACAACGTGCGCCGTGCTTGCGCGCAACGTGCGCCATGGGCAGTTTTGCTCGCGTACCAGTGCGCAAATCACTCCAATTGACTGTTTTTGTCCGTTTGAGCTATTTTGTAGCTAAAATCTTAAAAAACTCAAAACATGAAAGTTGTAGATCTTTGTCTTAGGTTCAAGAATCTTAATGTCTCACTTTAATCAGAATTCATATGTGACTTATGGTTTCAGTTACACTTGGGTGCTCTCGATATTTTTTGCATGTTTTTTAAACTTGGCCTAAATTACGATGACCCGACTTAACCACGAGTTGGCATTAAACTAGTGACTTGGATTTGAGCATGATAATTCTAGGCTATGAATCAGAACTTGACATGAACATGATAATGTGATCTACCTTGACATGATAATTCTTGATAATGGTCCGTCGAGGCGCACTCTTGATAAGCAACCTTGACATAGAAATTCTTGATAGTGGTCCGTTGTGACGCACTCTTGACATGATAAGTAACCTAACATGACATGTAAGCCTTGAATGCCGTTGCGACGGCTATCTCAACTCGCTAAGTAACTCTTATCTTGATACCGTGGATGATTGTGCCTGTACAAGCTACATGTCTCGTCTTGCATCATGTCCAGGACATGGATTCCTTATTACCATGGTCAGGGATTCATACTGAATCTGACTAGGATAATGACTAGGTTAATCAAGTAGCTCATAAAAAGATTTTCCAGTCACAGGCAATCCTGTTATATGAGCGCCTTAAGTGGACTTGTAGCCTGCCGTCGAGTAGGGCGCATTTCCAGCACATTGTCATGTATTGCACCTCCAAGTCACCTAATCAACTCTCTCAACCTGCGTTAGGACATGGATAGTCTGCAGGGCTTGTGACTGTTGGAACATCTTATTGCATCTTGCTAGTAAATAGGCTTGTGACAACCCTAGTTATTTAAAGTATCAAGCCGTACTCATTGCTTGGTCGTGAATTATGAATGGAATCTAGTCTAGTCTTGTCTAGACAGTGCCAGTTTTGATTACTTCAGTGCATTACTGTTTATGCTTTACTCTTGTCGATAAATGGTTAGAGTCTAAGCTCTGTTCAGGTGAAGGATTACAACCCCGATCCTTTTTTGGTTTACTGGTTGTAACTTGGTTACCGGAATAGTTCCTTAGTTATTTTATCGTTTATCCCCTATTTTCCTAACTCCAGTTTTTTGTTATTATTTATGTCTTGTGATCTAATATGCTGGTTTAGTTCCTAAGTGAAGCCTCCCTTGTGGCACTTGCTCTTCTGGGTTATGTCCCAGCTGGTTTTGTATGGCCAGATTTTGGAGTAGCACCCGAGGATCTACCTGCCTTTCAGCCAGATGGTGAACCCCAGACGTAATCCTGGCAATAAATGGATTTTTTATTTTGTTCTCCCACTTTATTGTAAATTATTCTTTTAAGGTGTTTAGCCGCCGAACAAGTGTTAGCTCGTATTGAAACTTTAATTTCTGTCTGCCTACGGGCCGTTACATGATTGACAAATCTTAGGGTTGATCATGTATGACTTAAACTCTTGCTAGTCTTCGTATTTTGTATGACTAGCTTCATGATCATCTGAATATGTAATATTTGGGATGCCTTACTTTGTATGTCTGATGATCTTACATCTTGTAACAATTACTTGCTTGTTGAGATTGAGACATTAGCCTTGTTCATGACCATAAGAGACTGTTGGCTTGTACATAAACCCTCATGCATCTAGACAACCGTGACCGTATATCGAGGTGGATTATACTTCAATGTACGTAGCTGGCTGTGTCTGTCTCCCGCTCTCCAGTATTATGGTTCTGGGACGTAACAGTTCTAGAAAGGTTTGGGTATATGCCTTAAAGACCAAGGATCAGGTACTACCCACTTTCAAAGAGTTTAAAGCCTCTGTTGAAAAAGAGACGGACAAGAAGTTATTGTGTGTTCGGTCCGACAACAGCGGCGAATACACTGGTCCCGTTGATGCTTATTGCAGAGAGCAAGGGATACGACACCAGAAGACTCCGTCCCAGACATCTTAGCTCAATGGTGTAGCGGAGCGCATGAACATGACACTGATGGAGAGGGTGCGGTGTTTGCTGTCAGAAGCAAATTTGCCAGGCAGTTATTGGGGTGGGACTCTTCTCACAGCTGCTTATATTATTAATTTATCTCCTAGTGCTCCTTTGCAGGGTGATGTGCGTGACAAAGTATGGTACGACAAAGAGCCTTCATATAATCACCTGCGAGTATTTGGTTGTAAGGCCTTCGTCTATGTACCGAAGGATGAGAGGTCCAAACTTGAGCCGAAGACGAGGCGGTGCATATTTGTCGGCTACGGTCGGAATGAGTTTGGCTATAGACTCTACAACCCAGTGGAAAGAAAGCTCTACAGAAGCAGGGACGTGGTATTCGTCGAGGATCAGACCATGACCAATACTCAGGATTCCGAGACGCCTTCTGAGGCTGAAGAATTGCCTGAGTTAGAGTCATTTTGCTTCGAGTAATTTCTAGAGGACATCGCAGAGGATTCAGTTATGGAGGATCCAGTACATGGAGTTGATTTCAACCTTGATCATAAGCCTGCTGATGGTGGTCAGGATGTCCCTTAGGAGGATGAGCATGCCGGGGAGGCAGTTCCTGAAGGGGAGGAGGCTGTTGGTATACAGCCAGCACCAGTGGCTCCATTGAGAAGGAACGACAGAGAGCGTCGACCATCTACGAGATACTCACCGGGTGAGTATGTGCTACTGACTGATGGGAGAGATCTCGAAAGCTTTGCAGAGACTATGGAAGATGATCAAAGGCAGGAGTGGATGCCGGCTATACAGGAGGAGTTGAGTTCCTTACACGCTAATTCAACTAATGAGCTAGTGCGATTTCCAAAGGATAAGAAGGCTTTGAAGAATCGATATATATTTAGAGTGAAGCAGACGGATGATGCTTCTCGCCCTCGATACAAAGCGAGACTGGTAGTTAAAGGCTATGGTCAGCGAAAATGCATGGATTATGATAAAATCTTTTCGCCGGTCGTCAAGTAGTCGTCTATTCAGGTGGTGCTAGCATTGGCAGCCAGTTTCGACTTAGAAGTCGAGCAGATGGACGTGAAGACGACATTTCTCCACGACGATCTTGGGGAGGAGTTATACATGGAGCAGCCAGAGGAATTCTGTGAGAAGGGCAAGTCATATTTGGTCTGCCGGTTGAGAAAGAGCTTGTAAGGTCTGAAGCAGGCTCCGAGGCAGTAGTACAGGAAGTTCGAATCATTTATGGGGGAGCATGGTTATGCACGGACGACGTCGGACCATTGTGTATTTGTGAGGTACTTTGCCGAGGATGACTTCATCATTTTATTGCTCTATATTGATAACATGCTATTAGTGGGTCGGAATGCCACTAGGATAGCGGAGTTGAAGCGCCAACTGGGCGCGGCCTTCTCTATGAATGATTTGGGCACAGCAAAGACTATCCTTGGGATGTAGATCAGTCCAAAGAGAGAGACCAAGATGCTATACTTGTCCTAAAAGAAGTACATCTACCGGGTACTTCAGCATTTTGGGATGGACGGGTCGAAGAAAGTAAGTTGTCCCCTTGCGGCCCACTTTAAGCTCACTGAAAAGCAATGTCCATCTACCGAAGACGAAAAGAAGATATGGAGCGGGTTCCATATGCCTAAACTGTGGGAAGCCTTATGTATGCTATGGTGTGTACGAGACCAGACAGCGCTCATACAGTTGGCACAGTTAGCAGGTATCTTTCAAATCCTAGAAGGACACATTGGAGTGCAGTTAAGTGGATTCTATTATACCTTTAGGTCACTACAGATTGGAGACTTTCTTTTGGTGGTGACCAGCCGAAGCTGGATAGATATACCGATGCTGATATGGCTGGAGATGTAGACACGAGACGATCGACTTCGGGCTATGTAATGATGTTTGTTGGAGGAGCGGTATCGTACCAGTCATGGTTGCAGAAGTGTGTTATCTTGTCGACGACAGAGACAGAGTGCATTACGGTGACGGAGGCTTGCAAGGAGTTACTGTGGATAAAAAAGCTGTTGCAGGAAATAGGAATAAAGCAAGAGCAGTATACTTTGCTTTGCGACAGTCAGTGTTATTCACCTTGTGAAAAATAAGACGTTTCATAGCCGGTCCAAGCACATCGAGACTCGGTATCATTGGATACGGGATGTGGTTGAGAAGAAGGATGCAAAACTTGAGAAGGTTCATACAGATGATAACGGAACAAATATGTTCACCAAGATTCTACTAAGAGGAAAGTTTGAGTTCTGCAGGCAGATCGTCGGGATGACGACCTCCTCCACATAGTTGTGAAGGGGGAGAAATGTTGGAGTGGTTGGGGTTCCCAACCTATGTGGAGAAGACCCCAGAGTGCGACGAGCGCCGTCTATGTGTCAGAGAAGCTCGGGGAGGTGACGAGGCCATTCGGAGACAAAGAATAAGCTCGGAAGCTACCAGAGTACTTTCTGGAATAAGGGGGGCAGAGTTCGCGAACTCTGTCCCCTTGGTTCCAGAACTGTTCTGTCACAAAAACACAGAGTTCTGGCCGAACTCTGTGTCGACGGGCTGAGGCTGATTTCATGATATTTTTATACCGTTGGATCGTATTCTACGGTCCAGGTTTTGCTGCAGATTAGGGAATTTATACATGGTTTTTCCTAACCCTAATCACAACACAACATTGAGAAAAATAGAGAGAAAAGAGGCAATAGTGCCATTGCAACTTTGAGAGAGAAGAAGGAGGATTGAAGGCCATTTTCGAAGGAGGATAGTGTTCGGATAATCTCTACTCGTCGTCTTGGTTCTTCGTAGCCTTGTAATCAATTATTCTTGGTTCCAAGTGTTGTGGGGATCCGTATTGGATCGGGAGAAGTTTGTAGAGGGTGTACTTCTTTATTTCATTAGTGAAGGCTTCTCAAGGGTTGGACTCCGATCATCCCGTGGTTTTTTTTTCGCAAGGGTTTTCCACGTCAAAAATTCTCTGTGTCTGTATGGATTGTGTTTGGTGTTTGGTTCGTGCGTTGTATTGCTCGGTTCTCTCGCAGGTACTCTCTAGTTTGGAAAAAAGGTTTTCGCGTTTCTTTTCCAACATGGCTTTGACATTCTCCGACACCGAAACAAGAGTACCCTTCAGCAAGGTTGAGACATCATAATTCATTCCCCAGTATGCAAGGATTTTGACGTAGAACCGTTCAAGTTTAAAAGTTTTCGTGAATAACCTCATGCGTTGAAACACAATCTGATGGCCCATCAAGCGAATTGGTTGCCAAATTCTGGATAGTTAATTATCTTCCTGATCGCCTCATTGCGACATAATGTCTGAAAGTCATTGTGAAATTGGAGAACCATATGTCCTCCCGCGAATTGGTTGCCAAATTCTGGATAGTTAATTATCTTCCTGATCGCCTCATTGCGACATAATGTCTGAAAGTCATTGTGAAATTGGAGAACCATATGTCCTCCCGCTCTATGTTTGGAGGATTATCCTCCTCCCCCATCCACTATGTGCTCTTATTGGAAAGATTCCTATGCTTCGTTCAACATAAATAAGTCGAGTGCCCAATGTAGCAGCATGTTGAGCACGGAACATGAATCTATTCATACTCGACTGTTTGGTGGCGGATCATCCCAGATGTCAACCTAATTTGGACTTTCTTCAGTAGGTTAGCGTCCGCCTCCATGCACCTCGACAAACACTCCCGCATAGGCTAGCCGCTAACGGGAGTAGTGTGGCCTCATCCATGTGAAGCGGGGTGCCGATGATGCTTGTCAGTTTCATAATGGATACACCCTTCAGAGATATAAAGACAACCATGCAAAATCAAATTCAGACTGGAACTTTGTATAACATATTCCATTCAAAACTCATGGATGGTTCCCGCCTTCGTAATAATCACTACCAAAATAAGACACTTTAGGGTTACCTAACCGAGGGGGTCGAGGGGGGTTCGAAGGGGGTCGTTAGTGTCACGTCCGGATTCCGTAGAATCGATAGTCGTCCCCCGGGCGTGATGCCGTGCGAACCTAAGTTGCGATCACACAAGGCATAGTCACAAGGTTATCCGAAATACAACATCAAGTTAGAGTACGCAGAGAAATTGTTGACACATTTAAAATAGAAGTAGACTTTTCATTGATAATAAATCTTCATTTACATTGATTCTATTACAATCATTGCCACGCGGGCTACATGACTCGATTACAAAATGGACGCTGATGAGATAGTCGTTCCATACATTACATCCCTTTTTACAAGCTAAATAATTACACTTTCTACCTGCTATCGAGGGAAGTCGAGTCGTCATCTTTTCTTCTTTTGTACTGAGTGCGGAGTCTTCAAAAGGATTCAGAAACAAGCCTTCAACACGCGGACGAGGCTTCAAAAGTGTTCGCGCTGCCTTGAGCTTTTAAGTGGCACGTCCTTCGTGGTTCGGGGTACCTGCGTGGAGAGCGAGGATCAGTAAATTACACTTTGTACTGGTGCGTGGCTATTAAGTTCCAAGCTCTCATTTGGTTGAAGAGTTTATATGACTTAGTGTATGAATGTTTCTAACCATCCTAATGAATTTCAAACAAGCATATGACAAGCATAATGTGAAATACGTTGGAACTTACCCACGGCGGACCGCGTCGCACCTTATGAGACTTACCATGTTCTTTCCTGTCAATTGTTATCATTTTCATACCAAGTGCAATATTACGTATAATTGGTCACTGGCTCCCAGAGCCATCGTGGACTCCCTTTTAGCTTTTGTTAGACGGACCCCTTTCAGCGCAAGTAGCGAGTCCCGCTGCAAGTCTCCGCCTAACCCGTGTCCAGCACAGCTACATAATTGTTTCCTTTCTTAGCCGCAACGGTTCCGTGGTCCCGGGTTGTCGTGCGGGAAAAATTCTACCTTGTCGACAAGTTGTCCATGACCGTACAAAGACCAATTTTAGTTATTAAGATATAGCCTACATTCTCTTTGAAAACTAGATCATTTTATCGTGTCCGTGCCCTTGCATTTATTCTTTCATTCACAACAACATTATCGATTTACCTAAGAAGGGGGTCGAGAAGAGAAGGGTCAGCCACTCACCTTGAGTTTACATGAGGCGAGAGAACTTGTTGGTCGCGCTAGACGTCGCCTACGCGATTACCTGAAATCGCACAAGCAACCGACTAGAACACTGTATTATGCAAGAACTTCGATAGGAAATGCGAGTTCGAAATGCAAGCCATGAAAACCATTGAAAATATTCACGAAAACGCATTCAGAAAACCAAGTCAAAACCAACGCAAGCGGCGTGAAAAATAGAGCAACGGGAGGTCTCTCCCGACTCAGCCGCAGAGTCAATCCTTGAGGCACAACCCGCTGAATATGGGACTTGGTTTTGAAGAAGCCATTTCATAACGGGGAATGGATCTTAATTCAACCGTTTCCGTTCGATCGATTCGATCGATCCCGACCTATCGGTCCCGACCGAATCGATAGCGACAGTGTTCCTTTCTCGCGCACCCCGTGGACGGAGAACGGGGCACGATGTAGGGACGGGACAATACAGTCAGGACCGAGGGGCGTCGGCAGGGGGCCGAGGGGGATAGTTAGAGTCGAGAGAGGTCGAGGGGCGCCGGGGCAGGGGACGGGGATATCGCTGGAGTCGAGAGGGGCGTTGGGGCAGGGGGTCGTCGGAAAAAAGTGGTCGCTGGAGTCGAGAGGGGCGATGGGGGCAGGTGGAGGTCGGAGGAGAGGGGGCGGAAAGTAAAAATTATGGCAGAAAATGAAAAGTAGAACCAACTAGTGGAATCCTATATGAAGTAATTTAGCGACGTCAACAACAGACGTCGCTAAACGTCGCTGTTTTTTAATATACTGTGACATTTAAGTCGTCGAGTCGCTAAATGTCGCTGTTTATAATATATTGACGTTCACCGACGACCCAGAGACGTCAGCTTTCATAATAATAAAGGTTGTCGCTAAAAGTCGCTGATAGTGACGTATAATGACATCTTTTATGGACGTCGTTAATTACCAAAACATTAACGACATCTTATTCAAGAGTCGTTAAATTCGTCGTCGATTTGACTTATTTTGTAGTGATTACGAGATTGTCGTGAAATGTCCATGGCCCTCCCTCAAAAATCTTCTCGATAACTTCCTCTAAGGTAAACTTGAAAATGAAGAACCCATTTTTCAGCGAATGGGCCGACATGCCCCCTTTCGGTTGCCATGTCAATCTAGCCAAGGACGATATCGTCGCGTAGTTTGCTCGAGTACCCACCGATAACAACACAATGGTGAGTCCCCAGTGTGATATTTTGTCTCTGCAAGATCGTCAGTCGTGATATCTGCAATCTTCACTCCGTCGACCAGTACTGGCTCTACTATTTTTAAGTCTGATTACGCATAACGTTGACTCGCCGAGCATATCGATGCCCAATGTCCAAGAATATGTTTGCTTCCTGTTGACACCGTGGGGATACTTGAACGAGGGACCCCCCTGTCTTCTTTATAGGCAGACGGATGATAAGCTTCCGATAAAAACGGATGATAAGCTCCCGCTTTTTATCGGAGCCATGATGTCCCCTAACGCTTGGGTGGATCCTTTCCGAAACGGACGACGCATCTCTTCCCTAGGTGCATGAGAGGCGAATCTATTGGGGGTCTAAGGGGGGCCCGGCCCCCCTCAAAATTATAAATTTTTCTGGAAATTGCTGAGAAACCCAATTTCGGGGTTGGGTTGTATGAAAAATCCACCCGCATGATGGGTTTTATGAAATGCCCAGAATTATATAATTCCACGTCAAATATTCAAAGATTCACTTTAGATGCTCTGTATTTACAAAATTAATACCATAACTACCCCTCGCACAAACTCAGATCTGGATTGCGATTCTCTTCTTCTTCTTCTTCTTCACGAGAGATCTGAACTCCATTGCTCTCATCTTCAGCAGAGATCGCAAAGATCGTTCGTAGTTCACCATACTTTTTTTCAGTCAAACTCCGATCATCGCTCATCTTCTTCTTCTTCTTCTTCTTCTTCTTCTTCTTCTTCTTCTTCTTCTTCTTCTCCGACAATTAGGTCAATTATGGAGAGAAGATCTTCTTCTTCTTTTCCATAAGAGTTAGCATCGTTTTGAAAGAAGAACGAAAACTCTTGAATCTTTATTCATGTCAAATTTCTTTCCGCAAAACAAAAAAACGAAAAAATTAGGTTTCTGTCAACTGTTCTCCGTCGATATCACACGAAGAATAGTCATTCTCCTGCATTTTTAACAAGAAGAATGTCATTCTCCGTGTTGAATGGCATTTTCCGTATTTTTAACACGGAGAATGGCCATTCTCCTGTGTTTTAACATTTAAATGACCATTCTCCGTGTCATTTAACACGAAGAATGTCATTCTTCGTGTTATTTAGCACGGAGAATGGTCATTCTCCGTGTAATTTAGAAACGGAGAATGCCATTCTCCGTACTAAATTACATGGAGAATGGTCATTCTCCTGCGTTTTAACACTGGGAATAACCATTCTCCGTGTAAATTAACACGGAGAATGTCAATCTCCGTTTTAATTAAGACGGAGAATGCCATTCTCCGTTTTATTTAACACGGAGAATGATATTCTCCGTGTTAATTTACACGGATAATGGCCATTCTCCTGCGTTTTAACACTGTAATGACCATTCTCCGTGCTAAATTACACGGAAAATGGCCATTCTCCGTTTTATTTAACACGGAGAATGGCATTCTCCGTGTTTCTAACACGGAGAATGGCCATTCTCCTGCGTTTTAACACTGTAATGACCATTCTCCGTACTAAAATATACGGAGAATGACCATTCTCCGTTTTATTTAACACGGAGAATGGCATTCTTCGTATTTTTAATACGGAGAATGGCCATTCTCCTGCGTTTTAACACTGTAATGACCATTCTCCGTGCTAAATTACACGGAGAATGGCCATTCTCCGTGTAAATTAAGACAAAGAATGGTCATTCTCCGTTTTATTTAACACGGAGAATGTCATTCTCCGTGTTAATTTACACGGAGAATGACATTCTCCGTGTTTCTAACACAGAGAATGACTATTCTCCGTGTAAATTAAGACGGAGAATGACATTCTCCGTGTTACTACACGGAGAATGGCCACCCTCATGCAAAATTAATATTTTTCGTGTTCAAACACGGAGAATGACCATTCTCCTGCATTTTATGGTCAGTTGAAACTTTGAAGGGCCATAACTTTTGACTGGGAGGTCGAAACGAGGTCCGGTTTGTCCCAAAATGAGTGTATCTTTGGGGAGCCTGAAAGTAACAATATTTTTGTTAGACGGCCTTCCGAAATTTTGGAATCGCAAAAAAATGATGTTTGGACCTCCGTTTTAGCACTTTTGCCGTTTGTCTCGGTCTTTCCGAAATTTTTCGACGAGTTTTTGAAGATTTTTGAGGAGAAAACCTAGATTCGAAAGTGAGCAGAGTACGGAAGAAGATGAAGTATCGAAACGTTTTTTTTAAGAGTAGTTTCGTGGGTGTTTTCAATAAATTAGAAGGAATGACAAAAAGGTCATTCGGAACCCTCTTTATATATTTTTTGCTAATTCTGGGCACGCTATGAAATGTTATTGTGCGGTGGGTTTTTCATAAAACTTTTTCCTTTTTTGGGCATTTCATAAATTTCTCCTAAATTTTTTTCCAATATTTTTATACACAAATATTTGAAATATTGTGTGCGGTATTTTTTTGCACAGAAATAGCAAATATTTACGGATACTGGTGGTAGAAATTTTAAATATTTTCGGATAGATAGGTGCTGATAAATTTTATACAGAAATTTTTTTAAATGTTATAATAACTCCATATATAGCGGTCCACCTATTACCAAATATTAAAAAAAACTAAAGATATTATAAAATTATTTTGAGATTTGATTTGATTACATCTATCTCAACATATATTTCAAAAATATTTTATTAATTTTTTTTTATTCTAAACCTACATTAATTAGCTTATTCCTTTCTTAAAATTTTACCAAAGTAAGAGAATGTACCATATTTCCTATAAAAAAAATGATCGCTTCTTATAATCTCTATATCTCCATCTCTCCTTCAACATTGTTCCAGAAAAATCTCAAGGTATATTTAGCTTATCCCTTTTTCAAATTTTCTTTGCTTTTCGGCAGAGCGACCATATTTTCTATTCCTGGTATGATGTTTATACTTTATTTTACAATAACACTTTCGTTAATTAGATTTTCTCTTCATAAGTGATACATGAAAGAACATTGTTTGCTATTTTATAAGTTCTACATATTAAATTGTTAATTTTTTTGTAGTCAGTGACAATAATGTTATTGTCTTTTTTAGTTTCATATTTGGATCTTATTTTTACTGGGTTATTGTGAACTTGTTAAAATGTGAGCATTGAAAATATCATTTAAGACTTCAAAATTTTTAAAGAATGTCGAGTTCTATTTAAGTAGAGACTTGTATTGACTAGTTGTCGTTTATTTTGAATATCTTTTATGAACAATTTTTTTTTTCTTTTTTGTATCACTTTGAAAATATTGACTTTACTTTTTTACTCATTCTTGTTCGAATTCAATTAAAATTTTTTATATACAATTAGTACGGCTTGCCAGAATTTAAATCCTGACTCCGCCTTGTGCATTCCTATTCACTGCGCCAAGTTTTGGCATGTCTTTATTGGTCCTAGATCCCGTCCCTTTGCCTTCCTGCCCCTTGGTCTCCCCTTTATTTATAATCTCGAGCACCAAAGAGACAGTTCCCGCTCTAACCGGCCTCTTCTTCTGGCGATTGACTGTCGTCTATCTCTTTCTCGTTCCACGCATTATGGTTTCCAATATATATATATATATATATATAAATGATTTCTAGTCTAGTGGTTAAGAGAGATGCATACGATTCGAGTAGTCAGGAGTTCGAATTACAGTAGAAACAATTCCAGAACAATTTATATATATATATATATATATATATATATATATATATATATATTTTTTGAACATTAAAAGATAGTTATTATTTTGAGAAACATTCGGACGACAATGACAACTTAAATTTAAAGTGCAGTGAAAAATTGTTTGTTGAATTTTCTAACATTTCTCGCCCTATATTTGCTCAATATTTCAGGATAACCAATACGGACACTTTCATGCCTTTTTTTATGAATAATAGCAAACTATACAATGATGAGCATGCCTAATGACGCTGGACGATTATTGTTGGTTATGTTCTAAAGTTATTTATTTGCAAGAAAATAACCATCTATGACGGAACTGTCACTTGACGTAATCAAGATATATATATATATATATATATATATATATATATATATATATATATTTATTTATTTATTTATTTATTTATTTATTTTTATTTTTTTTTGTGAAGCAATGGGTAATTGTGGTGAACTCGCTTCCACTGGGGCTCGAACTCCCGACCACTTGGACTGCATGCATCTCTCTTAACCACTAGGCTAGAGGTCATATATATATATATATATATATATATATATATATATATATATATATATATATATATATAGGAGCGGATCAAAAGCCTCCCTTAGAAAGTCCCCCAAAAATTCCCCTCACTCTAATTCATAATATTAATGTTAATATTAATGTTAATATTAATGTTAATGTTAATATTAATGTTAATATTAATGTTATTATTAATATTAATTTTTTTAATTTTTTTTATATTAATGTTAATGTTAATGTTATTATTAATGTTAATGTTAATTTTAATGTTAATATTAATTTTAATGTTAATATTAATGTTAATTTTAGTATTTAATGTTAATATTAACATTAATATTAATATTAACATTAATATTAACATTAAATTACGGATTATAGTGAGGGGGGTTTTTGGGGGGCTTTCTAAGGGGTGCTTTTGATCCGCTTCCTATATATATATATATATATATATATATATATATATATATATATATATATAGGAAGCGGATCAAAAGCACCCCTTAGAAAGCCCCCCAAAAACCCCCCTCACTATAATCCGTAATTTAATGTTAATATTAATGTTAATATTAATGTTAATGTTAATATTAATATTAATATTAACATTAAATACTAAATTAACATTAAACTTAACATTAAAATTAATATTAATATTAATATTAATATTAACATTAATATTAACAATAACATTAACATTAATATAAAAAAAAAATTTAAAAAAATTAATATTAATATTAAAATTAATATTAACATTAATATTAACATTAACATTAATATTAACATTAATATTAACATTAATATTACGAATTAGAGTGAGGGGGATTTTTGGGGGGCTTTCTAAGGGGGGCTTTTGATCCGCTATATATATATATATATATATATATATACATATATATATATATATATATATATATATATATATTCAGATATAATTTTATATTGTTCAACCTGTATTATATGATATTGCCGGGTATTTTGTTAGTATAAACAAGTTGTATAATAGAAGTTGGTCTATTTATTGGAAGGGCCATTATTTGAAGTTTTTTTGTTGGTCAAGATGATCCATTTTTTAGTAGTTTCCAACATTTGTCTCAATTTAGCAAGGAGGGAAGATCCTATATGGCCGAACCTGCGATGATGTACTGATTGAATCAATGTGACCGCTTGTAATTATGGAACATTCAAATATTATATAATTCTTTCATCTATATCGAATATAATTCGGATCAGGAACCCCACGGAAGCTTCGTCTGTCTGCTCCTCAACCGTTGGATCGAGCGGACACGGATTCCCCAATCCGAATATATATATATATATATATATATATATATATATATATATATATATATATATATATATATTCGGAAATGATAAATGATTCGCGGTTTCTGTCGGCTGGCGTGATCGTGGGCCTAGGTGGCCAAACTTCATTCATCCTCCCATATTCGGGTGGGAACCTCCGTCGGTAGACCTGCTAATGGGAGGCTGCCACGTGGACTGCAGACAAAATTTGTGGACCAAAAGCACGGTCCACATAGCAGCATCCATATATATCTTGTCTTCCTCGAGATAATTTTGTAAGCATAGTCTCATCAATTAGAGAACTTATTTTTGTCTTTGGACGTAAGTAAATGTACCCGCAGTGCCTAGCCATGATTTTTTGTTTTGTTTTTTGTTCTATTTTTATGAAATAATTAACGAACAAATGATTGCTTACTGATTTTCTTTCAGAAACATATCTTGATACAAAAAATTATTAGGGTTTTCTACAAGAAGTTTGTAATCTTGAAACCAGATTAACATCCTTGTGAGAAATTGTTTCAGCTCAGAAGTGTTATTACAATAATAAATGGTTGAAAAGTGATTTAAAGCCTTAGGACATAAAATGGTTCTATCTCAAATTATTAGTTTTCTTTGGGGAATTGCACTACCTTAAAAAAGTGACTTAAACCCTTGGGACATCGCACTTGAAGTCCGAAAATTAGTACGAGTTTGGGTCTCGAAATTGTATAACATTAGGGTTTGGATTTTCAAAATCACTGTTCACGTATGCTAATGATCAGTAATTTTGAGATCCAAATTCTTACATTGGACAATTTCGAATTCCAAATTCTAATATCCGCTATTATGTGAGATCCTAATACTAAATAAACATAAATTATACACTTCATACAACTAACAAAAATAATGTCTTTATTTATATGTTTAATCCATGTCCATTTACCTCTAAGCAACAATAAATATCATCTTTTGGTTCTTAACCTTGGAACCTACACAAGAAATTCTATAGCTATAATATAGTCCCAGCAAAAACAAGAAAATAGATTAAAAAAAATGGTTCACTAAAATTTGATAGGATCCACCACCCGGTTGACTGATCTCGTTAAAGACCCTGCCTTTTGTACCAAAAACCTACCGAATTAGTAATAGTTAAGGGTTAACAACCCTAAATATTGATAATAGTTTAGGATTAACATTAGACTGAATTTGTCGGTCGAGAATTATGTTTGTGCAAAATATATGTTAGAATTAGCAAAGTACGGAATAAAAAAACCTAACTGGAATGAGCTAGATTAGACTGAATAAGAATATACTGACTCATATATAAAAAAAAAAAAATGAAAATATAATTTTTTATTTTTTGTAGTGTAGATTGAAACCTACCCAAATTCTTTAAGTAATTATGTCCCTGAAAATAGCTAGTTCAAATATAGGTTGTTCTTTCGTGAAACAAATATACTATTCAAGATATTCTGTACCAATTATGTTCCTTATAAATAATAAGCAATTCCACTAATCATAAAATTTTAAAAAAAATAAAAAAAATAATTTATAATTTTATACAGGAACAAAATTGACACAAAATATTTGAAACATATGGTAAGAAATTTTGTCTAGACACACTTGGACTAGAAGACGAAAGACTAGATGCACTTGGATCGGAAGACGGAAGACCCAGTAGGGTTTGTATAAGAGTCCATTTTTGTTCACCCACAAAAGTTATGGTATTTGTTCATCCTCCACAAAGAACATGACACATGTCAATTCAGCCAATATAAAACTACTTTGGGAGTGGTTTTGTTCACCCATCGAAGTAGTTTTCACTTTTAATTTGACACGTGTCATGTTCTTAGTAGAGGGTGAACAAATACCATAGTTTTGATGGGTGAACAAAAATGAACTCGTTTGTATAAAACCTTGCACTAATAAGTACAAAATTTTCTCAAATCCCAACCATTTTTCGGACTTTGTCACCTTAATGATTTTTTTTGTTTTACTATATATTGATACATTGTAACCAAGAATAAAGTAGTTAGCTAACAAAATCGTAAAAAAAAAAAAAGGTGAGATGGCTCGGTGGAGGTTTGGTTGCTGCCCAACGTGCCGCAAGACACGCCGTGTCGCTAGGCTCATGTCTATTAGCAAATTGTGTTTATTATAATTTTTTTTTCTTTTCTCGAATAAATGGGATAACATTAACTAAACCAAGTGGTTAGATGGGATAAGTCTTTTGACTAAATATAATCATATATTAAACTCTTCGACAGAGACTTCCCATGGAAACAGAACTTACTCTACATAAGGAGCTGCCTTGTATTTTTGTATAATAACAGTACTGTTCTGGTCACACTTCTTAATTATTAACAAATTTTTGGGTTATTTAGTAACAGAGTTTCATATAATAAGTTGATATTAGGATTGTATTTCCAAAATGTTCTAAGTTAGTGTTCGAAATTTAAAATAACTGTTTGGCTTAATTATAACTTGATACCTTCAACTATTTTAGTTTTTTAATTTGATATTTTAAATTTTTTTTTGTAACAACTTGGATTTTTTTTTGGACAAAAATATTTTTGTCTCCGCCATAGTCCCCCATCATCTCCCACGCCCCCTCCGGCCACCTTCGCCCCCTCCACCCCACTGCCTCTCTCCGCCCCCCCCCCCCCCCCCCCCCCCCCCCACTCCTATTTGCCCTGTCCCGTCCCATCTCCTCCTACCCGCCGGCTGCACCCCCACTCTCTCTGTGGTGTTGTCTCTGCCGGCTGCGCGCGCGCGCGCCCGGATGGGGGGAGGGGGGGGGGGGGTTGGTAGGGGTGGTTGTAGGGGGAGCGAGGGTGGGACGGAATTGGATATCGGGGTGGTGGGGGTGGCCGGCCAGAGAGAGGCAAGAGGGGTGTGTGTGGAGGTGACGGGGGCATGGGCACGGGGGAAGGGGGTTGGGATGAGAAGGAAATGTAGTTTTATCATTTTTAAAATTTTAGGTATCGAATTAAAAATATTAAATAATTGATGGTATCAAGTTATCTAGTAAAAAAATTTAGAGTATTAGGTTAAAAAACTGAAATAGTTAATGGTATCAAGTTACAATTAAGTCTAACGGTTTACGTAGACAAATGATGACAATAATTTTAAGATGCAAACATTAATGTCAGATACTTTGGAAACTCAAGTCCTAATTTTAATTATTATGTGAGTCTATATTATTAGATATCTCTAAAATTTTCTTTAAAAACAATATCATTTTCGACAGTGATACTTGTGAAAGGTCACTGTAGTACTCTTTCTTAGATATAAGAGCATCATTAGTAAGCCCATCCCATTTTCTAGATTCTAGATTTAGAATGTAGGAGCTCATTTTGTAGAATAATAAGTCTCATCCCTAGTTCCAATTTCTACAATTTCTGTCCCAACCCATCCATGGGTGCTAAGGGTTGGGCCTCCCAATTTCTAGATTCTAGATTGTAGAAACTCGTTTTGTAGAATAGTAAGTTCCAATTTGGAGCCCAACTTTCTAGATTCTAAACTTTATATTATTTTTTTCCTACATTAATTTTTGACCACACAATTTTTGGGACCGGAGCTCACTTTATCATTTCCTACTATTCTCATATAAACCCAACCCATTTTACATTTACCTTTTTTTTGAAATTTGAGCTCCAAATTGCATTGGAGAGTCCCAACTACTAATGATGCTCTAAAGAGAGAAAGGGTAGAGCGATTGAGTAGGAAAGAGTTGGAGAGCTGAGATTACTATAATAGTAAAAATCTATCGGTTGTAAATATAGTTGTTAGAATCCACTTTTTGCTTAGTTATTTAAATTTGATACAATCATTTTGTTTCCATTATTTTTTAATTACTTAAATTTTATCATAGTTCTAACTTCTTCTTTTTTTACTTTTACCATCCATTTTTTCTTCCACTATAAAAAAAATATATAAATAGACGTTGATTTGTTGGACGTTTTGTGCTGAATGCTTACATCCATAGGACGTTTTTTCTGCGCATAATGCGTCCAACCAGTGGACGTTTTGTGTGTACAATGAGCCATATAATTGAGCGTTTTCAGTAATTATTTAAAGAAAAAACAAGCTTAATCAGTAACTAATACTAGTTAATATAAAATTGACACAAATTAATACAATAAAATACAAAGATTATGCCCAAATATTTTAAGTTGTCGAGAAAATATAGTACCCATGGTTGGACCATCATAATTTTACAAAAATTTGTGCTACCACCATAATTTTAGTGAAATTTATTGCTGTGAGTGAAATTTGTTGTAATTTAAGTGTATGTTTTTAGAAGGTAAATTAAGCATCTACCTTTAGCCTCGTTTGGTTCGCAGAATCAACAGGTTGGAAAAGAAAATATTTTTCTATGTTTAGGTGTCAGAGGAATTCAGAAGAAAAGGAAAAAAAAAAAATCATAATGGAAAGAAAATTAGGTCACGTTTGGTTCACGGATTCAAGGAATCCGAAAAAGAAACTTGTTTCTTTCCTTTATTTGGTAGCCACAAACTTGAGAAATATTTTTCTGACATGGAAAAAAATACTAGAAAAAAACGGTTCCTCTCATGACCCATGAGATTCATTTTTCCTCCTCCATTTCTAGCATTAATTATCAAATATTGTGACAAAAATAGTCTTAAGTTATTGCATATTTTACCAATTAATTCTTTGTATTATATTGATATCGGATATTATTGAAACAATGATATATTTTTTCTTTCCTTTCCTACACCAACCAAAAAATGGAAGAAAAATCAAATGTTATTTCTTAAATATTTTTCTCTTTTTTTTACCGAACATAGGAAAGAAAATATGATAGGAATCATACTTTTTTATTTTCATAAAAAATACAAGAAAATTGATTTCCTTTCCGCGAACCAAAGATGCCTTAGGATATTTGAAGCTTATACATTTCGGCAAAGATTCTCCTTTAGTTTCTCGAATGCGTTTTTTTTTTTGGGAATATATGATAACTGTCAATGCTGTAAAAAAAAAGGTTAGATATCAAATTTTCAAAAGGGTGAGACATTGTAACCTCAACAAACTAAGCAAATAGAATAGGTTCTAAAGGGGTTCAAGTAGTAGCTAAAGCACAAACTCATTTTTTTAATCTTCCCGTATTTACTTTTTTATCTAGAAAGAAAAGAATCTGCACGTGCCGGTAAAGGAGCGCAGAAGAATCTTCACGCGAGAATACAGCTGTGAAGAGAAATATTATCAATTTGTTGAAATTATTCTGGGATCACTAAGTGGGGAGGGTGAGTACTTCCCACTAGGGGTGAGCAACGGTTCGGTTCGGTTGGAACCGAACCGGATTCTTAAAAACCGACTAAACCGAAAACCTATTTTCCAAAAACCGAAAACCGACCCGAATTTATTAAAACCGAACAAAACCGAACCGAATTAAAACGGTTCGGTTTTCGGTCGGTTCGGTTTTATGTTATGCTTAGAAACAAGTGGATTTTCAAGTGGAACCGAACCGAAAAATTAAAACCTCTC
The DNA here is from genome assembly GCA_029216955.1 of Iris pallida. Classification (NCBI taxonomy): domain Eukaryota; kingdom Viridiplantae; phylum Streptophyta; class Magnoliopsida; order Asparagales; family Iridaceae; genus Iris; species Iris pallida. Next base: position 35,248,211 of record JANAVB010018993.1, on the reverse strand, counting down.
CAGTACAGAAGCATAAGAACAAGAGAAGAATAAGGAGTACTTCAAGTGGGTTTTCCTGTTAGTGAAAAAAAGAACACGAGAAGCAAGTTCTTCAAGTGGGACTTCTTAAGCATAAGAAGAATGATTACAGAATCATCTTAATTAAGGGCAAAAAAAAAAAAATTTTAATGAAAAATTGCAAAATCAACAAATGCTAATGGAGAGGACTAAAGAGACCACAAATGGAAAATTAATAAATGCAAAATCAGCAAATTAACAAAGTAAAAACTGCAAGAGTTGCTCCTCACCTAGTCGAGAGCACTCGCGCGGAGGAGACCGCCGCCGGCGATAGCTGCTTCTCACCGCGGACGGCCGATGTGGGCATCGAGAGCACTCGCGCGGAGGAGACCGCCGCCGGCGACAGCTGCTCCTCACCGCAGGCGGCCGGTGAGGGCGTCGAGAGCACTCGCACGAAGGAGACCTCGGGGCGGCCCCATTTTCCTTCAAAGCGGCCAGGAGGCGGCCGATGAGGGCGTCGAGCGAGAGCGAGGAAGAGTTTTTTTTTTTTTTTAGGGCTCTTTCGAGAGAGGGATCAGCAGCGGCTGACCCAAATGAAGAGAGAGAGAGTTGTTTTGGATTTAGGGTTTTTTTAGGTATATATATGTGAGGGGGTATTTAGGTAACTTTACTTGTCGGTTTTCGGTTCGGGTTGGGAAACCGAACAGCAAACCCGTAACCCGAACCGAAAACCAATTTTCTCATACACTGAAACCGAACTCCGACCCGATTTTTAAAAAACCGACCCGAAGCTCTATTTCGGGTCGGGTCGGGTCGGGTCGGTTTTCGGTTGTAAAACCGTTTTTTGCTCACCCCTACTTCCCACTACGTATCACTTTCATCCACACTTTTAGTATCATTAGTGATACTATTGGTAGAAGAATAATGCTAAATCTACTACTAAATGCTTACAACCAACTTATAACCACTCACCCATCTGCTGACATGTGGGCCAGTAAGTGAGTTGTAAGTATTTGGTTGTAACTGTAGCACTACTCATTGGTAGAAAGTTAAGATTTAATGATACTATTGGTAGAAAGTCAAGATTTACAAGCCGACTATAATCATTTTGTTCATTTGAGATGTTCGACGTTAGGTACGAATCTTTGCGGCTCATCTACTCTTTTAATATCACTAGTTATACTATTCGTGGAAAGTCAAGGCTCATCAACCGACAGTAACGATTGCTTTGTTCATTTGAGATGTTCAACATTACGTTTGAAACTTTATGCAAGAAGTATTGGATGTCTTTTGAGCCCATTGTCTCCAACTTCTACCATTTTTTGCTCATCCACTTTTTTATTGTCACTAGTGATAATATTCGTGGGAAGTCAAAGCTCACCAGCCGACGGTAACGATCACTCTGTTCGTTTGAGATGTTCGACATTAAGTACGGGACTTATGCTCGTTGAATTCAGTGGCGGAGCATAAACTGGACTGGCTAGGACTGTAGCCCGAGCTTAAAAATAACTTTTACTAGGAGCTAACACTATATTATCAAAATTTAGAAAAGTTAGTCGTCTTAGTAATTGGTAGAGTAGATGGGTGTTTATTTGGTAGGTCCATGGTTAAATTCATGTAGGTCTTGTTTGTGAGGATTTTCATAGTTTTTTAATTTATTTTTTAAGTTTATTATATGTCTTTTTCATCCATGCTCTCGGCCTCCCCTCCTTTTTTTGGGTCCGCCCTTGACTGCATTGCATGTCCTTTAGATCTATTGTTTTCAATTCCTACCATTTTTATAAATATAAAAAATAATACGTCCATGTAGTAGCTTGCTTCACTAATCTTCCACCGTACAGTCAGGATCTTATGCTTATTCTCAATGATTACAAAGGTTGTTGGTGCTCTTGCTCCTTGACATGAAGAGAGCTTGCTCTCAACATGCCTAGTAAAGTTTAGTCCCAAACGGAAAGTGCACCATGAGTTATCTCAACATATATACTTGTATGTGTTGTTGGGATATGTACATGGGGTGATGACCCTAAGGAGGGAACTATGTGGGTGATTTTAATCGGAGGTAAGGATAAGGCTCCAAGTAAAGCATTCATGCTTTTTGCTCTTGGAAAATTAATTTCCATTGGAGCTAAGCCCCGTAGGGGATTATCGACTCGGACTTGGACTCATGGGCTCATGAGACGTAATGTGGCGTTTTGTTGGCGCACTTTGCACTTAGCACGTCGGGGTACGCTGGTTGTGCTGGGCATGCGCAACTCGTTCAGTGGCGCTGTTTCGCACAGATCGTGGCTGTCCACGTTCTGACCGTTTCGTAACGTGTGATAACTGATCCGGAGATTTTGGATCTGACATAATATCGTCGCGCACATTGCGGATCTGAGCGGTTACAGCAGGAAACTATATATAGGGCCTCTCTTCTCACAGAAAAGAATGGATTCTTTTCAGACGACAAAAATTCTATACGAGAGCATAGAGAGTTCCTCGACCCATTCGTGTTCCAGCGCCCCCTGTTGCTCCTCGTGCCACCAATTTTCTTCCTTGTCTTTCCAAGCAGTCCATCCTTGAGCAGATCAACAGAGCGTTCCAGAGTTCTATTAAACTTACTGGTTCCTGGAAGCTGACCGTGAGGGCAGATCTAGCTTTGAGCACTGGTGTTCTTTACACCCCAGCAGGCTTTTCCACTATTGTTGATTTTACAAAAGTCTTTTTAGACTATTCGTACGCTGCCTTTAACAGAAAATCTTTTTAGATTTTTTTGTTTACAGAGTCCTTCTAGGATTTCTGCCTTGCACCTTCCTTTGAAGTGCTTCAATCGTGTCACAAGAGTTTATTTCTGACTTTACGTCCAGGGAATAACAATCTCAAAGCTAGATCAGAAGATGGAAAACTCTCGTGCATCTCTCCTCGATACCAGCTTTAACAAACTGGAGAAGTTCGACGGAGAACACTCAAATCTAGAAGAGGAAAATCACCCTCAATCTTTAACTAGTGGACGTCGATCATGTGTTGATTGAGACTGAACCAACGATTCCAGAGGGACCGACGATTCCAGAAGGTGGTACAGCAGATGCCATTGCTGCTGCACAAGTCAAACTGACCAAATGGAGAAGGGATAATAGTCTCTGTAGGCTATTGATTCTAAATGCAATGGAGGACTCCCTGGCAGAGTCATACTCCAAGCAAACTTCTGCCAGGGACATCTCGGAGTCCTTGGGAAAGCTGTATGAAGACGACGACAATAGGTCAAAAATCTTCATCGTCGAGAAGTACCACAAATGGCTCTTCGAAGACGACAAGGTAATACTGCCACAGGTGAAAGAGTTCTTGAAGTTGCGCCAGAAGCTAGAAGACGAAAAAATGTCCCTCGTCGACAAGTTTGTCGTTGGAGGGATCGTCTCGAAACTTCCTGCTGGATGGAGTACTTTCAATCAAGAATGCATCGGAAGAAGCTGGACATTAGCTTGGAAGATCTCCTACAAGAGATCCATGTTGAGGACGAGATGCGTTCTCAACAGAAGATAGACACTCTGTCCAAACAATTGGCTAAGGCCAATCTGATACAGACAAGAGAGTCCAAGGGGAAGCAGGCGGCTTCTCATCACAAAAGGAAGGACTCCACTAATCTGATAGTGAAGGGTCCTTCATTCAAGCATCAGAAGTCCAAGTCCCACGTGACTTGTTTCAATTGTGGCAAGAAAGGCCACTACAAAAGTGAATGCGGATTCAAGCCTAAACAATCACAGAAAGGTGAACCTAGTAAGGTTTCTTTGGTTTCTAACATTGTTGCTATGTCTCTCAGGTCACTACTGTGGGGGCTGACTCTAACTGGTGGATAGATACCGATGCGACGTGCCTTGTCTGTTCTGGCAAGGAATGGTTTGTCACGTACCAGCCAACGTTTGAAAAAGTTGTCATGGCGAACCATGACCAAGTTAAAGTTCTGTGGATCGGGACTATTGTCACCCTCATTCCCGTATTTCCCGTATTTCGTATTTATACTCGTATCTGGATTTTAGCATGTATTTTTATTTTTCTCAACTTATAGAATTTCGGTATTTCTCGTATCTTGGGTTTTTTGGCATGGCTCGGTTTTAATTGGGATGGTTTGGTTTGGTTTGGTTATTGGATCATCCTAGCCCTATGTTACACCCTCAACCCACCACAACTCCTCCACTTTATAACACCACCTACCTCTCTCTCTCCTCATAAATACCATTAATTTCCTTCTTCTTCTTCTTCTCTTTCCTCCATAACTCTTCTAAACCTAGGCAAGTGCATATTGCCACTACATGAGGACCCTCTTTTCTTTGTCCATTTTCTAGTTTAGGACATGGAGATCAACATTAGTTCTTGGGTTTTTATGATTTGGAGTCTCTGTTGATGTAGATCTAAGTTATTTCTATTTTTTGGATTTTGCATGGTTTGAGCTATTTATGCTGGTTTTCTATGAGTTTTGATGTTTCTATGTGGAAGAGCTTTCAGTTTCACCCAAGTTGAAACTTTGGAAATCCGGATTTGGAGTTCGGATGGCCAAGTTATGATCTTGTGAAGCTTTGGGTTCTTCCTTGGTGTTCTTGCTGTTTGGAGAAGACAGTGAGCAGTGTGCAGAGCTGTTTAGCTACGCACACTGAGCTACGTGCGCTCTTTAGCGCTGCGTACGCAGGCTTGAGTACGCTTCCTGTTGGAAGCGTGTCTTCTTGAGCGTGCGTGACTTTCATACACTGCTCCCTTGAGTGTGCGTGACTTTCACACACTGCTCCCTGTAGCGTGCGTGACTTTCACACACTGCTCCCTGTAGCGTGCGTGACTTTCATACACTGCTCCCTTGAGCGTGCGTGACTTTCCCATACTGCTCCCTGTAGCGTGCGTGACTTTCACGTACACTGCTCCCTTGTGTGTGCGTGACTTTTCACCTACGCTGCTCTCTGTAGCGTGCGTGACTTTTCACATAAGGGTGCCTTGGTACGCAGACTTGAGTGAGCCTTGCGTGCGTGCTTTTGCACGTATGCTGCCCCTTGACCCCTTGCTTAGTCCACTGACTCTTGGAGTTTTGGTTTTATTTCTTTAAGCTTGGCTCTTCTATAACCCCGTATTTTGATATTTTATTAGATATTTTACGTACATTTTATATCCTTACGCTTTTTTGTCATGAACTTGATTTTACTTGTTATGTTTGGAATGACCATTGTACATGACTTGGTATGACAAGGAACTATCATAACACGACAGTGACCCGTAGTGGTGCACTCTTGACATGACCAACCTGACATGATAGTGGCCCGTCGTGGCGTACTCCTGACAAGTACCCTGACATGATTTATCTTATGCTGTTGCGACGGCTAACACGACTTGATAAGAATAAATGGCCTGGACACCGTGGGTGAATGTGTTTGTACAAATGAACCTGTCTTGCCTTGCATCATGTCTAGGACATGAATCTCTGGTTTCCCACGGTCGGGGATTCATACTGAATATGGCTAGGATTAATGACTAGATTAATCAAATAGTTCATGGAGAATTTTCCAGTTACCCGTTGCCCCTTTGGTCCCGGCCTTATATATATATATATACTTGGGATTTGTTGCTATCCGTCGAGATGAGCGCACTTCCAGCCCGCCGTCGAGTGTGGTACCTTAGGACACATGTATCTTACTACAGTGTGTCTGCTATATCCTGCTATCTTTTCCTTTTCTTGCTGGGATCACTCAGGTAGTAACAAACAGGTAACAGGACTTGGAATTCTCACTGCATCTTGTTAGTAACTAGGCTTGTGATAACCCTAGTTAGTTAAAGTAGCAAGCCGTACTTATTGCTTGGCCATGGTTGATTGTATGAGAATAACCTGTCTAGTCTTGTCTTGATTCCTGCATAAGAATTACTACCTGTCATGATTTTCTTATATCTTGCCGATAAATGGTGGGAGAATCCAAGTTCTGTTCAGACGAAGGGTTACAACCCCGGTCCTTGTTTGGTTTACGGGTTGTAACCTGGCTATCTGAATAGTCCCATGGTTATCTCATCGTATATCATCCTGTCATGCTTTTCCATATGTTGTCTTTTATCGATTTTGTACAAGATTAACTTTTATATTCACCTATCATGCTCTTCTTAAATTACTATCTCTTATTACGTAATTATATTATTGTGCTGATTGCTGGCTTTTGTTCTTATTTCGTGGCCCCCTTGTGGCACTTGCTCTTTCTGGGGTTGACCCAGCTGGTTTTGTGTGGCCAGATTTCGGAGCAGCTCCCGAGGATCTACCAAGCTTCCAGCCCAATGGTGAACACTAGACGGAACCCGGGCCAAGAGTGGGTTTTCCTTTTTGTCTTGACCACTTTATTGTAAAATTATTCTTTTGAGGCGTTTTAGCCGACGAGCACTTGTTAGCTCGATGTACTTTACTTTCTGTCTGCCTACGGGCTGTAAACATGATTGGCAACTCGAGGTTGATCATGTATGACTTAACTCTTGCTAGTCCTTACATTTTGTACGACTAGCTTCATGATCATCTGGATATGTAATATTTGGGACGCCTTACAATTGTATATTTGGTGATCTGATATCTTGTTACTATTATTAGTTGGTTGAGATTGAGACAATAGGATAATTTATGACCTTAAGAGACTGATGACTTGTAGATAAACCCTCATATTTCTAGACAGCCGTGACCGTATAGTGAGATGGATTCCATTTCATTATACGTAGCTGGCTGTGTCCGCCCCCGCTCTCCAGTATTCCGGTTCAGGGGCGTGACAACTATGGAGCTAAAACTCACTTCCGGGAATACTCTGACGCTCTAAGGAGTGAAGCATGTTCCGGTGATTGCCAATAACCTGATCTCTGGGAGCCTGCTTAGCAATACATGCTTGAGAATGGACATTAATGCTGGTCAGATGGTGATGTCCAAGAAGGTAACATACTTCGGAAAGGCTTATCAAACCAAAGGGATGTTTAAAATTCAGCTTGTAAACCAGTATAATGAAATTAATGCAGTCGCTCTTTCTGATTATTCTCTTAAGTTGTGGCATAATAGGCTAGGACATGTTCATTGTAAAAGAATAAACAAAATGTCTAGTCTAGGACTTATCTCCAAATGTGGGTGTAAGGTAGAGAAGTGTGGAGTATGTGCTCAGACGAAGATCACAATAAAACCCTTTCATTGGGTCAATCGAAACACAGATCTTCTGGAGTTGGTGCACTCCGATATCTGTACCTTCAAACAATTCTCTACAAAAGTCGGGATAAAGTATTTCATAACCTTCATCGATGACTTCTTGAAGTACGCATTCGTCTACTTGCTCAAATCTAAAGACGAAGCGTTCTAGAAGTTCAAGGAGTTTAGGCCGAAGCTGAACGACAATCTGGACAACAACTCAAGAGGTTGAGAAGTGATCGAGGTAGAAAATATCGATCTCATAAATTCGCATCGTTCTGCAAAGAACATGGAATCATCTGCGAGACTACTGCTCCGTATTCTCCTCAATCTAACGGAGTAGTAGAGAGAAAGAACCAAACGTTGACAGAAATGATGAACTCTATGCTACTAACTGCAGGTCTTCCAAAATGCTACTGGGGAGAAGCTGCATTAATGGCCACTTTCATTCTGAATAGAGTGCCATATGCAACTTCTGACATAACTTCTCATGAACTCTGGTTCAAAGTCAGACCTAACTTGAATGTCATTCGAGTGTGGGGGTGTCTGGCTTATGTGAAGCTCCCAGATCTGAAGATTCAGAAGCTGGGGACAAGGACTACGAAGGCGATCTTCTTGGGGTATGCCGAGAAGAGTGATGCTCGGAGATTTCTTGACATTGAGTCAAATCATGTCATCGAATCTCGCGATGCTGAATACTTTGAAGACAAGTTTGCAAGACACAAAAACATTATTCTTCTAGACATTCTGAAGAATGATGAAGGTACAAATGAGACTGAGATCTCATATGAGCCAATAGTCCAAGATGAAGTTGTTGGTGGGAAAACAACAATTGAAGCAGAACTCGCTGAGCAGTCAACGAAGGGAGCAAAGAGGCCGAAGAGCTTCGGAGATGACTTCATCACCTATCATGTGGAAGCAGATCCGCTTACCTATGATGAGGCGATGAAGACTAGAGATGCTGTCTTCTGGAAGGAGGCAATAGACAACGAAATTGACTCAATTACCTCCAATAACACATGGGTGTTAGTTGATTTACCCGAAGGAGCAAAACCCATCGGATGCAAGTGGATCTTCAAAAAGAAGATAAAAGCTGATAGTACCATTGACAAGTTCAAGGCCAGGCTAGTGGCCAAGGGATTTTTTTAAAAGCAGGAAATCGACTACTTTGATACATATGCTCCAATAGCACGGATGACAACCATCAGATTGTTGATTGCTCTAATGGCAATACACAAGCTGGTGATACATCAGATGGATATGAAAACAACATTCCTGAATAGCGAGCTGACCGAGGAGATTTATTTGCAACAACTAGAAGGATTTGTGGTCAGAGGCCTAGAAGACAAAGTCTGCAAGTTGGTAAAATTTCTGTACGGCTTAAAGCAAGCTTCCAAAATATAGCATGAGAAGTTTGACAAAGTTCTAAGGTCAAACGACTACAGAGTCAGCAAAACAGACAAGTGTGTCTATACTAAATTTGCTGACGGAAGATGAGTCATCGTTTGTCTATACGTGGACGACATGCTAATCCTAGGTACGGATATAAGCTGTGTCACTGAGACAAAGAAGTTCCTCTCGACAAAGTTCAGTATGAAAGACTTGGGAGATGCTGATGTTATCTTGGGACTCAAGATCATCCGGACAGACACTGAATTGGCACTGTCACAGTCTCATTACATTGAGAAGATGCTCACTCGATACGGGTATCATGATCTTCCTATAATTGATACGCCGTACCGAAGTGACCAGAAGCTGGAGCCAAACTCGAAGGAAAGCGTCAGGCAATTGGAGTACGCTAGCGTCATCAGAAGTTTGATGTACGCTACTACTGCCACTTGGCCTGACATAGTTTTCGCCGTGGAAATGCTGAGTCGATTCACTAGCAATCCAGGCGTTGAGCACTAGAAAGTTGTGAAACGTGTTATGAGATATCTCAAGAAGACTCAGACATATGCACTGCACTTCAGCGGAGAGCCGCCGGTAGTAAAAGGCTTCAGTGATGCCAGCTGGTGCTCAGAGTTGGAGAACGAGAGGTCCACTGGTAGATTCATTTTCACAATGGGTGGAGTTGCCATATCGTGGAAGTCGAAGAAGCAGACTATGCTCTCCCGGTCATCTATGGAATCTGAGTTCTTTGTACCTGATACCGCAACAGATAAAGCATAGTGGCTTCGGGAGCTCATGTATGATCTTCTAGTGGTTGGAGCGCAGATACCGGCAATTCCGATATACTGTAACAACCAGGCGACTGCGGCGGTGGCATCAAATAATTTCTTCAACGGAAAGAAGAGAACTGTGCAGTTAAAGCACAGGGCAGTAAACGATCTCATCAAGAGAGGTGCCATTGTAGTAATCGATGTTCGGAGTCAGGAGAACCTGGCGAATTCGTTCACTAAGGGCCTCAAGCGCCAGCTGGTTAAAGACACAGCAGAGAAGATGGGCTTGAAGGCATTCTAATAGTATGTCTTTGTAATCCTACTATAAAGTTTTATGTTATTAGTTCAAAAAGAAATCTACTAGACATCTAACTTTCGGTTCAAGGGATGACCACTGACTGGAAAACTATCAAGTAACAGTGGGTACTTGTTCTTGAGGACATGGAAGGGTTACGAACCCATAACCACTGTTGTCTACTATGTGTTTTCTACGGAAAACGGATCATGTGTTGAGGTTGGCTTAAATGCCTTAATGAGTTCACAGGCAGAGTGAATGCCTGGTGTGCTTTACAGGAAGCACGATAACGCAGCACTACAAGGAGTAAAACTCCATGCAACAGTGGGATTACTCCACCATGAGGTTTCCAGGTAGGGCTAATGCCTCGACTTTGCAAGCCAAGTCATAGCGGCGTAGCACCGCAAATAGGCAGGTAACCTAATGTTGTATGATGAAATTAAAGAGTTGTAGACAGCACTACAAAGGGGAGGGTGACCCCATGTTACAGTGGCATGACACCACTATGAGGTACCCGGGTAGGGGTAAAGCCTCGGCCTTGCAAGCCATATCGTTGCGGCGTAACACCGCATGGAAGCCTTAGGCTTCATGCTGGGTAGAATGGCACTACAAAGTGGCTGTGACCTCATATTGCAGTAGTATGACACTACGATGAGGTTTCCGGGTAGGGGTAATGCCTCAGCTTTAGGCCATGTCATAGCGGCGTAGCACCGCAAGGAAGCGCAAGGCTTCATGCCATGTCTCTTTAATAAAGAACTTACCTATAGTGTATGGAAAGAGATATCAGGCCGTCTCTTGAGGGTAAACTTGTAGACGCCTAAAATTATACATTGAAGCCAGGCTGGCACAGGGTCTTTAATGTGCAGACAGAAGCACATGTAACTACACTTTGTGAGTAAGAAGAATTACAATTGTGGTGCAGAATTCAAGGCGTAGTCCATTCTTGTACCATATTGTTATTCAACCCATGCGAAAAGGTTTAAGTCGTCAGCGACATCTATCCTAATACAAAATAGACAGTTATTGTGGAAAATGCTCAACCCTAGACACATATACATGTTGAGATATGTGGGAGATTGTTGGTGCTCTTGCTCCTTGACATGAAGAGAGCTTGCTCTCAGAATGCCTAGTAAAGTTTAGTCCCAAACGGAAAGTGCACCATGAGTTATCTCAACATATATACTTGTATGTGTTGTTGGGATATGCATATGGGGTGGTGACCCTAAGGAGGGAACCATGTGGGAGATTTTACTCGGAGGTAAGGATAAGGCTCAAAGTAAAGCATTCGTTATTTTTGCCCTTGGAAAATTAATTTCCATTGGAGCTAAGCCCCGTTGGGGCTTAGCGACTCGGACTCGGACTCGGATTGGGACTCGGGCTCATGGGCTCATGAGGCGTAATGTGGCAATCTGTTGGCGCACTTTGCACTTAACCCGTCAGCATCGTCGCTAGGCGCATAGTGCGCTCAAGTTGCACGAGCCTCTTGCGCAGTCGACTGCGTTGCCAGGTACGCGGCCCAGGTGCACGGCTAAGTTGCGCGGCCAGCCGACTGTGCTGCCAGGTGCGCGGCCGAGGTGCACGGCTCAGTTGCGCGGCCAGTTGAGCGCCCAGGTGCGCGGCCCAGTTGCGCTGCCAATGTCACGCCCCAGAACCAGAATACTGGAGAGCGGAGAACAGACATAGCCAGCTACGTACATTGAAGTATGATCTACCTCGATATACGGTCACGGCTGTCTAGATGCATGAGGGTTTATCTATAAGCCAAGAGTCTCTTATGGTCATAAACAAGCCTAGTGTCTCAATCTCAAGCAAGTAAGTACATGTTACAAGATGTTAGATTATCAGATATACAAAGTAAGGTGTCCCAAACATTACATATTCAGATGATCATGAAGCTAGTCATACTAAATGTGAAGGCTAGCAAGAGTTTCAGTCATACATGATCAACCCTAGGATTTGTCAATCATGTTACAGCTCGTAGGCAGACAGTAAGTAAAGTTGCAAACGAGCTAACACTTGTACGGCGGCTAAACATCTCAAAAGAATATTTTTACAATAGAGTGGAAGAGAAAAATAAGAATCCACTCGTTGCTAGTGTTGTGCCTAGTGGTCACCATCTGGCAGGAAAGCTGGAGGATCCTCGAGTTCTACTCCAAAATCTGGCCATACAAAACCAGCTGGGTTAGACCCCAGAAAGAGCAAGTGCCACAAGGGAGGCTTCACTTAGGAACTAAAACCAGCAAGTTAGAACACAAAGCATAATAATAACAAGAAAACCCGAAATAGGATAGTAGGGTGATAAACGATAAGATAACTAAGAAACTATTCTGGTAACCAAGTTACAACCCGTAAACCAAACAAGGACCGGGGTTGTAACCCTTCGCCTGAACAGGACTTAGTCTCTAACCAATTGTCGACAAGAGTAAAGCATGAACAAGCATGTGCTAAAATAGTCATAGACCGGCATTGCTTAGACAAGACTAGACTGGACTACATCCATCAATCGCGGCCAAGCAAAGAGTACGACTTGATACTTTAACTAGCTAGGGTTATCACAAGCCTATTTACTAGCAAGATGCAATGAGATGTTTTCGCAGTCACAAGTCCTGCAGCTATCCAGGTTATCCAGGCGAGGTTCATTTAAAAGTTATCAAGAATTATTAGGTGGCTTGGAGTGCAACACATGACAGTGTGCATAGAACTTGTTTCATGAAGTGCGCCACATGATAGTGGGCTGGAAATATGCCCTACTCGACGGCAGGCTACAAGTCCCTCAGGTGTGGCCAGGATAACAAGATCGCCTGTAACTGTAAACATCTCTCTATATGAACTACTTGATCAATCTAGTCATTAACCTAGTCAGATTCATTATGAATCCCTGACCGTGGTAACCAAAAATTCATGTCCTCGATATGATGCAAGATGAGACAGGTAGTTTATACATGCAAAATCAAGAAAGTCACCCACGGTATCAAGACAAGAGTTACTTAGCAAGGCATATCGAGATTTTCATGTTAGGTTACTTTGTCAAGCCAAGAGTGCGTCACAACGGACCACCATCAAGAATTATCATGTCCAGTTACTTGTCAAGAGTGCACCACGATGGGTCACTATCAAGAATTATCATGTCCAGTTACTTGTCAAGAGTGCGCCTTAACAGGCCACTATCGTGTTATATCCTTACATTATCATGAATGAGAGAAACTTGTATAAAATAACTAGTGACATATTCTTGAAGCCAAGGAAAAGATCTACAACTTTCATGTTTTGAGTTTTCAAGATTCTAGTTACGAAACAACTTAAACAGGCAAAAACAGTGAAATAGAGCAATTCCGACGCATGGGATTCCTGCACATCCGTGCATGGGGATTCCTGCACATCCGTGCATGGGAATTCCTGCACATCCGCACATGGGAATTGCTGCACATCCGCGCATAGGAATTGCTGCACATCCGCGCATGGGAATTCTTGCACATCCGTGCATGGAAATTCCTGCACATCCGTACATGGGAATACTCACGTTGCGTCTTCAGTACATGCGCGTAAGAAACCTACGCACATACACGCTCGGAGTCAAGGGATGCATTGCCGGGACTTCACGGCGCATGGCCTCCCGGGCGTACGGGGTTTTCGGCGCATGGGGGTTCATCGTCCCCAAACAGCAAGTTCAGCCATGAAAGTCCTAAAAACTTGTTATGGCCATAACTTCCTCAACCGAACTCGGAATCAAGCGAAATAAAGGTCAAAACTGCATGAAATCAAATTCTCTACAACATGGAACAACTAGTTTTTCGAAATAGCAAGTTTTTAGATATCAAAACCAAGAAAGAAAAAAAAAATAAGAAGGAGCTTAAAACTTAGATCTACAAAAATATAACCATCAAAACCGAAAACTTCCAGTTCTAAAGAGGCTTAGAATCTAGTAAGGAAGAGAATGGAACAAGAAAACTTGAGATCTCTCATGACGCAAGTTGCACTTGCCTTGGCTTGGTAGGTGGGAGGAGTAATTGAAGAAGATGAATAAGTAAATACAAATAATGGAGGAGAGAGAAGAAGTTGACTTATATAGCAACCCCTCTCATTTCAACCCAAAATAAACCAAACCAAGCCAAGCCAAGCCAAGTCAAGTCATGTTGAACCAAGTTGAACCAATCAAGTCAAGATTTAAACCAAGGCTAAGCTAAGCAAGATAAGTCAAAATACGGGCCACCTAACAATTGTCAAAAATTCGTATACGTATCCCGAAAAATACGTATAACGGGAAACGGGAGTGACAACTCTACCCACCTTAAAAGAATTCCGTCCTCGGAATTTAATCAAGAGGGTAGAGATGTCGGGGCAGGCTACATTAACCACAAGCAATCTACGACTAGCAGTCAATCAAGCAATCATTTATGCAAGCAAGGAAGTAAAAGCATAAGGCATAAGTGAGACATTATACATTATGGGTCAAACAGGTGTGGATATCGCGATCGGATATCATCCTCACGCTCCCACGTTGACTCACCCAATGAGTGATGACCCCAAGCAACACGGACTAACTTAATAGTCTTGTTCTTGATTGCCTTCTCTCTTCGGTCCAATATGGATATGGGCCTTTTCTCATACGAAAGGTTGGTACCAACAACCAATTCCGAATGATCAAGAATATGGCTCGGATCCGGATATATCATCGCAATTGGGATACATGGAATACGTCATGTACCTCACGTAACGACGGTGGAAGAACGAGACGATAGGACACATCGCCTACTCACTCGAGAATGTCAAACGGCCCTATATACCTAGGACTAAGCTTTTTTCGTACGCCGAATCGAATGACATCACGGGTAGGCAAAATTCTAAGGAATACGTGGTCGCCGATAGAGAACTCAAGAGGACGCCGATGAGAATCGGCCCAATGACGTTGATGATCTTGTGCATCTCGAAGATGATCACTGACTCGTCTGACCACCTCGATAGTCTGTGAAATCATTTCTGGACCAAGCATCTGCCTCTCGCCTACATCATCCCAGGCTAAAGGAGATCTGCACTTCCTATCATATAATGCCTCGAAAGGTGCCATCTGAATACTAGCCTGGAAACTGTTGTTGTACGAGAACTCTACTAGGTGCAAGTGATCTTCCCACGAACCACTGAAGTCAAGTGTACATGATCTTAACATATCTTCGAGAGTCTGAATCGTACGTTCTGACTGACCATCTGTCTGCGGATGATATGTTGAACTGAACTTGAGACGAGTTCCCAAACTCTCTTGAAGACTCCGCCAAAAGTGCAATGTGAATCTTGAATCTCTATCTGATATGACACTAATTGGCACTCCATGCAATCTGACTATCTGTCTGAGGTACATCTCTGCAAGCTGATCCGTTGACTGGCCAATTTTGAAAGGGATAAAATGAACTACCTTCGTGAGCCGGTCAACTATAACCCAGATAGCATCTCTTCCAGCTGGAGATTTAGGTAATCCAGTTACAAAATCTATGGTAATGTGCTCCCATTTCCATTCTGGGATCGGTAAAGGTTGAAGAAGTCCAGCTGGTCTCTGATGTTTAGCTTTAACTTGTTGGCAAACTAAACAACGAGAGACAAACCGGGCTATCTTCCTCTTCATACCATTCCACCAGAAATGCTGACGGATATCACGATACATCTTCGTGCCACCGGGATGAATCGAATACTGTGAACTGTGAGCCTCTGCCATAATTTCCTGCCTGATATCACTACTAGGTAGACAAAGATGTCTTCCATGTCGAAGTGTACCATCTTCATGAATACATAACTCTGTTCTCCTTCCTGCTACACATTCAGCCCTAAGCCGCTGAAGCTTAGAATCCGTTGACTGAGCTAACTTAATCCATATAAGTAATGTCTCCAAAGGTTAAGTGCGAAGACCACTGCTGCTAATTCCAAGTCGTGGGTTGGGTAATTCCTCTCATAATCACGAAGCTGACGTGATGCATAAGCTACTACCTTTTCATGATGCATCAAGACACATCATAATCCCTTGCCGGATGCGTCGCAATAAACTGAAAATCTTCCAGTCCCATCTGTAAGCGTGAGAATGGGTGTCGTCATCAATCCTTGCTTCAACTTCTCAAATGAACTCTGACACTCTGCTGTCCAAGTAAACTGCACATCCTTGAGGGTCAACTGCGTCAATGGTGCTAAAATTCGAGCAAAGTCTGATACGAACCGCCGGTAATAGCCGACCAATCCAAGAAAATTGCGAACCTCTGCTATGGTACTGGGAAGTGGCCATGTCTCTATGGCAACTATCTTCTGGGGGTCCACTTCCACTCCACCTCTGGTGATGATGTGACCTAAGTACGAAATACGATCAAGCCAAAATTTGTACTTACTGAACTTCGCGTACAACTGGTGCTCTCTGAGAATCTGAAGAACCACACGGAGGTGCTGCTCATGCTCTGTCTCATTCTTGCTATAGACCAAGATGTTGTCTATAAACATTATCACGAACTAGTCCAAATAGGGCATGAAGATACGATTCATAAGGTCCATGAATACGGCTGGCGCATTGGTCGCTCCAAATGGCATAACAAGGAACTTTCAATGCCCATATCTAGATCTGAAGGCTGCCATCAGGATGTCTTGCTCTCTGACTCTGATCTGATGGTACCCCGACCGCAAGACAATCTTCGAGAATACTGTTGCCCCACTGAGTTGATCAAATAAATCATCTATTCTAGGTAGGGGATATCTGTTATTTATTGTTACAGATTTCAAGGTACGATAATCTACACATAATTTTGACGTACCATTTTTCTTTTTCACAAGAAGCATCGGGGCTATCCAAGGTGATCCACTAGAACGGATGAATCCCTTGGTTCTGATTTCTTTAATCATCTTATACAAGATCTCCAATTCTGACGGTGCCATCCGGTAGACTTTCTCTGACACTGGTGCTGTTCCGGAAATCAAATCAATGGTGAACTCGATCTCTCTCTGGCGGCATGCCTGGAAGCTCTTCGGAAAACATATCAGGAAACTCTTCAACGACTCTGGAAAACTGAACTGCTCCTGCTACTGCCATCCGCAATACTGGTGGAGAAGGTTCTACTTTGCCTCTGGAAAACGAAAACTCTTCTTCGCCGGAAATACCAAAAATAATCCTGCCAATATGGCAGTCTATTCTTGTGTATTGATCCTTCAACCATACCAAAAATAATCCTGCCAATATGGCAGTCTATTCTTGTGTATTGATCCTTCAACCAATCCATTCCTAGGACCACATCATAATCGGCCATCGAAAATTCTATCAACCTAGCGGGAAACTCTCTACCGCTAACAACGATTCGACACGAGGAAAATACTATATCTAGTTCCATAAGACCATTACCAGTAAGTATATTGAGCCTCACTGCCAATGACTCGGGCTCCAATCCTATCCGTGTAGCAAATTGTGCATACATGAATGAATGCGATGCTCCCGAATCAAATAATACTGATGCTGAAAAAGAGTTGACGAGAATGGTACCTGCCACCACCTCACCTGAGGCCAATTCCTCCTCTACGGTCAAAGCCATCGCTTGGCCTTACCTTCTGGGTGCTGGTCCCCTCTGCTGGAAACCTCTTTGGCGGTTCTGGTTCTGAGCTTGGACCTGGGCGTACTGTTGCGGCCTTTGCTGGAAAGCTTGGGCCTGAGGCGGCAAGGGCCTCGGGAACTGGTGCTACTGCTGAACTGGAGCTGGTCCCCTAACCGATGGACTGGTTAGGGTTGATGATGAACTGGCCCTGTGCGGACAGGACCCTATCATGTGATCCGACGCCCCACAAGCCAAGCACAATCCTTGTGCTTTGCGACACTCTGAAACAACGTGTCCTGGCTTCCCACAATGAGTGCAGCCCATTGCGAAAGACTGCTTCTGCTTCTGAGGGTATATCGGTGTCGAGTGCTGAACCGACGAAACTATAGTCGCCCTCCTAGGAGCTCCAATGGTCAAAGCCCTAGCTGCCGGGGCTGGGGTTGATGAATGGGACATTTGTCCATGGGACCTCTTTCGACCTCCGGTTCGGTCCACTATCCTCTGAGAAGTATACTCATGCCTCTTCGCTGCTCGCAAGACGACATTAAATGTCTGGTGCTCAAACTGCTCCACAGCTAGAATAATCTCTAGGTGGAGTCCCTCCTGGAACCGCTGGGCTCGGTCCAATTCAGTCACCACCAAGGTGGAAGCAAACCGACTAAGCCTAGAAAACTCGGCCGCATATCCATCGACCGTCCTTTCCATCTGCTTGAGATTGCTGAATCTAGTCTGCAGATCATACCGAGCTACTGCATTAAAGTACTTCGTCTGGAACTTGTCACTGAATACCGCCCATAAGACAGGCGTCGCCAATCTAACTGCTTGCATCGCCCACCAGCTGCAGGCTAAGTCCAATAACTGTAGGCGCACAATGGCCACCTTCTCTCCTTCGGGAATCCTAGCTGCCTCTAGGATTACTTCTGTGTCCTGGAGCCATGCATCAACAGCGATAGCATCTTCACTGCCATCAAAGAAAGGAGGGTTCAGACGCTTGAAGATGTTGGCCGCGTTGTTCCCTGGGTAACCAACTCTGCCAATGGCATCTTGTACTGTCTGGTGCAGGGCATCGTCCCGACGATTTTGATATGCAAGCAATTCCCTGATGAGACCCACCAGGGTTCCATTATCAGGCTATGCAGGCTGGACTGGCTGAACTGGGGGCTCCGGATCCCCGGAATGCATGACTCGGGAGGCCGCTCCAGAGTGCTGGGCTTGGTCTCCAGGTTGCTGCTGGTCCACTGGAGGTGCTCCGCCTTGCTGATTGGTAGGACCGGGAACAATGCCACTGAAGAAACGACATAGGGAACAATAAGGAAGGACCATGATAGATCGAGGATATAAACATGTGATCTGGTCAAGATTTCAGAAAGATTAGAAGACACGAGTAGAGATCAAGGACGAGTGCTGATTGAGACATCTATCCGGTGAAACCCACACACATCTAGATTTACAAGACCTGCATGGGCCACCACTTAAACCGTGTCACGCCCCAGAACCAAAATACTGGAGAGCGGGGGACAGACACAGCCAGCTACGTACATTAAAGTATGATCTACCTCGATATACGATCACTACTGTCTAGATACATGAGGGTTTATCTACAAGCCAACAGTCTCTTATGGTCATAAACAAGCCTAGTGTCTCAATCTCAAGCAAGTAAGTACATGTTACAATATGTTAGATCATCAGACATACAAAGTAAGGTATCCCAAACATTACATATTCAGATGATCATGAAGCTAGTCATACTAAATATGAAGACTAGCATAAGTTTCAGCCATACATGATCAACCCTAGGATTTGTCAATCATGTTACAGCCCGTAGGCAGATAGTAAGTAAAGTTGCAAACGAGCTAACACTTGCTCGGCGGCTAAACGCCTCAAAAGAATATTTTTACAAGAGAGTGGGAGAGCAAAATAAGAACCCACTCGTTGTCAGTGTTGCGCCTAGTGGTCACCATCTGTAGCTCCCCTTCCCAAAAAATTTCGAAAATATTTTCTATCTATTTGATTTAAATGGTGATTTTTTAGATTTTATAAATAATTGGTTAGTTAATTATTACGGTAGACGACTTTAGCTACGGTTGAGCTTTGAAGTACAAGACGACTAGGAATCATGGCACGGATAGTGCAGTGGCGTGCTTTGACTAGTGTTTAGCCATGGTAAGAGAATGTCGAGCCATAGGTGTGTCCTAACTAGGAAATCCAGGCCAAGTTATAGCATGACCATTATAAATAAGTTTAATTAATTATTATTAGATTTATTGACTTTGCAGGAACCCGGTTGAACCAAGTTAGTCCGAACTGACCCAAACCAAGCACAAGCCCATGTAGACATATAGTACGTCCAAAGAGGTCTATGTAGGTAATTATGGGGTGATATAATTCGTGTATTTATTTTAGTAGACAAATAAGTAATTTTATATAAATGGGCTTTATATATGAGATGTGTGTATTGATATTTGGTTTCTGAGTGTATGATGGCGTGTCTTAGGAATTGTCTTTTGGGATTGTGAGAATTGTTAGGCTACATGTGTACTGGTGAATATATAGGTACGTATATTTAGGGTATACAAATACTAGGCATTACGTGTATATTAGTATAATTTTATTTATATAAACTTCATAAATATTCCTTATATTTAATTAAAGTGTAAATATATATATATGTACATATGTATTGGTAGCTTATTTGATAGACTCGTTTTATATAAATATAATATATGCATATTATATGGTATATGGGTATTTATCATATATGTATAAATATACATGTGAATAGTTATGTATATATTATATAAAACAAAAGAAATAGATTATAAATACTTTTATTGTATATATGCAAATATACGTATATGTCTATCTATACTTGTATATATGCAAATATATGTATTGTATATATGCAAACATATGTACTGTATATATGCAAATATATGTATACGTATATCTATACTTGTATGCATACATAAATGTATAAATGAATATATGTACAAGCTTTAAAGCAAAAGAATAGAAAAAAAAAGAAAAAGAAAAAGAAAAAGGAAATGGAATAAAAAGAAGAAACAGCAGCAAGGGGGGGCCCAAACCGAGCTCAGCTAACATGCTCAGGCCCAGCAGTCCCCTCCATAACTTCCCAACCCGAGAAGCAAACCCCCCGCTCGTTTTCTTTCGACCGATAGATATATAAGTACTGTATATATACGCGAAGGGAAGAAAATTTACGAAACCCTAGCCTCGGCTAACCCCAGGACACCGTCGTGCCACCCTAGCACACTGGGCGACCTTCCCGACGGTGGCGCATCGCCGGAGGGAGGCTGCCGGCCGGCCGCGCGCTCCTGGAAGCAGAGACAGTAGCAACAAATGGCAGTGAGATCCCCAACTTTGCAACGAGGAATCTTCACGTACGATGGATCATTTTCCGATTTGTCTCTTCTGGTACGTACCCGATCTAAACCCCTCTGAGGCTCTTCAAATACTTTTTTTATTTCGTAATGAATGCCGTGAGAATCGATTCCGAAATCGATAGAAAACTGTCAAAACCGAGACAGAATAACAAACCCCGACCCTGACCTTGGAAGGCAAATTTCTACAAATCTATAGAGAAACTTAGAAATCTTTTTAAATAGACTTGCAGACTACCCATACAGGATCGAAACGCCACTGATAGAATTATTTTTGAGCTATTGTGCAAGAAATTATTTACTGTTAAAAATCATGAAAAAACATGTTTCAAAAACTAAAAAAATTGTTCGATACGACGTGCGTCCTGCCAATCCGGGAGACGTGGTCGCGAACCGAAAGCATCGAAAGGTGCATAATGGCTTTGCGGACGTGTGGGCTTTGACGAAATTCAAATTGGTCGCGTGTGCGCGACGAATTTGATGCGTATCCGTCGAAATTCACCGTATCGACCTCTGTGCAAATTTCTCAATTACTTTGTGCACGTTCGTCATATCGAGACGAAACTTACGCCAACAGGACCGTATTGTTTTTCTGGTCCTGTATGCCAAGCTTGGTCCAATTCTGAGACAGTTGATCGGATCACCGTTTTGCGGGCCCCACGGTCCGACTCAACAGGCAATTTTGTGCACGGCCCGCCGGAATCCAACTTTGGACATACGGTTGGCTTTGTATCGAAAAACCGGATCCGTAGACATATAGTTTGACGACTTTAGAGACCATTGACTCTGGCACAATTTTTGGTGCAAAGCAGGTCCAACGACGGACATCGTTTTTGTCCGAAATTACCGTTTTACCCCTGTGTCCAGAATAGGACTTAAGGACAGGCAATCCTAGCTAATTTGACTATTCTGAGAATGTTGGCAATATTTATTTCAGCTTTTGGAGACCGTGGTGATGATTTGGACTTTATGGCTTAACAGTTGACTATATTCTGTTGGATCTGCGTGCAACCCCCAGGCAAGTATACCTTGCCTTTCTCTACTGTTTTATTTACATGCATTGTATTTTATTTTCCAGTTTTGGTTGTTTATGGACATGTACTTTTCGTATTATATTCTTTTGAGTTGTTTTCATTGCATATAGCCGTGTTCATGTTTGGTCTTGTGGTTCACACTTGGAGTCTCTCGTCAGTACCTTGCTTGAGTCGTGTCATAGAACGAGTACGTGTAATTGAACTGCTAAATCCTTAATATTGTTTTCTTGGCACCAGAGAGTCCACATTTGGGACGAGGGTGTTTTTCTTGATCTGTTTACATCCGTGAGTCCACACTCGGGACGAGGATGTCGATTATACTTGCACCAGAGAGTCCACACTCGGGACGAGGGTGTTGACTTGACTTGACTTGTACTAGAGAGTCCACACTCGGGACGAGGGTATTTACATCAGAGAGTCCACACTCGGGATGAGGATGTTATATTTGCACCAGAGAGTCCACACTCGGGACGAGGGTGCCTTGCCGTGAACTAACCAGAGAGTCCACACTCGGAACGAGGGTTAGTACTAACCAGAGAGTCCACACTCAGGACGAGGGTTAGTGCTTATTTCAAACCCGTGAGTCCACACTCGGGATGAGGGTTTGGTTCTTCCATTGATCTCGTGTTCATTGTTCGCTCGGCAGTTCATTTACGCGTAGTTGTTCTAGTGTTCGTGTGTTCGTGTTCGTGGTCATTTGTCGTGTTCCTGTTTTCTTGTTTATCTTCTTGCGCATGATAAAACTGTTAGATTGGCATGTATATTATGTATCTTGCTATGTCCTCTGAGGACCTGATAATCTCTTCAGGTTTAGCGATTGCTTGGAGTTTGCTAGTAGTTCTGGATGGCGGAGGATTTGCGGTTCTTGTGGAATTCAGGTATCATTATTACGTTGTTATCCTTTCGTGCTCTACATTCCTTATCATGAGTTATCCTGTTTATTGATTCAGTTTAGAGACTCTTGTTATTTTTTTTGGAGTCTCATCGGACATATATGCTAGTGGGCTGCAGACCACGACACATAATTGTTCGTTCTTGTTTTATATGATTCTTGTGGATTGAGGTATAGTTTAGATTAGACATGATACCATAACCTTGACAGCTTATACGTACTCGAGTCGGACTGGAGTCCGCTCGATACGTAGCTGGCTTGCTCACGTGCTCGCGTCCGAAAAGCGGGTGCGGGTCATGACACCATCTGGCAGGAAAGTTGGATGATCCTCGAGTCCTACTCCGAAATCTGGCCATACAAAATTAGCTGGGTCAGACCCCAGAAAGATCAAGTGCCACAAGGGAGGCTTCACTTAGGAACTAAAACCAGCAAGTTAGAACACAAAGCATAATAATAACATGAAAACCAGAAATAGGATAGTATGGTGATAAACGATAAGATAACTAAGAAACTATTCTGGTAATCAAGTTACAACCCGTAAACCAAACAAGGACCAGGGTTGTAACCCTTCGCCAGAACAGGACTTAGTCTCTAACCAATTGTCGACAAGAGTAAAACATGAACAAGCATGTGCTGAAATAGTCATAGACCGACATTGCTTAGACAAGACTAGACTGGACTACATCCATCAATCGCGGCCAAGCAAAGAGTACGGCTTGATACTTTAACTAGCTAGGGTTATCACAAGCCTGTTTACTAGCAAGATGCAATGAGATGTTTCCGCAGTCACAAGCCCTGCAGCTATCCAGGTTATCCAGATGAGGTTCATTTAAGAGTTATCAAGAATTATTTGGTGGCTTGGAGTGCAACACATGACAGTATGCATAGAACTTGTTTCATGAAGTTTCCCACATGACAGTGGGCTGGAAATGTGCCATACTCGATGGCAGGCTACAAGTCCCTCTGGTGTGGCCGGAATAACAGGATCACCTGTAACTGGAAACATCTCTCTATATGAACTACTTGATCAATCTAGTCATTAACCTAGTAAGATTCATTAAGAATCCCTGACCGTGGTAACCAGGAATTCATGTCCTAGATATGATGCAAGACGAGACATGTAGTTTATACAGCCACAATCAAGAAAGTCACCCACGGTGTCAAGACAAGAGTTACATAGCAAGGCATATCGAGATTTTCATGTTAGGTTACTTTGTCAAGCCAAGAGTGCGTCACAACGGACCACCATCAAGAATTATCATGTCCAGTTACTTGTTAAGAGTGCACCACGACGGGTCACTATCAAGAATTATTATGTCCAGTTACTTGTCAAGAGTGCGCCTTAACATGCCACTATCGTGTTCTATCCTTACATTATCATGAATGAGAGAAACTTGCATAAAATAACTAATGACATATTCTTGAAGCCAAGGAAAAGGTTTACAGACTTCATGTTTTGAGTTTTCAAGATTCTAGCTACAAAACAACTTAAACAGACAAAAACAGTGAAATAGAGCAATTTCGGCGCATGGGATTCCTGCACATCCGCGCATGGGAATTCATGCACATCAGCGCATGGAGATTCCTGCACATCTGCCCATGGAAATTCCTGCACATCCGCGCACATAAATTTCTGCACATCCGCGTATGAGAATTCCTGCACATCCGCACATGGGAATTCCTGCACATCCGCGCATGGGAATACTCACGTTGCGTCTTCATTACATGCGAGTAAGGAACCTACACGTATGACACGCTCGGAGTAAAAGGATGCGTTGCCGGGACTTCACGACGCATGGCCTCCCGGGCGCATGGGGTTTCCGGCGCATGGGGGTTCATCGTTCCCAAACAGCAAGTTCAGCCATGAAAGTCCTAAAAACTTGCTATGGCCATAACTTCCTCAACCGAACTCGAAATCAAGGGAAATAAAGGTTAAAACTGCATGAAATCAAATTCTCTACAACATGGAACCACTAGTTTTTGGAAATACCAAGTTTTTAGAGATCAAAACCAAGAAAGAAAAAAATAAATAAGAAGGAGCTTAAAACTTAGATCTACAAAAATATAACCATCAAAATCGAAAACTTCCAGTTCTAAAGAGGCTTAGAATCTAGTAAGGAAGAGAATAAAACAAGAAAACTTGAGATCTCTCATGAAGCAAGTTGCACTTGCCTAGGCTTGGTATGTGGGAGGAGTAATTGAAGAAGATGAAGAAGTAAATGCAAATAATGGAGGAGAGAGAAGAAGTTGACTTATATAGCAACCCCTCTCATCTCAACCCAAAATAAACCAAGCCAAGTCAAGTCATGTTGAACCAAGTTGAACCAATCAAGTCAAGATTTAAACCAAGGCTAAGCTAAGCAAGATAAGTCAAAATACGGGCCACCTGACAATTATCAGAAATTCGTATACGTATCCCAAAAAATACGTATAACGGAAAACGGGAGTGACAACCAAGTTGCGCGGCCAATTGAGCGCCGAGTTGCGCGCCCAGGTGCGCGACCCTGGTGCGCGTCCAGGTTGCGCTGGGTGCGCAGGTTGCGCGGGGCGCGCTTGATGCGCAGGTTGCGTCAGGTGCACAGGGCGCGCAGGTTGCGCCTGGCGCACGTGGAGCACGTGGCGCGCTGGTTGTGCTGGGCATGCGCAACTCATTCAGTAGTGCTGTTTCGCACCGTTCGTGGCTGTCCACGTTCTGTCCGTTTCGTAACGTGCGATAACTGATCCGGGTATTTCGGATCTGACATAATATCGTCGTGCACATTGTGGATCTGAGCGGTTGCAGCAGGACACTATATATAGGGCCTCTCTTCTCACAGAAAAGAATGGATTCTTTTCAGACGACAAAAATTCTATACGAGAGCAGAGAGAGTTCCTCGACCCATTCGTGTTCCAGCACCCCTGTTGCTCCTCGCGCCACCAATTTTCTTCCTTGTCTTTCCGAGCAGTCCATTCTTGAGCAGATCAACAGAGCGTTCCAGCGTTCTATTGAACTTGCTGGTTCCTGGAAGCTGACCGTGAGGACGGATCTAGTTTTGATCACTGGTGTTCTTGACACCCCAGCAGGTTTTTCCACTATTGACGTTGATTTTACGAAAGTCTTTTTAGACTATTCGTACGCTGCCTTTAACAGAAAATCTTTTTAGATTTTTTTGTTTACAGAGTCCTTCTAGAATGTCTGTCTTGCACCTTCCTTTGAAATGCTGCAATCATGTCTCAAGAGTTTACTTCTGACTTTACATCCAGGGAATAACAAAGGTCACTCCAATTGGACATCACTTTGTTCATATTTTCGTTTTCCATGTTAGACTTAATATAATCGAGTCTGCAAATTGATTAGTGGTCTAAGAAGACGAGCTACGTGGGACTTTTTTGAGAGAAAAATGAGAATCACCTGACTGGGAACTCAACCTGTATACCAGTTACATAGACATGTCAGTATTTGTATTCGTTGTCGAACGTGTCCTTTTTATGTAACCACATAAATTTTCAGAGGAAGTATCATTTTTTTCTTATAAAATTGAACTGAAAAGAACAAAATTTTATAAAATTAGAAAACAATAACTAAAACCTTGTAAGGAATGACGTATTTCAAACAAACGTCCTGCGAAAGGGTTTTTTTATATACTGAAAATTAGTTTCTCATTTCCTAGCATTAAAAACATTAAAAACTAACTAATTTAGACTAATTAAAAAATAAACGCTATATTGAAGGACAATTTTAACACAAAAATGTCCTACAAATAGATGTTTTTATTGGTACGAGAAATTAGTTTCCAATTTACTAGCATTAATAATGTTAACAACTAACTAATTAATACTAAAACAAAATTAAAAAATGTCATACGGAATGACATTTTTAAAACAATAAAGTGCATTAGAAACTGGCGTTTCTCTTACACTTTTATTTATTTTATTCTTAATTTCGTCGAAAGACGTCCGTAGGTAAGACATTTTGTTTTGGTTTTTTCTAAGGGCACCACCATTTTTGCTATGGGGCAACCCTTACTTGGGGGCAGCCCAAGGAGGTGAAGTTTTTGCTCGGAGGCACCCACATTTGGCTAGGGGACAGCCCAACCCTCCAAACCCTTTATTTCTTTCCATAACCCATTCTACACTCTCTCTCCACCAAAAAAAAAAAGAGAACTCTCCCTCTCCCTCTCCCAAAACCCTACTTTCTTCTCCTCCACCACTCCACTCCCAATGTCTCCACCAAGATTTTTTCAACAACATTCGTAGATTCGAAGATATGACACGCAAGTCGAAGCAACCGAAATTTACGTACGTTCTTTCCTAATTTCTTCAAGAATTTTGTACACTCTATTCAAAACCCTAGAATATTTTTAATTCTCTAAAAAGTTTTGATAAATTAGGTTTAGAATCTCTTTATAGTTCATGAAAGGAATTTTCGAACATGACAAACCCATATTTTTTCTTGAAACGCTAACCCTAGAAGACGACAAACAAGCATCTCGTTTTGGCTGTTCGGCTGCAACAATCGGGTTTGAATACAGTAGGACTGCCAGGCCTGTGGCAGTCCTAATGTAAAGCAGGACTGCCACAGTCCTGGCATCCTCTTGTGAAAGAGGACTGTCAGGACTGTGGCAGTCCTGCTTTACATTAGGACTGCCACAGGCCTGGCAGTCCTAATGTAATGAGATATGGGGGTAGAAATGGTAGAGGGGAGGGGGGAGGGATGGTACTCTATGTTGCTCATATGGAGGGGGGGGTAACTGCATGATGCTCATATACGGGGGAGAAACTGCATGTCCCTACAAACCCGGGTCACGTGGCCGTCGGAGCAATTGGAGCTCTTTCTTCCAAAAACGTCTTGTATGCTGGGTTGGTGAGGATGGTGAGTTCCGTATTTGTAATTAAACTAAAATTTTCATGTTTGTAGACTTAATTCACTTATACTTTCATTTACAGTCTCAAAAGGTGAAGGAATTGGCCCAGACACTCCGGAGAGGTTGCCAAAGTGACACTAGTGTCGCGGTCGCCAACGAGCTTGATCGCATCGACGACGTGGTCGAGTTCCCCTTCACGAATAATAGGAAGTCTCGTTCAAAGGCCCGGCATGATATGTAGTTGGATGTGGAATGATCATTAGTTGAATGTAATCTGGATATTTTTGTAAAGATATTTTTGTTGTTTGAAACTTGAAGGATATATTTGTTGTTTGGAAACTTAAGTTGTTGGAAAGACTTTTGAAGGATATGTAGTTGACACTTATGTTATTTTTTTGAAGTTGGATATTTTGTCCGATATGTAGTTGTGATTTATGTTGTTATTTATGTACTTGTTGGATATGTAGTTATCTGAAATGTAGTTGTTATTTACGTTTAGAAACTTAAGTTGTTGGCCAATTTCTGATATTCTTGATTTAGTATCAGGACTGCCAGCACCCTGCCAGTCCTACACTTATGTAGGACTGCCAGCACCCTGGCAGTCCTAATTGAAACCCTCTGTGATGAGAGTTTCAAAATAAAACTCTCTGTCACAGAGAGTTTCAAATAGGACTGCAAGTACCCTGGTAGTCCTAATTTAATGTAGGACTACCAGGGAGGTGGCAGTCCTATTTATAACTCTCTGTGATGAGAGTTTGAAACTGAAACTCTCTGTCACAAAGAGTTTCAATTATGACTGCCACCCCTGGCAGTCCTACACAAAAGGAGGACTGCCAGGGTGCTGGCAGTCCTACTTAAGTGTAGGACTGTCAGGGGGGTAGCAGTCCTATTTATAAAGGAAAAATTTATGAAATGCCGAGACAAACGGCAAAAGTACCAAAACGAAAGTCCAAACATTATTTTTTTGCAATTCTAAAATTTCAGAAGGTCGTTTAACGATGAAGCCATTAATCTCAGGCTCCTCAAAGATATGCTCATTTTGCGACAAACCGGACCTCGTTTCGACCTCCCAGTCAAAAGTTATGGCCCTCCAAAGTTTCAACTGACCATAAAATGCAGGAGAATGACCACTCCGTGTTAGAACACGAAGAACTGGCCATAAAATGCAGGAGAATGACCATTCTCCGTCTTAATTTACACAGAGAATGGCCATTCTCCGTGCTAAATTACACGGAGAATGGCCATTAATTTATACGGAGAATGTCCATTCTCTGTATAATTTAGCACGGAGAATGGTCATTACAGTGTTAAAACGCAGGAGAATGGCCATTCTCCGTGTTAGAAACACGGAGAATGGCCATTCTCCGTGTTAGAAACACGGAGAATGCTATTCTCCGTGTTAAATAATACGGAGAATGGCCATTCTCCTAGTTAATTTACACGGAGAATGACCATCCCAGTGTTAAAACGTAGGAGAATGACCATTCTCCGTGTAATTTAGTACGGAGAATGATATTATGACATTCTCCGTGCTAAATTACACGGAGAATGGCCATTCAAATGTTAAAACACAGGAGAATGGCCATTTATAAAACTCTGTGATAAGAGTTTCAAACTGAATCTCATCATAGAGACTTACAAATAGGACTGCCACCCCCCTGACAGTCCTACATTCATTTAGGACTTCCAGGGTGCTGACAGTCCTAATTGAAACTAGAAGTAACAGCAAGTTTCAATTAGGACTGCCCGCACGCTGGTAGTTCTCCTTTTGTGTAGGACTGGCAGGGGGTGGCAGTCCTAATTGAAACTCTCTATGATAGAGAGTTTCAAAACTCTCATCACAGAGACTTACAAGTAGGACTGCTAGGGACCTAGCAGTCCTGACCCAAACTCTCTGTGAAGAGAGTTTGGGTATGAAACTCTCTTCACAGAGAGTTTTATACAAGACTGCCAACACCCTGACAGTCCTTTATTAAGGACTGCCAGGGACCTGGCAGTCCTTTATTAAGTAAGGACTGCCAGGGACCTGGCAGTCCTAACTTAATGTAGGACTGCAGAAAGTCTGGCAGTACTACTTTATATTAGGACTGCCACAACCCAGGCAGTCCTAATGTTGTAAGTCACGACTGTAGCAGCCGAACGGCCACAACGATTTGTCGTGTTATAGGGTTAGGGTTTCAAGAAATATGCGAGATCATGTTCGAAAAATTCATTCATGAACCCTAAAGTGATTCTAAACCTAATATTTATGTTTATGTTTTCTGATTTTGAGTATGTGAGAAAACTTTTTTTGGTAGCTGATTTTAGACAAATTTGGGAAAAAATTTGTGCCAAACATGATTTTGATAGGATAATTTTTTTGGAGATAATTCTCGGAAGAAATGAAGAAAATTTTGGGAAAAAATTTGGACCATGGTTTAATTCTATGACCTAGAAATGTTGGAAGAGAATAAAAAAGTAGAGGGAGAGAAGAAAAAAGTTGAGGGAGAGAGGAAAAGAGTAGAGGGAGAGAGAAAGAGAAAAAAAATTAGAAAAGTTGTCTTTTATACCTAATGTTGGAAAAAAAAAAATTGATGATAAACTTGTAATATTTGCAAACATTTTTGGGCTGCTCTCAAGTAAAATTGGTGATGCCCTTAGAAAAAATCTTTGTTTTTCCTACATTTTCGAGAGGTCTAGCATGATGGAATCTATCACGAGTCCATCTTGTCCAAGTGACAATAGTCCAAGTGATAATATGCGTGGGGAGAAGGACACAAAGTGACACACTTTTTACTTCGTAGATACGCATCATAGAGTTCTTGTGCGGAGCAGTGCAGTAGCCTTGCTGCTAGCCCGTTGGTATGACTGTAAAATATGCATGTATCCTCGTGGTTAGCCCGCTGGCAACTCCGCGGTAGTCCCATGGCAGCTCCTTGGAGTAGCACTCATAGCTTCTTGGAGCAATGCGGTAGCCTCGTGGTTGTCTGATGGCAGCTACAGTGTAGCCTGATGGTAGCTCCGTGGATGCTGAGTCGTAGCTGCATGGTTGTTCTGCATGGTTGCTCTGCGTTTGATTTTTTTAAGACTATCTAGTTTCGAAAATGATATTTTGTTCGCGGTTTATAACTGCGGACGTGACCGCCGGCCGACGTGACGGCCGGCAATTGTCCCTCCCTGCTATCTTGGATCCCATCCGGATCAGGGACCAATGGTCGACCGTCACGTCGGCCGACGGTTACGTCCGCAGTTACAAACCACGGATAACGTAGCAGCTCTGATCTAGTTTTATAACTGTCCTATTAATACGTAGTTACTGCTAGTTACCGTCACATTGAATATGGAATTACTTCCTGGTGCTATATTATTTTTGTTTTCCACAGTTTATTTTGCTATATTTTCAGAGATTTCTAGTGCTTTTTGCAAATTATTCCGGTCGCCACTTTATATAACAAATTTATATCCTCTTAGCGGCTTATGTTACTGTCAGATTATTAGCAAGTTCATTTTATTATCTAAGCCAATTCATTGATTAGATCTTACTTGTACGATATTTCACCCAAAAAAAAATAAAAAATCTACAACATAATCATCGATGTGGGGCTTGTCTTCTTCGACCAAGCTCAACCCCAACATTACAATAACATAAAGTGCTCACTAATTAATTTGTTATAATCTCTGGTCAAATTGATCCCTATTTTGTCTTTTGATCAATCCTTGCAGTGTCTTCCCCCACATACAAAACCAAAACTAAAGATTTGTAAATTGATCAATGTGATATTTAAATCCACATTTGGCTCATGTGTTGAATTGAATCCGAATGAATTCAAAAGGAGGGTTTGTGTAGTCAGGGCCGGTCCGAAGGGTTGGATTATTCTATCCTGAAGCTAATTTTGATTGTTTTTTTATCTTTACTGTCAGCTGGTCCTGGTGGTCATCTGTGATCCTGATCTATGGTGAGATTATGATGAGCCTGGGGGTTGTCCTAGTAGAGAAGAATTGTTCAAGTCCCAAATTTTGTCCGACTTATCCCAGGACCGGTCATGTGTGTAGTTTTCTTGCAAGCAACTTCTCCTTGGAGAGAAGGAATCTTTAGATGCTTTGCCTCTTGTTTTGGTTTTGCATGAGATAATGACAAAGTGCCGGCCATAAGCTGCCATTCTCCAGTGAGTGTACTTTGTTATGGCATTATATGTGCAACTTGAGTGACATTACTTGGTGATAGACTAAGGAACTTTGTGGTTCTTTTGTGTTTTCTATAGTTTGTTTGTTCTTTAATCATACACTTGGCTATGGGGAGTGGCATATATAATTAGTTTGCTTTCATAAGAATCATAAACTACATGACAAATTAAGGATTATCATTTGTTGTTGTTGTGACTATGAGGGCGGAGGATTTTGTAATGTTTGTTACTAATTAAGAAATTTATGTGTCTCTTAGGAACTTGCAAATATAACTCATGCTTATTAGGTGCATACAAGTTTGCTAGTTTTTTTTCCACTATTTTAGATGTGACCCATGGATTTGTTATGTCAAGGTCGAGTCTTGATAGTGCTAGAACTTGACCAATTTCTATTGAGTAAAAATATAGATCTGGTCTAGTTCGATCCCGTTACAAAGAAAGTTGTTATTGTCTCCAAACCCATTGACAGAAACAGCAATCAGCAATTACAAAGATCAAAGTTCATTCGTAGTTGTCCTACTTCTACTAGTAGGGACAGCAAGACTGATCATATCAATCTATTAGGAGTGAGAGTTCGGCAGTTTCAACCGAGTCAAAATAGTCAAAATCGAATAAGCAAAAGTTTTAAAAATTCAAAACTATAACCGAATCCAAATTAGGGGTAACCAAAACCGAACTGATAGTCGATTCGGTTTATTCGGTTTGACTATTTTTATTGTTTAATATGCCGGACCTAAATTTGGGTTGTGGTTAAATTATATTAAATTTTATAATTTTGTAGATATGTTCGTTGTGTTTCAAAGTTGAACCGAAAGTTTAAATAGTTGTTAAATTATCAAAAATAGGCTTTAAAAAACATATATAGAATTGTTGTTTTTAAAACATAAGCAAAAAAAAAAACATTTATAATTATAAAATATGCATAAATTTAGCGTATTTAATAATTGTATAAATTTTAATCATTTTCCGTTTTGAACGAACACTGATTAATCATTTTTAAACCATAATTGAACCAAATATTTTTATTCGGTTCACTTCTCTCGGTACCGAATAATGCGCACTCCTATATTATATGGTTCAACTCAAGGACGACACCATAAATTCGAATTCGGATGAACTGGAGTGAATAGGTGTTGACTAACTCATATAAAAATAAAAATAAACAACAAGTAAATATATTAAAAAAAGGATGAAAAAAGGGGGAGGACAGTGATAGCTCTAACTAGGGAGGGAGAAAGATTGCCTTGGTCTAACATAGAACACAAGCTTTATATGGGAATTTCTATCCCATTCCTTTGGGACTTGCCAACAGCATTTTTCTGGTAGTGAAACATAAATGAGTGCACATGGTTCAAACGTGTCCATCAGCTACAATCTGTGGTGGTGCAGAGTTACATATTGCCATGTTTCAGTCATAAGCTTATACGTTGGGTTGTTAATGAACATAGCTCTCAAGCTCAATTAGACTTCCCTTCATAAAAGCTAGACTCGGCTTCAATTTCAACGTGCAATTTTTTTTTTTTTTTGAGTTGTTTATTTTATTTTAGAAGAAAAAGCTAAAAAAAAAAAATTTTTTTAGATGTCCGGCGATGCACACGAGATTTTGTACATGATACACTGGATGCTTGTTGGGCCCACTAAACATTAACCAGGAACATCATCCAGATTTATTTTGTCCCTTTCAATATTTATTTATTTATTTTATTTTACAGAGTGTTACTTGGAAAATCCATTAGCCATGTTGTGTAGAGGGGACACATCACTAAAATAGAAAGAAGTCCGATATGAGCAGCAGCAGATTTTCTGCAGCAACCCAGCCCATTTAGGTCCGATTCATTTAGGATAAGCCTGATCCTGGCCTACTATCTAAAAAGATTGAACCCGACCCGGTCCGATCCGTGTAACACCATTTAAATAAAGGTTATGTTTAAAATAGATAACATATGGATAAATATACATTTTATATAAATATTTTTATCAATATATAAAATAAATTAATTTTTGATTTAAAATGTATATTTATGTACTGGTAAGAGTGTTCATATAAAATATATATTTATCAGTGTTATTCTGTATATTTAGGACACTTGTTCATATAACCCATATGATAGAACAACTAAAAAAGTGAGGCAATAAGTTCGTATTTGGGGCATTATGTTTTGTGTTTTTTTAGCTATACTACTAATAAACATGACTCTTCAAAGTCATCTAGAAAGAACCATAAAGAGATCTGAGATCTTGTTGAATTCCTTGACCGGAATTTATTTCACATAAATGAGCTATGATTTAAAAAAAAAAAAAAATAGATGAAGCATGAGATCAAATAAATCCCAACCTAATTTTAGCCTTGATAAAGAGAGGCATCACATGTTAGGAGCAACACACTTAAAGTTAAAAAAATTATTAGAGGACAACACATCAATGGATAGGGACAACACAATATCAATACTCAATTACTCTTGCAACTTCCAAAAAAATTTTATTCCTCCTTTCCCTTCCTACTATTTTATTTTGCAGCTCTGAAGCCTGAACTTCCAAAAATTCATGACAATTACCAAGTCTCATTACCAATAAAGATAAATCTCTAATCCTAACATAAACTTTTTAGGTTGTTCAAACCTTAACCATAATTCATGTCTAATCAATGTCTTTAGTAGTTTTGCAATAGACAACCACATTTAGGATTATTTCTGAAGTTTCAAACATTTCGAAGCTTCAATATCAAAACATCCCGCTTTGAACAACGAAGGACTGTCAGAACTTTGACGGTTCTAGCAATGCACAGGACTACCAAAATTTAGGTAGTCCTGATGACAGAGAAGTTTTTATTCAGGACTACCAATTTTTTTGCAGTCGTAACAAAGTCTACGACTATCAAAATTTTGGTAGTCCTCAAGACAAGTAAGTCTTTATTCAGCACTATCAAAACTTTGATAATCATGTGCACATTTAGAACTGTAAAAAAATTTGACAATCCTGCGTCGTCCCAAATATAAATGTTTTAATTATAAAGCTTCGAAATGAAGTTTAAAACTTCAAAAATAGTCTCAAACAGGACTAAGTATAAAACTGTATAAAAAATAAATTTAGATTGAGGTTTAAGAATTTTAAAAGTAGAAGAAAAAAGCCAAAAAAATTATATTTAAAAGTTATGATGGCACATAACTTTGAATATTTTGGGTATTGGAATATGATCAATTTTTGTAATATTTTCTAACAAGTATGGTTGTGCCTTTATCATAGGTCTAATTTTATTAAAATAAAAGTCAAAGATAAAATATTGGGCACTAGGAGAAAAACACTGCTACAGATACTTAATGAACTATGACTTTCATTGGGATAAAAATGACTTGATTATGGAAATAGATTAGATTGTATAGACAAATTGGCAGGAGAGATTCGCTCTTCCCTGTTGACGCTGGGCCATGCAAAACCAAGTAACCAAAAGCCCAAATCCTTGCAGGCCGAAAATGAGGTTATTCTGTAATCCGGACTTATCATGTGTTATATTTCTTTTTTCTTTCTAATTGATAAGTACATGTAGTCTTGATTTTTCTTTCTATAACTTAAATTTCATACCATCAACTAGAAAAGAATCGGAACTCGTGGTGAGTCCCATTTAGGGCCTGTTTGGTAAACAAGAAGTGAATTTGGATTTGGATTTGGACTTTCAAGAAGGAAAGAGGGATAGAAATTCATTCACTTTCTTGTCCCCTTGGTAGGGGACAAATGTGTTTGGTTGAGATAGGAAAGTAAAAAATGGAAAGTGAAAAGTAGACGTGTGTGTTTGGTTGAGATAGATAAGTGAGAAGTGGGAAATGAGAAAGTATGTAATAATAATGAAAATTATTTGTATTAGTTAATGTTAATAAAAATATTTGGTTAATTATTCTAATTATATAAAGAAATATCTAATATTAAAATAATACTTTTGTTGTAATTCATCTCATCATGGTGACTCTTCACCTT
The DNA here is from genome assembly GCA_029216955.1 of Iris pallida. Classification (NCBI taxonomy): domain Eukaryota; kingdom Viridiplantae; phylum Streptophyta; class Magnoliopsida; order Asparagales; family Iridaceae; genus Iris; species Iris pallida. The sequence goes on along the minus strand of JANAVB010018993.1, from coordinate 35,212,760 downwards.
TGTAACTCCCAAGTGACTTTTCATTTTGTAACTCCCAACCTCCCTCTTCCTATATAAAGAGAGGTTGGGATGGCTTGTAGAGACACATTGAGATATATTGATATACATGTGAGGTTGAGCTAATTGTCCACAACACGTTATCAGCACTTTGCTCGTGCAACGCCGGAGACCCGACGTACCGCTCGCCTCGACGTCCGCCGACCGTTGCCCCGCGCGCACCCCGTCGCTCGTCGCCGATCCCACGTATCCGCAATCGTTTTCCCACTTTCTTCCACCGTACGGTAAGAAAGGTAAATTTTTTGTTAATATATTTTGTTAATTGGTACTGTAATAAAATTTCAGTGAATACATGCAGTCTTCTAATTTTGAATAACATGCAGTCTTCTAATTTGAATACCACAGTCTTCTAATTTTATAGGAAAATAAAATTTTATATCATTTTGTAATAAGCAGACTGGGTCAGTTCATATTAATATATGTTTGTTGATAACTCATGAGTATTATTTTGTAAGAAATTTAAATCCTAACATTTTTTTATAGGAATAATACACAGTTCATAAGTAGCGTAATTTTTGCCTATTTGGAGAGACCTCTGTGTATTACAAAATATTACTGGGTTTTCTAATGTTAACAACTAAAATTTTGGAATTGTCGACTAAGTTATCATGGTCTCATTTATAGGAATATATTATTTTTTTCAGTCTTCTTACTGGTACTGTCTATATCTTATGATATGTGCTGATATTTTTTTGATTTCAGGCCATATGCTTGAAAGTAACTGTTTAACAGGGTGAACAATTTGATCTTGTTTTTAAATGCATGTTATTCTTCTATTGACACTCTACTATGGTTGAGGAAAACAGGGATAAGTACAGTCTTCTTATTGGTACTGTAACAAAATTTTTTTTTTGCAAAATATATACGAGTAAATTTTTCTATCAAATATATTTTGTTACAACAATATATTTGGTTAAAAAAAAAAAAATTAAAAAAAAAAATTGTATTTTTTTTTGCTATTTTTTTGGCGTCGCTTAATTAGACGTCGGAAAAATAGTTGACATTTTTTTTTGGAGCCGCTTGCTTAGGCACCAATTCTTTTGTGTGCTGTTACTTGCTTATGTTGTAAATTTTTTTTAGCGTAATGGCGTAAAAATTAAAAAATTGTTTTGGCTACATAAACAAATTCTGGCACCGCCAAATTTGGGCCTCCCAAAAATAACATTTTTGGTTAATAATTTTTCAAAGGCAACGCTCATTTTGAGCACGCACTAAATTGTCACCTATTTTGCACAGTTCGCAAATAGCGTGAATTTCTTGAAAAATCTTATTTATTCTTACATTTGACGAAAATTTTACGAAGTCTCTCCGAATAGGCTCACCTACTTGGGTATGATGTCAGAAAGAACTTGGGGCTTGGTTCTTAAGAGGTCCTCGGTGACCCTCCTCCCTCATTTTCCCGCCTGGTCATATTCACGTAGAGCTACTGAAAGGGGTTGACCGAATATTATTTTTTGCTCAAATTGTATTTATAATTATGCATTTTTGCAAGAAACTTATTGACCTCTCTATATCGGCCCGTCGATCGATATAAGATAATTTTTAAACAAAAATCGTTTTTTCAAAACCGTTGTTTTTATTTACGATTGTTTGTTGTTGCTTATACAAACCAAATCTATATAAACCTGTCGTTTTATATGTTGACTGATCAAGATTTTTTCTCCTGTTGTAGAAAAATGTCGATCAAGATTGATTTTCCAATCCTTGAAGCCTCTGGCAAGAACTACTTGGACTGGACGCAAGACATCCAGAACCATCTAGATGCGCAGGGCCTCTTGGACGTCATCTATAACGAGGAAGAGCGTGAAGTGGAAGTCACTCGCTCAATGAACGCCAAAGCGATGATTCTATTCCGCAGGCATTTATCTGACGCCATGAAGGCGGAGTTCATTGAAATCTCCTCGCCGAAGACGCTATGGGACTCTCTGAAAGAGCGCTTCGACCACCAGAAGACCATATGGCTACCTGAAGCACGCCATGACTGGTTGAACCTGCGCTTTCAAGACTTCAAAAGTGTAACTGATTACAACAATGAAGTCTGCAGGATTCGATCACTTCTCCAATACTGCGGTGAGATATTAACCGACAGTGATCTATTGGAGAAAACATACACCACATTTCCTTCCACTGACAACTTGCTCCAGAAGTAATACCGTCAGTCTAAGTTCACCAAGTTTCCCGAGCTCATCACCCAGCTTTTACTAGACGAGAAGAACAGTCTCATTTTAATGAGAAACAACAATTCTCGTCCTGCTAGAACAAAGGCAATTCCAATGCCTGATGCAAACGCTCTCCGTGGACCAAATCCACGGTGGAAACGAGACGAGGGCCAGTCGTCCCAGCCAAGGAACAGAGGCGAGTTTAAGTCTCGCCACCCAAAGCGAGGTTCTAACAAGAACCAAGGACCTTTGACTCCTAGGCAGTCTCATGGTAAGAACCAACGGGCAAGTCGTCCCAAAGCGAGAGTGGAAGGCCAAGCGCCTACTCTCTGCTACAAATGTGGTGCTTATGGTCATATGCAACGGACTTGCAGGGCGACCCCCCAAGAAGTTAATAACTATCACAAGGGGCGCCGGGCCGAAGCAAATCTGGTCAACGAGTACGAAAATCTAAATCTTGAGACCCCCGATTTTGTAGCAGAAATGGAAGAATAAATCTCCATTTTCTATCTATGTTTGATTTAAGTCATGAAACTTTTGGTGGTTTGTATTTTCTGTTTTCTCGATAAATTAAAGTTCAATTTCAAGCACTTTCCTCAAACGTGTGACAAACTTTAATTTTTTTTACTTATAGGCATGGACCACGGGGCAGTGGATTGTCTGGTTGATAGTGGAACAACTCATACTATCTTGAAAGATAAATCATACTTTATCTCCTATACGCCTAAAGTAACCTCAGTGACAACCATTTCGGGACCCTCAACCCTTGTTCAAGGTTTTGGCAAAGCCCGTTTTTCATTGTCAAATGGTACTCCCGTTGAAGTATCAGAGGCCTTATATTCTCCAAGGTCCAGTCATACCTTACTGAGTTTTAAGGATATTCGAGAAAACGGATTTCATGTTGAAACTGCTCGAGAACATGGCTTCGAGTATCTTTTCATTACCTCCACTCAGTACGGCCAAAAGCGTATCTTGGAGAAGTTGAAATGTCTTTCAAGTGGTTTGTATCTCACTACGATACAACACATCGAGAGTAATCTCATCATTCGCCGAGCGCCAGTTGATGAGAGGACTTTTATGCTATGGCATGACCGGCTGGGTCATCCGGGTCAAAATACGATGCTTCGCACTATGAATGCATCACATGGGCATCCTCTTGGAGGAAAGAATTTCGTTATAAATCCGAAAAGCCTATGCCAAGCATGCTCGATTGGGAAGACGAATCTCAAGCCACTCCATGTGAAACCTACGAAATTGGTTTCCCAATTCCTTGAGAGAATTCATAGAGATATTTGTGGACCAATCCAACCAACATGCGGACCATTTAAATACTTCATGGTTTTGGTTGATGCATCGACTAGATGGTCACACGTAGTGTTGTTGTCCACCCGAAATGCAGCATTTCCTAAACTCCTCGCCCAAATCATTAAGTTAAGGGCTCACCATCCGGATTATCCGATAAAGTCTATTAGACTTGATAATGCCGCGGAGTTTACATCGAAGACTTTCGATGATTATTGCATGACTTTGGAAATAAATCTTGAACATCCTGTTGCGTATGTTCATACCCAAAACGGCCTAGCGGAAGCTTTTATAAAGCGACTGCAAGTGATAGCGAGGACCTTGGTTATGCGCACCAAACTTCCACTATCTGCATGGGGCTATGCAATTTTGCACGCTGCAAATTTGGTCCGTCTGAGGCCCATGGCCACCCAACCACTTTCCGCGTACCAGCTGGTTACTGGATGTGAGCCTGATATCTCACATTTACGCGTGTTTGGGTGCCTAGTCAATGTTCCAATTGAGCCGATAAGGCGTTCAAAATTTGGACCTCAGAAGCGACGGGGAATATATGTCGGTTATAACTCCCCGTCCATTATTCGCTATTTAGAGCCCTTGACAGGCGATCTCTTTACCGCGAGACACGCGGATTGTGACTTTGATGAGGCAATCTTCCCGTCGTTAGGGGGAGAAATGCACGCTAACGTTGATGAGGAACGACGTGAATTAGCGTGGCATGTGCCCTCTTTTGCTCATCATGATCCCCCCTCTGCACATAGTGATAAGGAAGTGCAGAGGATTCTAGGTCTGCAAGATATTGCAAATCAAATGCCAGATGCATTTAGCGACCTAGCAAAAGTCACGAGATCAATTATACCTGCTGCAAATGTGCCTGCAAGGATAGACGTCCCTGAGAGACGCCATGTTCCTGTGAAACATGTTGCTTCGGTCGAACCCGCCGAGCAAAGGACGCTGCCATCGGCCGTCCAGTCCGCCGCTATTCCCAAGAAGAAGGGAAGACCGGTTGGTTCCAAAGATGTTCTGCCCCGGAAGCGGAGAAATCTTGTTAAAAGCGTTTTGCCACACGAGATCATTAAGGATCACGGCGATGTATTAGAAGAGCGTGTTCCAGATGAAACGCATATTCCTAATCATGTCGATAACCTCGAAATATCCATCGAGTATGCTAACTTAGACGATATTTTGAAGCAAAACGAAACTGTCATCGATGATGTGTTCATATACTCAGTGGCCACTGACATTATAAACAATGATGACATGGAACCTCGTAGTGTTGCCGAGTGTCAACGACGAACGGACTGGTCACAATGGAAACAAGCAATCCAGGCTGAACTAGATTCCTTAGCGAAAAGAAACGTGTTTGGACCTGTTGCTCCAACACCACCCAATGTTAAACCAGTTGGTCACAAATGGGTTTTTCTAAGGAAGCGTAATGAGAGAAATGAGATTGTGCGATACAAGGCTCGCCTTGTGGCACAAGGCTTCTCACAACGCCCTGGAATTGATTACGAGGAGACGTATTCTCCCGTAATGGACATCATAACGTTCCGCTACTTAATCAGTTTAGTAGTTTCTGAAAAACTGAATATGCAGCTTATGGATGTGGTCACAGCCTATCTCTACGGGGATCTGGACACAGAGATATACATGAGAGTCCCTGAAGGACTAAAGATGCCTGAATCAAGTAGTTCCCGACCACGGGATGCGTTCTCGATTAGACTGAGGCGTTCGCTATATGGATTAAAACAATTCGGGCGAATGTGGTATAACCGCCTAAGCGAATACTTGATCGGTTTGGGATACGTTAATAACGAACTTTGCCCATGCGTGTTCATAAAGAAATCCACTTCAGGATACGCAATCATTGCGGTCTATGTAGATGACATGAATCTCATAGGAACCGAAAAAGACTTGTCAGAAACTGCTGATATCCTGAAGAAGGAATTCGAGATGAAGGATCTTGGGAAGACACGGTTTTGCCTCGGCCTGCAGATCGAGCACCGTAAAGATAGAATTCTTGTCCATCAAGTGAACTACACCCAAAAGGTGTTGAGACGCTTTAGTTATTTTGACGTTAAGCCGTCCGCTACTCCTATGATCGTCCGCTCTCTAGACATTACTAAGGACCCATTTCGTCCAAAGGAGGACGACGAAGAGATATTGAGTCCTGAGTGCTCTTATCTGGGTGCAATAGGTGCTTTATTGTACTTGGCCCAATGTACTAGACCGGACATCTCGTTTGCTGTGAATTGTCTAGCTCGACACAGCACCGCGCCAACACGCCGCCATTGGAATGGCATAAAAGACATTTTCCGCTACCTTAAGGGTACTACGGACTTGGGCTTGTTCTATCCCTACGCGGTTTTGAGTGAGTCCAACGCTCTTGGCACTCGAAGCAACGCGACCCTTGTTGGCTATGCCGATGCGGGATACTTATCTGATCCGCACAAGGGGCGTTCCCAAACTGGTTATGTCTTTACCATTGGGAACACGACGATTTCTTGGAGGTCTCGCAAACAGACCTTAGTGGCTACTTCAACGAACCACTTTGAGCTACTCGCGCTCTATGAGGTGACTAGAGAGTGTGTATGGCTTTGAGCTGTTATTGGCCATATTCGAAGTACATGTGATCTTCCATATAACCCAGATGAACCTGTTGTCGTCTATGAGGACAATACCGCTGTTATTGATCAAGCAAAACATGGTTACATCAAAGGGGATGCTACCAAGCACATATCGCCCAAGTTGTTCTTTAAACATGAACAACAAGCGCTTCAGAAGATTGAAGTACAACACATTGGATCGGAGAATAACCGTGCAGACTTGTTCACCAAGTCACTGCCAAAACACTCGTTCCAGAAACATGTCAGAGCGATTGGACTTAGGAAGCTTTCAGAGCTAGCCTAAGTGAAACATGTTTTCTGCACCCTGTTGTGTGCATGTGAGGGGGAGCGTCCCAACAAGTGCCTCCGAACGCCCTGTTGTGCGTATATCCCGTACCCTGTTGAGTGCGAGTGAAAAGGAAAGCATCCTGATGTATGCTCGTGTACTCTTTTTCCCTTCGACCAAAGTTTTTTCCACTGGGTTTTCTTTGGCAAGGTTTTTAATGAGACACAGTTTAAATCCCTTATTCACTAAGGATTATTATAATCAGGGGGAGTATCCAGTTATATACTTCTAAACCATCGTGTACTCTTTTGTCCTTCGATCAGCGATTTTTCCCACTGGGTTTTCCCTGACAAGGTTTTGACGAGGCACCTTTGCAATGGTTAGTTTACCCCCATCACACTGACCTGTGTGTACTCTTTTGTCCTTCGACCAAAGTTTTTTTTTCCACTGGATTTTCTTTGGCAAGGTTTTAACGAGGCACAAGTAGGTGGTCATTTTTGAATCTGCAAGCTACAGACCGACAAAGAAGCTCAGAGGTGTTTACAAGCAGAGTTTGTGAAGAGCCAAGGGGGAGTGTTGTAATTCATCTCATCATGGTGACTCTTCACCTTTGTAACTCCCAAGTGACTTTTCATTTTGTAACTCCCAACCTCTCTCTTCCTATATAAAGAGAGGTTGGGATGGCTTGTAGATACACATTGAGATATATTAATATACATGTGAGGTTGAGCTAATTGTCCACAACAACTTTAACTAATTAATAGCAACTAACTAATATTAAATATAACTAATAAACTATATTAGATATTTATAACTGTGAGAGAGAGAGAGAGAATGAGCAGATCATTCTAATTTTTTGTGTGTTAGAGCATCATTAATAGTTGGGACTCTCCAATGCAATTTGGAGCCCAAAATTTCAAAAAAAAAGTAAATGTAGAATGGGTTGGGTTTGTATGAGAATAGTAGAAAATGATAAAATGAGCTCCGGTCCCAAAAATTGTGTGGTCAAAAATTAATGTAGGAAAAAAATAATATAAAGTTTAGAATCTAGAAAGTTTGGCTCCAAATTGGAACTTACTATTCTACAAAATGGGTTTCTACAATCTAGAATCTAGAAATTGGGAGGCCCAACCCTTAGCACCCATGGATGGGTTGGGACCGAAATTGTAGAAATTGGGACTAGGGATGAGACTTATTATTCTACAAAATGAGCTCCTACATTCTAAATCTAGAATCTAGAAAATGGGATGGGCCTTACTAATGATGCTCTTATAACCCTTCGTCTCCTCACGCCTTCGTCAACTTCGTCCACTTCGGCACTCCCTCCACCGCCGGCCGTCGTCCTCTTCGGCACTCCCTCCACCGTCGGCGTCCACTTCGGCTCCCCACGCCTTCGTCCACTTTGGCACTCCCTCCACCACCGGCCGTCGGCCGCGTCCTCTCCTCCACCGTCCATTCCGACCTCCCGTGGCACTTCCAACCCAAATCCTCTCTTTTTGAGAGGATGTGGAAAGCTACATTTTTCTGAAAGTGGAGAGGGAACAGGAACTGCATTTCATTAATCATGTTCCCCAAATTCTCCAAATCCAGCTGAACCAAACAGGGGAGGAGAAGATTTTCTTCCAGTTTCAACAGAAACCTAAAATCCACCACCAAATCCCATTTATCAAACAGGCCCTTAGTGAATGATTTCTCTAAGATGAGAGGAACAAAGGGGGTTCTAAGCCACAATCCTTCGGCCACCTAGTCCCTTTGGCTCCCGCAACTAGTTGAACCATCTGCACAAGACCAACTGTCCAAAAAAAAAAAAATTTAGGTATCCTTTTTTTCGGACCAACGAGCAATACCTATGGAAGGATTTGAATCGTGTCCACCCACACGGGATCCTCCAATGTACCCAATATACTACACTCCCATAGACACCGTTCAATTGTTACATATATAACGAAACTGGTTGAACCATCTGCACACGACCATCTGTTCAATTGTTACATATATATAGTTTTCTCCCAAGGAAAATTATTTCACATGTCCACTCTATTCGCCTGTTGGCTAGGTGACCACAGTTGAAAAGTCCGTAGCACATGAAAAGTTATAGAGATCCCTTGTGTTTGAAACTTTGACTCAATTTGATTTACTTGATACTTTCGAGTTCACTAATTATCTCTTCTCACCAGCCTATTTTAGGATAAATCTTGTGTACATGCATTTCAATATTTGATTTTACTTAGCCGACAATGTTTAAATGACATAATCAATATTTATTTTCATCACTATTTTTTGAAACAATTTTTTTGATCTAGGCCCCTTCGTTTCTAAGGAGCATAATTCAGACGAAAGGTGAAAAGTGACACTTTTGATGTTCGCATCAATCGCGAAGTTGGCACGGTTAGCCTCGCGGGTGCCACGCAAGTAGCCCTCGGGTTGGCTTGCGGTAGTTTAGATGTTAGTCATGTAGGTGGTTCGTTGTAGCAAAGAGACTGATCGTTCAATTCATAAACCGACCAATATTAGAAGTTACTCAATGTTGTCATTCATGTGGGGCTTTTGTGATTCTGAACATACCATATGTGGCGCTCTTATACAAGGAGAGCATCGAAAGATAATTAAATTTCTAAAAGTACTGGGTCTGTCTTGCAGTGTATTAACGCTTGTTCTGAGAAAGAAGATGATACAACGAGCATCGTAGAAGTTCGATTGACAACGCGATCTAAACTTGCTGGTTTCTAGAAGCGAATCAACGAAAAAGAAAGTCGAATATAGTTTTGAGCTACAATGGTTCTGACCACCCCCATCCGAGTCTATAATTATTCTTTTAAACTCATTTTTTTTGTTATTATTAAAGACTTGTACAAAAATTTCCACAATATTGTTTATTGAAAACCAAGGTTACAAAGTACAGGCAAAGAAAAAAAATATTTTCTAGTGATTTTATTTTTGTGGCTGGAGAACTACAAACAAATATTAATGTTAAATGGTCATGCAACCCATATAAATTATACACGTGTGAAACAATCATTTCTAACTTACCAAGTACAACTGTACAACGTCGAAACTGGAATTGAAGAGCGAAAGTTTCAGTCGCAACCAAATTAGATGAAAATTTATGAGAAATTTTAATGGCTATTAAGAAATCCACTCAATAGAAAGCCCACGGTCATCACGCGACCTAATCCTTTATTACCAAGAGTCCATTTTTGTTCACCACCACAACTTGAACGTTGTTCATCTCTTTCCATTCAAAATTTATCAACTGTCAACCTAAAACCATTTTTTGGATTAATATGAGATGAGAGAAATTAGTTTAAGTGCATCTCCAATTTTATTGTGACTTTCGAAAAAAAAAAAAATTATTTTGTGATGTATAGAATAAATTATAAAGTTGGTTGTCAAGTTCTAGATAATATACCTGGTAATATTTTTACCTCCATATCATAAATTATAAATAAAAAATTGAATAGAGGAATAAGAGGAGAAGTTGTCTTGAAAGTTAGAAAAAAAATTGTCTTCTGAATGCTTTTGTATTAGAGGCTTTTTTATTTCATTATGTTATTTTTCGTGAATAATATTACCATCTATGGAAGACATTATCTTGTATCTTATATCACATAGGATTCACAACATGCTACAAAACAATAGAGTTGGAGATACTATAAAAACAAAAGTGGCTTTGGATTGATAAGTAACATTATTTGTGTGGAATGATGAATATTATCGAAGTGTGGGTGAACAAAAATGGACTTACCACAAAACAATCATTGACGTAGATGTAAACAACCCTACTATTTTACACGCACGGTGCACGCGCACAACGGAGGAGGGTGGAGCAGTAGGGAGGGATAGGGGAGGCTTCCGCAATCGGCAGAGGAGTCAGCGACGGTGCAGGAGTGGACGAGGAAGACAGCAGCGGAGCAGGAGGGGGTGGTTGTGGCTCGGCTCTCCTCTGCCGCATGCGTGCACTGCCAAATAGAATTTCGGAAATGCAAAACTCATCACACCAATCGAAAGCTTAACACATGTAATCACCAGACATAACCGAACCAAGGCTACTCGCACTGTATCGATATTGGTCCTTGAAGAACTGCATCATCGCCATACTCTCCTCTAACGACTCTTCTGCTGCACCGTTCACTATCGGCAGCAGCATTGGATCGAACCCTGTCCACGAATAACACCACCATATATTACTCTCCATATAATGGGCGGCAGGCTCCACCACCGTTACATATTTAGTATTTTTGTCTATATTTTTATTCGTGCAACGCTCGAATTTTATCCTCGAGGAGCAAATGAAATTTCTATTCTATTTATAGGCTCGAGATCATTTCAAAAGTCTTCATGTTTGTGTCATTTGTCCAACATGTAATACTTAAAAATTTCTCTGTCTCAGATATTCACAAAGATTCACAAAAATACATTTACAAGATAAGAACTTTAAGAAATTTAGAAAAATTTCACGAGATTTCAAAAAACAACAACATCATATTCTACAGAATTTTAGAGCATTTAAACTAAACGAGTCTGGAGAGGGTTATGCATAGTGCAGAAAATCATTTGCCTCACATTTGCCTCCACCTATTATTTTCACGTCATTGTCACACGTGTTGGGGTTTTTGGCCTTTTCTTTAGAAATTTTAGTCCCACATCGGATATGCCAAAGAAGTTGTATCTCTATATATTAGCTATGCTAGTTTAGAGATGCACATGTGGTGTGGAGGTGCACATCGGTGTGCCATGTGGGGTTATTTTTCTAATGGAAAAAGGCTAAATCAACAATTAAAAGCATTAATGCTTTTTGCTCTTGAAAAATTTATTTCCATGGGAGCTAAGTCCCGTAGGGGCTTAGCGACTCGGACTCGGATTCATGGGCTCATGAGACGTAATGTGGCATTTTGTTGGCGCACTTAGCACGTCAGCATCGTCGCTAGGCGCATAGTGCGCTTTAGTTGCGCTCGTTGCGCGAGCCACTTGCGCGGCCAAGTTGCGTGCCACGTTGCGCGGCCAAGGTTGCGCGACCAGGGTGAGCGGTCAGGTTGCGCCAGGTTGCGCCAGGCTGCGTACAGGTTGCGCCAGGCTGCGCACAGGTTGCGCCAAGGTTGCGCCCAAGTTGCGCAAGTGGCGCAATGTGCGCGTTGTGCGTGTGGCGCAAGGTGTGCAAGGCGCGTAAAGCGTAGTGTGGCGCAAGTGGCCAGGTTGCGCGCAGGTTGCGCCAGGTTGCACCAGGCTGCGCACAGGTTGCGCCAGGTTGCGTGCAGGTTGCGCACAGGTTGTGCCAGGTTGCGCCCAGGTTGCGCAAGTGGCGCAATATGCGCGTTGTACGTGTGGCGCAAGGTGTGCAAGGCGTGTGGCGCAAGTGGCTCTGTGCGTATGGTACAAGGCGCGCTGGTTGCTAGAGTGACGCAACTTGCTTCAGATCGTACATGTGCATGATCTGAGCGGTTACTGCACGTTCGGAGTGGTTATTACCACGTCCCGAATGTTGTGCTAACCGGACAGTTGCTACTCGGGCCTATATAAGGTCTCCTATCTCTCACAGGCAGATATACGAGACATAACATATTCAGAGAGTTACAAAAGTTTACAAGTGTTTCTTAACACAAGTAAACAGAGCCTGTTAGAGAGAAGAGAAGCTTTGCACCAGCGTTAATTTTGCACGGGAGTTCCTGTACGATCCGAGGAGTCAGAAGAGCAGAAGTGTTCCAAAGTTCTCTGACGAACTTGCTGGTTCCTGGAAGCTATTCATGTGGGGCGAATATAGCTTTGAGCAACGGTGATCATTCACCCCAGCAGGCCATCTTCCATCTTTCGTCTGTCATCTTCTTCGCTGCTGTGAATACGAAATCTTCTTAGATTTTCGTATATCATATGTTGCTGTGGATTACGAAATCTTTTTAGATTCTCGTAATATAATAACAAGATCTTCTTAGATCTTCGTTATACTTGCGCAACCTTCCTAGAAGTGTTGCGTTGGAACATTGTTCTTACAATTGTTTCATATTCTCTGTTTTCTATCGAATAATTGTGCCCCGGCAATAACATTCTCAAAGCTATATTGCTACGATGGAAAACTTTAATGCTTCACTCCTCAATACTGACTTTTGTAAGTTAGAAAAGTTTGATGGAGAGCATTATCAAGTCTGAAAGAGGAAGGTTTATCTCACTCTTCAACTCAGAGACTGTTGATCACGTGATTCTTGAAGAGGAACCTACCGTTCCAGATACTGGGTCTGCTGCCGCAATCACTGCGGCTACTAAACTTCAGGCCAAGTGGAGAAGGGAGAATAGCATTTGTAGGCTGCTTATCCTGAATGCTATGGAGGATTCCCTAGCAGAATCCTACAGTAAGAAACTTATCGCCAGAGACATATGGGAGTCTCTGGAGAAACTGTACGAAGAAGACATGAACAGGAGCAAGATATTTGTGGTTGAAAATTATCACAAATGGCTCTTTGAGGATGAGAAGTCCATGTTGCCGCAGGTAAAGGAATTTCTGAAACTGCGACAAAAGTTGGAATAGGAGGCGATGCCCCTCCCCGACAAGTTTGTTGTTGGAGGGATTGTCTCAAAGCTCCCCGCTGGGTGGAGTAAGTTCTATACAAATATGCATAGGAAGAAGCTTGAGATCAGCCTTGAAGATCTCTTGCAGGAAATCTATGTTGAGGACCAGATGCGGGCTCAACTGAAGGTGGATGCACTGTCCAAGCAATTGGCTAACGCCAATCTGGTTCATACCAAGGAACCCAGGGGAAAGCAGGCGGCTTCCCACAGCAAGAAGAAGGACCCTAACAATCTGAACGTGAAGGGGACTTCCTTCAAGCGAAAGAAGGCAAAGTCTCCGATGCCTTGTTTCAAGTGTGGCAAGAAGGGCCACTTCAAAAGTGAATGCAAAGCAAAGACCAAGCAATCAGAGCAAGGAGAGCCTAGTATGGTATCTATGATCACTGACGTTGTTGCTATGATTGCATAGGTTGATGCGGTAGGGACTGACTCTGACTGGTGGGTAGACACTGGAGCCACCTGCCATGTCTGCTCCAGCAAGGAGTGGTTCACCACCTACATACCTTCTTCTGAAGTGGTTATGATGGCGAACCAGGCACAAGCTGAAGTGCTCGGGATTGGGATGGTGGTATTGAAGCTGACTTCTGGCAAGTCTCTGACGCTTCAAGGCGTGAAGCACGTACCTGCTATCGCCAAGAACCTGATCTCAGGAGGCCTACTCTGCAACGTAGGCCTCAGGATGGACATCAATGCTGGTCAGATGGTGATGTCTATCAAAGGAACATATTTCGAAAAAGCTTTTTATACCGAAGGAATGTTCAAAATTCAGCTTGTAAATCAGTCCAATGTAATTAATGTAATTAATGAAGTCACTCCTTCTGCTTATACTCTTGAGTTGTGGCATAATAGGCTAGGACATGTTCATTGTAAACGAATAAACAGAATGTCTAGTCTAGGACTTATTTCCAAATATGGGGGTAAGGTAGAGAAATGTGAAGTTTGTGCTCAAACAAAGATCACAAGGAAACCCTTTCCTCGGGTTAATCGAAGTACAGATTTTTTGGAGTTGGTACACTCCGATATCTGTGACTTCAAACAGTTCTCTACAAAGGCCGGGATGAAGTATTTCATAACCTTCATCGATGACTTCTCAAAGTATGCGTTCGTCTACTTGCTGAAGGCTAAAGACGAAGCATTCGAGAAGTTCAAGGAGTTCAGAGCCGAAGCTGAGCGGCAGACTGGACAACAACTCAAAAGAATAAGAAGTGATCGAGGTGGGGAGTACAGGTCTCATGAATTCACATCCTTCTGCAAAGAACATAGAATTGTCAATGAGACTACGGCTCCGTACTCTCCTCACTCAAACGGAGTAGCAGAGAGAAAGATAAGAACGTTAACAGAAATGATGAACTCAATGTTATTGACTGCTGGCCTTCCTAAGTGCTACTGGAGAGAAGCTGCATTGACGGCCACTTTTATTCTAAATAGAGTGCCTCATGCAACTTTAGATGTTACTCCTCATGAACTCTGGTTCAAGATCAAACCTAACTTGAATGTCATTCGAGTGTGGGGGTGTCTGGCATATGTCAAGCTTCCAGATCTGAAGATTCAGAAGCTTGGGACAACACTACCAAAATATGTCGATTTAGCGACGGCCGGATCCGTCGCCCGTTCGTCGAGAATTTGTATTAGCGACCGATCACTGACGAGTCTTGACCAAAATAATCCGTCGGTAATCAGCTCGTCGCTACTAACGGTCCGTCGCTAAGTCGTCGTCAAGCGACGAAATAGCGACGGCTTTTCGACTTCACAATACGAAGCATTAGCGACGACTTTCCGACGGGCTTTCACCCATTTCAGCTATTAAATACTGAACTGTGTAGACACTAGCGACGTAATGGTCCGTCGGTAAACCGTCGTAATAGCGTATCAGAGTGTGTCGTTCCGTCGCTATTCCGTCGACTGCCGTCGCTAACAAAGGACGGAGTAGCGACGGAATACTGACGGATTATCCGTCGACCATGTTCTGGAAATGTTTGGCATTTCCAGAACCTTGGCGACGGATACATCGTCGCTACTCCGTCGCTACGCCGTCGACAGCGTGACTGATTAGTGGCTGATTATACATCGCCATGGTTCTGGAAATGTCCAACATTTCCAGAACCTTGTCGACGGAGTGTCCGTCGCTACGCCGTCGAGAGAGCGACTGATTAGAGGCTGATTATCCGTCGCCTTGGTGACGGATTTTTCGTCGCTATTCCGTCGAATTATATACCACCAGAACCATGCCGACGGATATTCCGTCGACCACCCGTCGCTACCTGAAAACAGTTTCAAATCTCCAGTTCGCGACGGAAATTTCGTCGAAAATTAGTCAAAAACTGGAAATAGCCGTCGCTAACCGGTCACTAGTCCGTCGCTAACTGAGATTTTTTTGAAAAAAAAATTGTAGCACTTTCCATGTTCATAAAAATATGCATAAACCAAACCAATATATAATGCACACCAATTATCCAACAATTACATAGACCAAATATGTAATGCACACGAATTATCCAAGAATCACATAGACCAAATATGTACATACGAATTTAATGCACACCAATTATCCAAGAATCACATAGACCAAACAAAATTAATAGAAAATAGACATCAATTATCCTGAAGAGTAACCTAATATCCGTCGTTATAATCCGATCATAGCACAAATAATCCAAAATTGCCATAAATATTCCAAATTTTCTTAATTACAATATTTTAAGAAGAAGGAGGAGTTCGATTGTCCGGTGGTGGTAATCCCTGCTGTGACCGACGAATATACTCCTCCACTAGGTACGGCGGCAAGCAGTCGTAGACACTGCTCGAAAGTTCGCGTAGCTGTTCTGGCAATATGAGATCCAGGTGTAACACCCAGTTTTCCAGACGAGGGTAATTTTAAAATTTTGTATTTTAATTTATTTAATTATGGTATTTAAAATTTCCTATGATTTTTATTGATTTTAATTATTTTAAAAAAAAACTATTTTAAAACATGACTTATGAAATGGTGTCTTGCTAGTGTTTTGTTCATCATTTCTAGATTGAGGGGTATTTTAGTCATTTTTGTAATTTTGGGAATTATTTGGAATTATTATGTATTATTTAGAATCATTAGAATTTATATGATTTTTGGAGATTTTTAGTATAATTGATTTTGGTGTTTTAGTTGACTTTGACTTATGTTGACTTTTAAGACTAACCTAGTGGCTAACCTAGGTCATGACTATGTGATTAGGATATGGAACCCTAGGTTGACTTAAGTTAGTGATAATCAAACCATAGAATTAATTTGGTGGAAATAGGATTTAAATTGTTTAAGTAATGGCTAGTGATTTCACAAGTAATGACTTGTGACTTAAGGCTTAATAGCCCATAGGCCTACACCATGAACCAACCGTAACCCAAATCAGCCCATGGCAGCCACCTAGGGTGTCACGGCCCGCTACCCAAATTGTTGGGCCAGGCCGAGTCATGTCCAGCCTACGTTGAGATAAAACGTAGTAAGCTGTTCTAAAGACAACAGGATAAGACTAAATGTGCTAACAGTTCTATAAGTGAAGAAGAAACATAAATGCTCCAAACACAAAAGTCGTCGTATACAGTAAAATGTCCAAGTACAAGTAGACTGAAATGTAAAACTGGATACATGTCCAGTTACAAAATGATATAGTCTAATACATGTCTACTCTCAAAAGTCTAAGTAAACAAAAGACAACTAGGCGAGGTTCCCCGCAGGAACATCCTCGTAAAGCAGAGCCGGGTCCTCGGCAGTAACTCCATAGTATGAGTCGCAGAGTAACTCCTCCTCAGTAAGGACACCTACAACGTTATCCTGTCAGGACGGGAGCAAGTACTAAATCTAGCAAACTAGCATATGAAACATGGAAATGAACATGAGAGAAATAACTGGAAAGCATGGCATCACATAGTCTATCATGGCAAGGACACATATGTCATAGAGATAGATGCGTATGTAATGTTTAAAACTGTAGCAGGTACGTGATCGGTCAATAGATGTACAATGTGCCGAGGCACAATGTAAATAAAATGTACATACGTACAAGTGCACAAGCATAGGTGTACATCCGTACAGAAATACGGGATAATAGCCTACGGCGCAGATTCATATAAAATGAACTTTGCTCGGTACGATAATAGGGGCATGATCACGTACTCAGCTACTAGTTTCCCCATAACCCATATTCTATCATGTGAGAGATGTATAAAATCTGTTCTAAGCATGGTAGTAACTGGAAGTACAACATGTAGAGATCTAACTTGCTACCCCAAGGATCAGCATTTAACATGGTGGGGTTTACAGTTCATTTATGTGACAATATGTAAAGTTCGTAGAAAGTACTTGCCTCTAGCAAAGCAAAACAAATCAAGCTGCGATAACAGTGCTATGGATGTCCAGTAACTCGTCACTGTAGAAATAAATGCAATAACTTAGCTTTTACACTAATCTAAGATACTAGAACACTAACTGGTGCGACACGACTTGTGACTGGGCACCTAGCCAAAAATGATGACTTGGCATAGGAGACCAATGTGGGGTGACACACTATGTTAACTAACTTGCTAGGGTCTTTATACTAGTGAGGGATGGGGTTCAACACGACTAAAACTCCAAATAACACAAAAGCTACAAGTCGTAATTAATTAATAAATAAATCAAAAGATCATTGTGTTCTAACAATTTTAGAGATAGACAAAAAGCCTAGTTTTTCTTAAAGTAAAGTACCAAGGTGATCCTTGTTAATCATAGAAATTTATTATAATTTTTCTGGAATTTATTAACCAGTACAAGTATTTTATAAAAATCAGTTTTCCTAAGTATACAGAAAATGAGTTTTGGTTTCATATGCCAAACTAGTGGCAAAAAAGTAAATTAAATACTACAAAAATTATACTAAATTAGCCAACTTAACATAGTATCTAAAAACTATTTTCCCATAATTTTAGCAACACTTTAAGTATTTTTAGAAAATCAAAAACAGCAATGCACACAATAATTAATTTATTTGCGTATTTTGTCCATGTATATAATTTGAACCAAAGTTCAAATACAGGACCCAAGGCCATGAATCAAGTCCAATATGACTTGTACAGGTCTTGAATGTGTGAAAACACATTTGAGCCCAAATACCCATGCTAGGCTTGGACACCAAATGGTTGCAGTAATTTAAATTCAATAAAAGTATAACTTGGTAAAAAGTACAAGAAATAATATTAATATTTTAAATAAAGTTCAAAATAAATATATACATACATATGTTGAAAGTACATATATATATATGTAAGGAAAAATACTTAATTTTATAAAGCATATATATATATATATACATATTGTATACATATATATATTTGTATATATATAATAATATATATATATCTAAAAATATATGCCTATATACATATGTATATAAACACTAACTAATATATACATAAATTTACTAGTTATAAAGGTATATATACATATACAAAAATATAGCTAATATACAGTATATATACATATATATATACTAATATATACATATATATATAAATATATAAATAAAACAGAAAAGAAAAGAAAAAGAAAAAGAAAAAGAAAAAGAAAAAGAAAAAGAAAAAGAAAACAGAAACAGCAAGGGGGGCTCGAACTCGAGCTGCAGGGGGGAAATTTAACACTGCAGCCGCTGGCCAGTGGGCCATTTTGGTCCGTCTGTTAGGATTAGAGTTAGGTTAGTTTTATTTAGTTAGGTTAGCATTTATATAAAAAAAAATATTTGTCCTGTGTCCTGACAGTTAAGGACACAGGGTTTCTCGTGTCCGTGCTACGCACGACACGCACGAACACTGAATCATGTGTCCAGCTACTGGACGAACATCCCCGTGTCCTGGCGAGTCTCGTGCGTGAAAACGAGACACGCACGACACGGTTTGAGTCATGCTACTCACGAGTCCGTCGTCGAAGGGGTTTTCGGGGGTCGTGGACGGCGGAGGAGGCGTCGGCGAGGCGGCGCTCCGGTGGCGATCGCTTCGTCTCGTCGGGGCGAAGCTGCGGGTGGTGGTGGTGGTCGATGAGGGTGTCGGGATGGTGAGATCGAGGCTTCGTCGGGGTTAGGGTTCCGGCGAAGCGTTTTGGGGAAGAAGGGGCGGCGCTGGCGGTCGTGGGGGAAATTTAGGGTTAGGGTTTTGTCGAAGGGGAGAGGGGGTTTATTTATAGGCAATTTGAGGCGGTCGGGGAGTTGTGTGCTGGCCGGAAATGGTGGGGGCAGTCGCCGGTCAGCCGTCGGTCGTCGGGCAGGGGGGTGGGTAGGAAATTAGCACTTAGGTTCTTGTAATTTAGGTAATTGCAAATAGGTCCCTAGCAGAGTCTAAATGCAAAATAGAATTTTTATAATCCATCCCGCACAGCTAATGTGCAAATAAAATTTGCACATAACAAATTTAGATTTGCAAAACGATATTAAAACAATCTAATTAATTGCAAAAGTCAATTAAAACATTTTAGAAAATTGTAAATTAATATTTTTATATATAAAACTCATTTAAAAATTATTTAAAAATTCTAGAAAAATTCCTAAAAATTCCTAATAATTATTTAAGGCTATAATTAACATTAAAAATTAATTAGCACTAATTAAAAATGAATTTGAAAATCAGGGGCTTACAAGTCTTCCCACCTTGAAAAATTTTGTCCTCGAAATTCACAAGGATTGAAGACCCGACAATATTCTAACATAGTAAGTATTACAATCAAAATGACTAAGGCTGCGATCGAAACTAACCTCTAGGGTATCAAGCGGGAACGGATGGTTCCCCCGCAGCGGTTGGATCGAACAAGTAAGGGAATCTCTCCCTCATGTCCGACTCCCTCTCCCAAGTAGATTCACCTGGGGAGTGACGGCTCCAAGCTACTCGTACTAGGGGTATAACCTTGTTCCTCAGCCTCTTCTCTCTCCGGTCTAATATCTCCACTGGCTGCTCAGAAACTGTAAGGCTCGGTCCGACCTCCAACTCTGAATGATCTAGCACATGACTGGGGTCTGGAACATATCTCCTCAGCTGAGATACGTGAAAGACATCATGAACTCCTGCTAGGTTGGGTGGAAGTGCAACCCTGTAAGCGACCTCTCCGATCCTGCCAAGTACCTCGAACGGCCCGATGTATCTGGGGCTCAGCTTTCCTCCTCGTCCGAACCGGATCGTCCCTCGAGTAGGTGATATCTTCACTAGCACCATATCACCGTCTGCGAACTCCATCGGCCTGCGACTAGCATCAGCCCAGTGTTTCTGCCTGTCCTGAGCTACTCTGAGCCTGTCTCTGATCATCCCGACTTTCTCTGCTGCATCCGTGATCATCTCTGGCCCAAGCATAACTCTGTCTCCGACATCATCCCAAAAGAGCGGTGTGCGGCATCGTCGTCCATATAGCGTCTCGAAAGGGGACATACCAATACTGGCCTGGTAGCTGTTGTTGTATGAAAACTCTACCAAGTGCAGATGGCTCTCCCATGATCCTCCAATGTCCAGCACGCAAGTCCTCAGCATATCCTCCAGCGTCTGTATCGTCCTCTCGGACTGCCCATCTGTCTGTGGGTGGTACGCCGTACTGAACTTGAGCCTACTGCCCAACTCCTCCTGTAAGCTCCTCCAGTAGTGGGATGTGAATCTACTGTCTCTGTCTGACACGATGCTCACCGGCACTCCGTGTAGGCGAACTATCTGCTGCATGTATAGCTCAGCCAACTTCTCGGTGGAAAGCCCCACCTTGAAGGGTATGAAGTGCGCACACTTCGTCAGCCTGTCTACGATGACCCAGATGGCATCATTCCCTCCTTGGGAACGAGGAAGCCCTGAAACGAAGTCCATCATAATATGTTCCCACTTCCACTCGGAAATGGGTAACGGCTGCAACAAACCAGCTGGCCTCTGGCGCTCCGCCTTGACCTGCTGGCAAACTAGACATCTCGAGATGAAACGTGATACATCCCTCTTCATCCCGTGCCACCAAAGATGTTCCCGCAAGTCACGGTACATCTTGTTAGCACCAGGGTGAATAGAATATCTCGATCGGTGCGCCTCCTGCAAGACTGTCTCTACTAGATCTCTCTTCGGCACGCACAATCGGCTGCCATGCCTCAGGGATCCATCCTCCGCTATCGTGAAGTCATCCAGCAATCCAGCTAATGCCTGGGGTCGAAGTCTGCGAAGGCTCTCATCTGTAGACTGTGCCTCCCGGATCTGCTCCATCAAACCTGACTGAATATCAAGCGCCATCATCTGTATCACTGATCCTGGCCGAACTAGCTCGATACCGAGCTTCTCCAGATCCTTCCGCAAATGCCGATCAATCATCAGGTACCATGCCATCGGATGCCGGCTCAGCGCATCCGCCACCACATTTGCCTTCCCGGGGTGATACTGTAAATCGATGTCGAAGTCCTTCATCAACTCCAACCATCGTCTTTGCCTCATGTTCAGCTCTTTCTGCGTGAACACATACTTCAAGCTTTTGTGGTCAGTAAAGATTTCCACACGCTCTCCGTATAAGTAATGTTTCCATAACTTGAGTGCAAAGATCACCGCAGCTAACTCGAGGTCATGGGTAGGATAATTCCTCTCATGAGTCCGCAATTGCCTAGATGCATAAGTAATCACTTTCCCATGCTGCTGTAGAACACATCCTAGCCCCTTCCCAGAAGCATCACTGTATATGGTGAAACCTCCAGAACCTGAAGGTAAAGTCAGAACTGGAGCGGTCGTCAGCCTCCTCTTCAGCTCCTCAAATGCTGTCTGGCAGTCCTCAGACCAAATGTACTCTGCGTCCTTCCGCGTCAGCTTCGTCATGGGTTCAGCTATCCTAGCAAAGTCCTGGACGAACTTTCTATAATAGCCTGCTAAACCCAGAAAACTCCTGATCTCTGAAACTGACGTCGGAGCCTTCCACGTCTTAACTGCAGCAATCTTCCTGGGATCCACCGAGATTCCATCTCCAGTGACTACATGGCCGAGAAACTCCACTCGGTCTAAAAAGAACTCGCACTTCGGCAATTTGGCAAACAACCTCTCCTGCCTCAGAATTCCCAAAACTATCCGCAAGTGCTCTGCATGCTCCTCCGGCGTCTTCGAGTATATCAGGATGTCGTCGATAAACACCACGACGAACTTATCCAGATACTGGTGAAATGTCTTATTCATCAAGTTCATAAAGACAGCTGGCGCATTTGTGAGACCAAATGGCATCACCAGAAACTCGTACTGCCCGTACTTCGTGTTGAACGCCGTCTTCTGGATGTCTGCTGGCCTAACCTTCACCTGGTGGTACCCGGATCTCAAATCTATCCTGGAAAACACCTTCGCCCCGCTCAACTGGTCGAACAAATCATCTATCCTGGGCAGAGGATATTTGTTCTTGATGGTGATGGCATTCAAAGCCCGGTAATCAATACACAACCGGACTGTACCATCCTTCTTAGGCACAAAGAGCACTGGTGCTCCCCATGGAGAAGCACTGGATCGAATGAAACTCTTTTTCAACAGGTCATCAATCTGCTCTTTCATCTCTATGGCCTCCTTGGGATTCACTCTATAGCAAGCCCGGGATACTGGTGATAAACCCGACACTAGATCTATAGTGAACTCCACATCTCTGTCTGGCGGAAGTCCTTGAAGATCCTCTGGGAATACATCCATGAACTCCCTAATGATAGGGTGTGGCGGTGCTGCGTCCCCGACTGTAGCACAACAGTTCGGCTCTAGGCTGATCTCCGGCCCTGTCCTCCTGACACTGAATGGTGCTGTGCCTGGGGGACTGAACAAAATACTACCCTCATAGCAATCTATAGATGCATGGGCATAGCTAAGCCAGTCCATCCCCAATATGATATCATAACCGGGGAGCGGCA
Source organism: Iris pallida (assembly GCA_029216955.1). Lineage (NCBI taxonomy): Eukaryota > Viridiplantae > Streptophyta > Magnoliopsida > Asparagales > Iridaceae > Iris > Iris pallida. The sequence goes on along the minus strand of JANAVB010018993.1, from coordinate 35,189,920 downwards.
TCACAAAGAATCGCCCTCTGAACTCTCTCCCGGCTATAAAAATAGAACATCTATAGATAGATCTAATAGGCACTGGTCCTCCTTCCGTCATCACTCTACTAATCTCCGCAGTAGGTGTAGCTACTAGATGATGTTTATGCATAAACTCTAATGATAGGAAGCTATGAGATGCACCAGAATCAAACAAACATAGAGCTAGAAAAGTATGCAAATAAACATGACCTGTAATGACGTCAGCTAAGTAATCGGGCTCTGAAACCTGCTCCGGCTCCGGCTCAAGGGCTAGGCTATAAACCTTCCCCTGAGGTCCCTTCTGCTGCTGCAGATGCTGCCCAAACCTCTGCCGCTGAGTCGGAACTGGTCCTCTAGGCTTCACTGCTGGGCAGTTCCGAAGCTGATGGGCGGCAGACCCACAAAGTAAGCACTGCCCCAACCTCTTCCTGCAGACGACGAAGTCATGACCTGGTCTTCCGCAGAAAGAACATATAGCTCCCTTCTGCTGCTGCTGCTGTCGGGGTCCCGGGGCTCGAACTGGCGGGGTCTGATGATGTGGTGTAGAGGGACGGTAAGTCTGCTGGGGTGGCGCCGGTGCTTTCTGCTGGAAAGCCTGACGCTTGGACGGTCCCTCATGATGTACAGGAGTCGGCCTCTTGCATGACAGAAGACGCTCCTCGATGCTCCGGGCTAACTCTAGGCTCTGGTAGTAGTCAGTCGTACCGTTTGCCACTATAAGAATGCCAATGTCTGGAACTAGACCATGGCAAAACCTACGGGTCATCTCCTCTGGATCAGCAACCAGACTAGGAGCAAAACGGCTCAGGCGACTAAACTCTGCCGCATAATCATCAACAGAACGGTTCCCCTGCTGGATGTTCTGGAATCGTAGCCCCATGGCTACTCTAGCAGTGGTCGAGAAGAACTTCTTCTTGAACTGGGTCTTGAACTGGTCCCAGGTGGCTCTACCTCTCGCGAACAACGGCTCATTCCTGAACCAGACTCCGGCTAAGTCTATCAGCAGAAATCCTGCTGCCTCGACCTGAAGGTCATCCGGCATCCTAACTCCCAGAAGCTTCCTCTCTACAGAATCTAGCCAGTCATCAGCTACTACTATGCCCTCAGTCCCTGAGAACTCCTTGGGATTCAGACCCATGAAGTCCTTGACCGTCCCTGCTCTCTGCCGTGGCTCTACATGTGGTGGGACTACGGGACGTCCCTCAGAACGCTCCATGCTCTGGCGGAGTAGGGTAGTCTGCTCCTGATGGGTTGTTAGGAACCCCTGGATCAGTGTGAGCAGCTGGGTCCCGTCGAGTGTGACGGAAGCCTGGGTGGGTATAGTGATAGGGGGTGGTGGAAGTATCGGGTCCTGCCGGGCCTGGGATGTGGAAGGTGGTATCTGGGTCTGTGGATCTGTGGAGTGGGGAAATGTGGTAGGTGGAGGTGTATCAGTCAACTGGTCAGCTGACTGGATATGGAGGGCCCCATTCTCGGGGGTAACATACTGGGACGAACGAGTAAGCACCATCTAAATTACACATAAAAAGACTTATAAGGACTTGTTTTAAAGTAAGCAATCATATGCAAGAAAATCTAATTATAATAGCAGACATGTGATGTATTTCTTATGTTGCAATCCTAACATTCCTCTAGGTGTTCTAAGCATCTTTCCTAATGTTGTCTAATTACCTTAAGTTCCTAATTGCAGGCATGCTTGGTACAATAACGTAACCAAACAGTTTAGTCAGGACCTGCATGGGCCACCACTAAAAATATGTCACGACCCGCTACCCAAATTGTTGGGCCAGGCCGAGTCATGCCCAGCCTACGTTGAGATAAAACGTAGTAAGCTGTTCTAAAGACAACAGGATAAGACTAAATGTGCTAACAGTTCTATAAGTGAAGAAGAAACATAAATGCTCCAAACACAAAAGTCGTCGTATACAGTAAAATGTCCAAGTACAAGTAGACTGAAATGTAAAACTGGATACATGTCCAGTTACAAAATGATATAGTCTAATACATGTCTACTCTCAAAAGTCTAAGTAAACAAAAGACAACTAGGCGAGGTTTCCCGCAGGAACATCCTCGTAAAGCAGAGCCGGGTCCTCGGCAGTAACTCCATAGTATGAGTCGCAGAGTAACTCCTCCTCAGTAAGGACACCTACAACGTTATCCTGTCAGGACGGGAGCAAGTACTAAATCTAGCAAACTAGCATATGAAACATGGAAATGAACATGAGAGAAATAACTGGAAAGCATGGCATCACATAGTCTATCATGGCAAGGACACATATGTCATAGAGACAGATGCGTATGTAATGTTTAAAACTGTAGCAGGTACGTGATCGGTCAATAGATGTACAATATGCCGAGGTACAATGTAAATAAAATGTACATACGTACAAGTGCACAAGCATAGGTGTACATCCGTACAGAAATGCGGGATAATAGCCTACGGCGCAGATTCATATAAAATGAACTTTGCTCGGTACGATAATAGGGGCATGATCACGTACTCAGCTACTAGTTTCCCCATAACCCATATTCTATCATGTGAGAGATGTATAAAATTTGTTCTAAGCATGGTAGTAACTGGAAGTACAACATGTAGAGATCTAACTTGCTACCCCAAGGATCAGCATTTAACATGGTGGGGTTTACAGTTCATTTATGTGACAATATGTAAAGTTCGTAGAAAGTACTTGCCTCTAGCAAAGCAAAACAAATCAAGCTGCGATAACAGTGCTATGGATGTCCAGTAACTCGTCACTGTAGAAATAAATGCAATAACTTAGCTTTTACACTAAGCTAAGATACTAGAACACTAACTGGTGCGACACGACTTGTGACTGGGCACCTAGCCAAAAATGATGACTTGGCATAGGAGACCAATGTGGGGTGACACACTATGTTAACTAACTTGCTAGGGTCTTTATACTAGCGAGGGATGGGGTTCAACACGACTAAAACTCCAAATAACACAAAAGCTACAAGTCGTAATTAATCAATAAATAAATCAAAAGATCATTGTGTTCTAACAATTTTAGAGATAGACAAAAAGCCTAGTTTTTCTTAAAGTAAAGTACCAAGGTGATCCTTGTTAATCATAGAAATTTATTATAATTTTTCTGGAATTTATTAACCAGTACAAGTATTTTATAAAAATCAGTTTTTCTAAGTATACAGAAAATGAGTTTTGGTTTCATATGCCAAACTTGTGGCAAAACAGTAAATTAAATACTACAAAAATTATACTAAATTAGCCAACTTAACATAATATCTAAAAACTATTTTTCCATAATTTTAGCAACAATTTAAGTATTTTTAGAAAATCAAAAACAGCAATGCACACAATAATTAATTTATCTGCGTATTTTGTCCATGTATATAATTTGAACCAAAGTTCAAATACAGGACCCAAGACCATGAATCAAGTCCAATATGACTTGTACAGGTCTTGAATGTGTGAAAACACATTTGAGCCCAAATACCCATGCTAGGCTTGGACACCAAATGGTTGCAGTAATTTAAATTCAATAAAAGTATAACTTGGTAAAAAGTACAAGAAATAATATTAATATTTTAAATAAAGTTCAAAATAAATATATACATACATATGTTGAAAGCACATATATATATATGTAAGGAAAAATACTTAATTTTATAAAGCATATATATATATATATATATATATATATATATATATATATATATATATATATATATATATATATATATATTGTATACATATATATATTTGTATATATATAATAATATATATATATCTAAAAATATATGCCTATATACATATGTATATAAACACTAACTAATATATACATAAATTTACTAGTTATAAAGGTATATATACATATACAAAAATATAGCTAATATACAGTATATATACATATATATATACTAATATATACATATATATATAAAAAAAAAATATAAATATATAAATAAAACAGAAAAGAAAAGAAAAAGAAAAAGAAAAAGAAAAAGAAAAAAGAAAAGAAAAAGAAAACAGAAACAGCAAGGGGGGCTCGAACTCGAGCTGCAGGGGGGGAATTTAACACTGCAGCCGCTGGCCAGTGGGCCATTTTGGTCCGTCTGTTAGGATTAGAGTTAGGTTAGTTTTATTTAGTTAGGTTAGCATTTATATAAAAAAAATAAATAAATATTTGTCCTGTGTCCTGACAGTTAAGGACACAGGGTTTCTCGTGTCCGTGCTACGTACGACACGCACGAACACTGAATCGCGTGTCCAGCTACTGGACGAACATCCCCGTGTCATGGCGAGTCTCGTGCGTGAAAACGAGACACGCACGACACGGTTTGAGTCATGCTACTCACGTGTTCATCGTCGAAGGGGTTTTCGGGGGTCGTGGACGGCGGAGGAGGCGTCGGCGAGGCGGCGCTCCGGTGGCGATCGCTTCGTCTCGTCGGGGCGAAGCTGCGGGTGGTGGTGGTGGTCGATGAGGGTGTCGGGATGGTGAGATCGAGGCTTCGTCGGGGTTAGGGTTCCGACGAAGCATTTTGGGGAAGAAGGGGCGGCGCTGGCGGTCGTGGGGGAAATTTGGGGTTAGGGTTTTGTCGAGGGGGAGAGGGTTTTATTTATAGGCAATTTGAGGCGGTCGGGGAGCTGTGTGCTGGCCGGAAATGGCGGGGGCAGTCGCCGGTCAGCCGTCGGTCGTCGGGCAGGGGGGTGGGTAGGAAATTAGCACTTAGGTCCTTGTAATTTAGGTAATTGCAAATAGGTCCCTAGCAGAGTCTAAATGCAAAATAGAATTTGCATAATCCATCCCGCACAGCTAATGTGCAAATAAAATTTGCACATAACAAATTTAGATTTGTAAAACGATATTAAAACAATCTAATTAATTGCAAAAGTCAATTAAAACATTTTAGAAAATTGCAAATTAATATTTTTATATATAAAACTCATTTAAAAATTATTTAAAAATTCTAGAAAAATTCCTAAAAATTCCTAATAATTATTTAAGGCTATAATTAACATTAAAAATTAATTAGCACTAATTAAAAATGAATTTGAAAATCAGGGGCTTACATAGGGCTATTTTTCTCCTATAAATAATCTCTTCATTTAGGGTTCTTGCCTCTTTATTGAGTTTCAACATTTAGAAGAAGGAAAGGTATAGGAATCTTCCTCAAGCTCTAGTCTCTTCATATTAATTTCTTTTTCCCTCTAGTCTTTTGCATTAGTTCCTAATCCACCTCTACTTGCTGTTCATGGAGGTCATTCTCTAATTTGGGACAATTTGGAGCTCTGGGATTAGCAAGAAGAAACCCCCCTTTTGGAGCTTTTTATTGAAGTTTCAACCTATAGGTAAACCTTCATAAACCCTTTCAAATTTCAATTTCTTTACATGAGTGCATAGCCCTAGGAGTCCCCTAGCTGCTAGCATAGGTTTGGTGTCGAGTGGTGTCCATTTCGTGTCCGTATCGGACACGTATCAGTGCATACAGTAGGTGTTTGATGAAATGCTTGTGAGAACTTTTTGATATTATTTTTCAAAACTAATTTCATGTTTCGTAGCCTTATATGTGTACTTTGGATCCCACACTGACTGAGCACACTTCGTGTCTCTTTTCGTGTCCAAATCTGCACACGAACACGTGCACGAGGCCTCGGTTCAGTGCCCTGCTGCCCGTGTCCTATATCTCACTGGACACGTCACTTCGTGACACAAAAATTGACACGGACACTCCCTAAATGACTGACATGTAGCCCCTAAAATTTTGTGGGATTTTATCCAGTGGTTTGGGAGCAATCACACGCGCACTGGTCGCACGTACTGTGCAGTCACACACGATTTTGCCACAGACACGGGTCTCGTACTCGGACACGACACGTCCTAGACACGTTTCAGGTGGTTGGACATGAAGCCCTAGACCCCCTCTAACCCTAGACATGGCCACGTGGACACTCGAACACTGTGTCGTATCAATTTTGGCACGACATCTCTGCACGATACTGTGTTTTGCTGTTCTTCACTGATGCTGCACTTCGAGGTTTGACACCTCGTGTCCAGCAATATGGACACGAGAACACCCCCCCTGACACGAGTACACATGGGGTACACGTCCATATGCCTGATTGTGTGTTCCTTAGGATTTTGGTTTTCGGAATGTGGAATTCCCATTGTAACTGATACTTCCTGATGCTTGTTTATTTTTCAGTATCTTTCCAAACTATTAATCCTGTTTATGGATGATCTATCACTGAAAACTAACCCCACATATTATAATCCATGTTTAGCTAGGTATATTGCCTTCGAATTTGCCTTTGGTTTTGTGAATGAGTTATTGACATTTGATTAAGTTTCGAATAACTGATACGATGGTTCCAGATTTCTAAACCCCCTAATTTCCTGTTTTGAATGATATTTCCAACTGTTAAATCTTACCTACATGTTTGTTAGTATATATTAATGGAGTATTTCCATTTGATTTTGGTTTTTGGGTTGAGAACGGGAAACTGGCTTTTGAGTTGTGAATGGGTTTTGGTATGTGTAGTTTCAAAATATTAAACTGAGAATGTTCCTATTTAGCCTGAGAATAAAGGCCTTTGAACCTGAGTTTGTAACCTCTAATGAACTGAATTGATTTCCTTTCGAAATAGACTTTTGGCATTGGAATTGAGCTATTAATTTGAATTTTCTGTATAAAACTGGTACCTTGTTTTCTTGCAAATGCTGAGAATACAATGTGAAACTGTTAACTGAGTTGATTCCATTTCCTTTCCTATATCACTGTATGGTAAAAGTTTAAATCCTTAAACCTGAAATTCTGATTTTCCTTTTGTATGTGCTGCTTATGTACTTCACTAATTTCCAGTTTTCCTATACCTGGACTGAATTTTCTATGCCTAAAACATGTACTGATTTTCCCTTTCTTTTCGAATGAACTGTAGATTTTTACAGATTACCTATAAGCTGAAATTGGGTTTCAAACTTTCATTCCTCAGATTTCATTGTTTTCATTCCAGTTTTCTTAACAGTAGACTAAAATTGATTCACTGTACATGTTAACTAAACTCTGAAATGATATAGGATTCAAATCTGAGATTGCTTGAGATGTTAAACTGTTTAGATTCAATACAAAATCTGGACTTTAACTTAGAGGGCTGTTTTGACTCTGGGAATGATATGTGGACTATTTTAGCTGGGTTGGGGTGTGTGAATCTGAGATTAATGTTGTATTCACTGAATTCTCAATACTGAACACACATGTCTAAGTCATATACACTCACATCTATTTGCACAAGTATACACTGTTTTTCCATTTGACTGAACTGAAATCCATTCCTTTCCTATACACTGTCCCCTAAACCACCACATAGTGTCCCAAATCAGTCCCTTGGACTGTCCCTAAAGGCCTTAAATCAGCCCATATGCCTTGTGTGTGTTGTGTAAGCTTGTATATGTGTGAACCCTATTTTACACAGGTTCCTAATCACTGTCTTCATGTCCATTCTCACACACACACACTGCTGATTCCCTAATAACTAAAACCTATTTGTGTGTTCACTGTTTTTTCTGAGACTTGATTTGCATGGTAAACTGTTTCTAATTGGTTAGTTGCAATGATGGTTCATCCATGTGTATCTAGGTTTATCTACATGATAGGTTCCATGTTTAGCTAGGTGTCTTAGTTTTGATTTGCATGATCATTGATTGGAAAAACATGGACGGTTAACTGGAATTTACACACTGTTTTGGGCTAGCTAGTGCATGTGGTGCACACACACACACACATTGTCTACATACTGTTTTCCTCTCACTCTCACATGTTCACACATAATCTTTTCCTGCCATTTTGTGAAAACCTGAGATAGTGTAGTCTCTGAGATAATTGATTTCCTTTCTTTCTCATGAAATCTGAACTGGAAATTATCCTCTATAATGATTAACTGATGATAGGATTGAGGCACTCATTGTTAGACACACACTTTGCTCTCTAGTATTCACTCACTGCTCATACATGTTTCACTCATCACACACAAAGCCCTACATACATGTTCTCACATTACACCACACACTCATGCTCTCTCTCCCTTTCTATATATGTAAGTAATGTATGCATGTAATAGATATTATATGTATACATGTCAACCTTGTAGTGTAGTTATATACATTAATGTATATATAGTATTTTCTATGTAATGTGAGTGTAATGTATATAGCCTAATATTGTTAGCCTAATATAGAGCGCCTAATTGAATGCATATATGTAATGCAACCATAACCCCTTAATTTGAAATGCCAGTTAATTTCAGATTTCATATGTAAACAACCATGCCATGTAGCCTCCTCTAAATGATTGCCATGATAAGTAAAGGTATACTTGTTAGCTTGTGCCATGATAGTGTAACTTATAGTTAGCATTTGATTTCCTTGTTTTGTTGTGTACCTCCATGTTCACACACACACATAGCTTACATGCTAGCTTCCTCCTCTTATGTATAATATTGAGTGTGATGGCTTGTGTTTGGCTTGTATAGCCTTGTGATTGGTGTGTGATTGCTAGACTAGGCTTGGTTAGGCCTAGTGAGACTTGTTAGACTTGTTTGGGCTAGGACTTGACCTAGTTTGACTAGTGCAGTTGACCAGAGTTGACCAAGTGTTGACTTTGGTCTAGTTTGACCTAGACAGCATGCAGATGCATTGTACATTTCATATATCACCCTCTGTATACATCTTGACTTGTGTTGCTCTAACTAGGAGTCAGGTATCTCATCTCGGACAGTACATTTACTTCAGACATTCAGATACGAGACGATTACATTCTCTGATCATTTCATATCCTGTTTAGAATTATCTTCCTGCTTTAAATTACTTTACTTGATACTGTCACGTTGGTCACACGGATTGGTACTATATAGATCCTTTCATGAGATGTTATCCCCCTCGGGAGCATCAGATACAATATGTTTTGTGTGTTTCACGAATCATCACGTATCTCTATGCTTCCTCTGATTCACGAACCGCCTGTAACACATGTACTCTCATGTTCACAGAGCTCCCATGAATCACCTTCACGTACCACTCATTTTATGAGCCATGTAAAGTTTCACGAACCTTAACATAACTTGAACGGATCTTTGTGTATTGATTTGGGGTTGGGGGAGTAGAAATAGACATGTGAATATTATCCAAGTAGCTGTAGTCATGAACCACTTCCTTAGCTGTAGTCATGAACCTCCTATGCCATTCACATGTTTATATTTTACTCTGACTCACTAGTCACTATTAGCTCTCTACTTATAGTAGATATTTCTATTACAGTTCTCTCTCTCTGTTTATATACCGCATTTCCTTCAGTATCTATATCTTACTTTACTGCATGATTATATTTTCTAACCTGCTATGAACTGTTGAGATGTACTGTGCTCACTCTCGTACTGACTGGACCTGTTGAAAAGTTTACAGAGGATGATGAGGAACTCTGCACCCTTACTTGGAGCTTGCCTAGATGACACTCGCGACCTGGACCCCTGGGGAGGTTCAGGCAGCTGCTCAGGATGATACCTTGTATAGTGTATATAGCTTAGACTATTTCTTTTCATGTTTAGCTGTTGTCTTGATTTCAGAGTTGTATATTGTAGAGATGTTGAGACTTGTACTTCTTTTCTGTTGTACCTCAGTTGAGGATTCTCTTGTCTATTTTATCGTACCATTTTCTATCTATAGATTATGATTGAGTTTTACCTCTGTACTGGCCTCCTTATGGAGAGTATACATATGATGTTAGTTATAGTTCATGACCTAGAATAGCGTTCTACTGCCGACACTGCGGCGTAGGCTGGGCGCTGTTACGTTCTCGTACCCTCACAGTGGGTGCGGGTCGTGACACGTTTTTAGTGGTGGCCCATGCAGGTCGAGTTTATGTAGTGGTATTCGAACTAGAGTATCACTACAGCCTGCAGTAGGATTAGGATTATTTTTGGAGGTACTCAATCACATTAGAAAAAACTTCTTATCAGATCCCTTTTATCTAAATTTGCTACTTGTTGTTTCTCTTGAATATAAACTGATCTCCTTTGAATTTTTGCTTCATTCTCAGAAATTGTTTCTTGTTTCGATCTGTCCTCATGATGGTTATGAAGACATGATCTCATCGCTTCGGTTTGGGGGATACTATCGAGAGGCTGGCCACCTCTCGTCCTGTTCATCAGGGCCTCGAGACCGCAGCTCCTGTTGTGCCGACTCAGGTTGGCGTTTCTGCTATATTGGAGGTGCACCTCTATCTGTACAGAGATTTTCTTCCGTCATTTCTGACTTCTTTCAGCAGCGGTGATTCATGTAGCATCAGCAGCAGACCAAGGAAAATTAGCAGGGCGAGCTATCGTCAGGACAGTCAAGGATGCACAGGCCGTTGGAGATCTAGTTGCAGGTTCCGTTCTTTTGATTTTATTTCCGCAATTGCCTCTTATAGCTGTCTTGAAATTCAATTCTCCCTGTTCCTTGTTGATTTAACAATTTTGTCCTGTTGTTTTTGGTGTTATGTTGATTTTCTTCTGAGATAAATCATATGGGCTAGGTCACCTAAATCATGGGATCTAGAATCTTCGATGGTCGTGTTAGTTGGCATAGTGAGGACATGTAGTCAGATTTTGGATGTATTTCTCGGGTATGGAAATTTAAGGTTTTCGCCGTCGCATGCGGCAATACAAAAAATTTTAAATGCCATGAACCTAGAGGTACGTACTTAGTCAAGGACTCCGTGATTATCGTAGCCGTGCTCACTAGCATAACGAAGATTCTGAGTATCATGATTTTGGGACAGACGCATATGATTATCTGACGGTATGTTGAGATTTTGATTGTGGGTGTGTGACCTAGAAGGACTACTACCATCTTAATTTCGAGGACGAAATTTTTATAAGGTGGGTAGGATTGTAACACCCAATTTTCCAGATGAGGGTAATTTTGAAATTTTGTATTTTAATTTATTTAATTATGGTATTTAAAATTTCTTATGATTTTTATTGATTTTAATTATTTAAAAAAAACTATTTTAAAACATGACTTATGAAATGGTGTCTTGCTAGTGTTTTGTTCATCATTTCTAGATTGAGGGGTATTTTAGTCATTTTTGTAATTTTGGGAATTATTTGGAATTATTATGTATTATTTAGAATCATTAGAATTTATATGATTTTTGGAGATTTTTAGTATAATTGATTTTGGTGTTTTAGTTGACTTTGACTTATGTTGACTTTTAAGACTAACCTAGTGGCTAACCTAGGTCATGACTATGTGATTAGGATATGGAACCCTAGGTTGACTTAAGTTAGTGATAATCAAACCATAGAATTAATTTGGTGGAAATAGGATTTAAATTGTTTAAGTAATGGCTAGTGATTTCACAAGTAATGACTTGTGACTTAAGGCTTAATAGCCCATAGGCCTACACCATGAACCAACCCTAACCCAAATCAGCCCATGGCAGCCACCTAGGGCTATTTTTCCCCTATAAATAATCTCTTCATTTAGGGTTCTTGCCTCTTTATTGAGTTTCAACATTTAGAAGAAGGAAAGGTATAGGAATCTTCCTCAAGCTCTAGTCTCTTCATATTAATTCCTTTTTCCCTCTAGTCTTTTGCATTAGTTCCTAATCCACCTCTACTTGCTGTTCATGGAGGTCATTCTCTAATTTGGGACAATTTGGAGCTTTGGGATTAGCAAGAAGGAACCCCCCTTTTGGAGCTTTTTATTGAAGTTTCAACCTATAGGTAAACCTTCATAAACCCTTTCAAATTTAAATTTCTTTACATGAGTGCAAAGCCCTAGGAGTCCCCTAGCTGCTAGCATAGGTTTGGTGTCGAGTGGTGTCCATTTCGTGTCCGTATCGGACACGTATCAGTGCATACAGTAGGTATTTGATGAAATGCTTGTGAGAACTTTTTGATATTATTTTTCAAAACTAATTTCATGTTTCGTAGCCTTATATGTGTACTTTGGATCCCACACTGACTGAGCACACTTCGTGTCTCTTTTCGTGTCCAAATCTGGACACGTACACGTGCACGAGGCCTCGGTTCAGTGCCCTGCTGCCCGTGTCCTATATCTCACTGGATACGTCACTTCGGGACACGAAAATTGACACGGACACTCCCTAAATGACTGACAGGTAGCCCCTAAAATTTTGTGGGATTTTATCCAGTGGTTTGGGAGCAATCGCACGCGCACTGGTCGCACGTACTGTGCCGTCACACACGATTTTGCCACTGACACGGGTCTCGTACTCGGACACGACACGTCCTAGACACGTTTCAGGTGGTTGGACACGAAGCCCTAGACCCCCTCTAACCCTAGACATGGCCACGTGGACACTCGAACACTGTGTCGTATCAATTTTGGCACGACATCTCTGCACGATACTGTGTTTTGCTGTTCTTCACTGATGCTGTACTTCGAGGTTTGACACCTCGTGTCCAGCAATGTGGACACGAGAACACCCCCCTGACACGAGTACACATGGGGTACACGTCCATATGCCTGATTGTGTGTTCCTTAGGATTTTGGTTTTCGGAATGTGGAATTCCCATTGTAACTGATACTTCCTGATGCTTGTTTATTTTTCAGTATCTTTCCAAACTATTAATCCTGTTTATGGATGATCTATCACTGAAAACTAACCCCACATATTATAATCCATGTTTAGCTAGGTATATTGCCTTCGAATTTGCCTTTGGTTTTGTGAATGAGTTATTGACATTTGATTAAGTTTCGAATAACTGATACGATGGTTCCAGATTTCTAAACCCCCTAATTCCCTGTTTTGAATGATATTTCCAACTGTTAAATCTTACCTACATGTTTGTTAGTATATATTAATGGAGTATTTCCATTTGATTTTGGTTTTTGGGTTGAGAACGGGAAACTGGCTTTTGAGTTGTGAATGGGTTTTGGTATGTGTAGTTTCAAAATATTAAACTGAGAATGTTCCTATTTAGCCTGAGAATGAAGGCCTTTGAACCTGAGTTTGTAACCTCTAATGAACTGAATTGATTTCCTTTCGAAATAGACTTTTGGCATTGGAATTGAGCTGTTAATTTGAATTTTCTGTATAAAACTGGTACCTTGTTTTCTTGCAAATGCTGAAAATACAATGTGAAACTGTTAACTGAGTTGATTCCATTTCCTTTCCTATATCACTGTATGATAAAAGTTTAAATCCTTAAACCTGAAATTCTGATTTTCCTTTTGTATGCGCTGCTTATGTACTTCACTAATTTCCAGTTTTCCTATACCTGGACTGAATTTTCTATGCCTAAAACATGTACTGATTTTCCCTTTCTTTTCGAATGAACTGTAGGTTGTTACAGATTACCTATAAGCTGAAATTGGGTTTCAAACTTTCATTCCTCAGATTTCATTGTTTTCATTCCAGTTTTCTTAACAGTAGACTAAAATTGATTCACTGTACATGTTAACTAAACTCTGAAATGATATAGGATTCAAATCTGAGATTGCTTGAGATGTTAAACTGTTTAGATTCAATACAAAATCTGGACTTTAACTTAGAGGGCTGTTTTGACTCTGGGAATGATATGTGGACTGTTTAGCTGGGTTGGGGTGTGTGAATCTGAGATTAATGTTGTATTCACTGAATTCTCAATACTGAACACACATGCCTAAGTCATATACACTCACATCTATTTGCACAAGTATACACTGTTTTTCCATTTGACTGAACTGAAATCCATTCCTTTCCTATACACTGTCCCCTAAACCACCACATAGTGTCCCAAATCAGTCCCTTGGACTGTCCCTAAAGGCCTTAAATTAGCCCATATGCCTTGTGTGTGTTGTGTAAGCTTGTATATGTGTGAACCCTATTTTACACAGGTTCCTAATCACTGTCTTCATGTCCATTCTCACACACACACTGCTGATTCCCTAATAACTAAAACCTATTTGTGTGTTCACTGTTTTTCCTGAGACTTGATTTGCATGGTAAACTGTTTCTAATTGGTTAGTTGCAATGATGGTTCATCCATGTGTATCTAGGTTTATCTACATGATAGGTTCCATGTTTAGCTAGGTGTCTTAGTTTTGATTTGCATGATCATTGATTGGAAACACATGGACGGTTAACTAGAATTTACACACTGTTTTGGGCTAGCTAGTGCATGTGGTGCACACACACACACACATTGTCTACAAACTGTTTTCCTCTCACTCTCACATGTTCACACATAATCTTTTCCTGCCATTTTGTGAAAACCTGAGATAGTGTAGTCTCTGAGATAATTGATTTCCCTTCTTTCTCATGAAATCTGAACTGGAAATTATCCTCTATAATGATTAACTGATGATAGGATTGAGGCACTCATTGTTAGACACACACTTTGCTCTCTAGTATTCACTCACTGCTCATACATGTTTCACTCATCACACACAAAGCCCTACATACATGTTCTCACATTACACCACACACTCATGCTCTCTCTCCCTTTCTATATATGTAAGTAATGTATGCATGTAATAGATATTATATGTATACATGTCAACCATGTAGTGTAGCTATATACATTAATGTATATATAGTATTTTCTATGTAATGTGAGTGTAATGTATATAGCCTAATATTGTTAGCCTAATATAGAGCGCCTAATTGAATGCATATATGTAATGCAACCATAACCCCTTAATTTGAAATGCCAGTTAATTTCAGATTTCATATGTAAACAACCATGCCATGTAGCCTCCTCTAAATGATTGCCATGATAAGTAAAGGTATACTTGTTAGCTTGTGCCATGATAGTGTAACTTATAATTAGCATTTGATTTCCTTATTTTGTTGTGCACCTCCATGTTCACACACACACATAGCTTACATGCTAGCTTCCTCCTTTTATGTATAATATTGAGTGTGATGGCTTGTGTTTGGCTTGTATAGCCTTGTGATTGGTGTGTGATTGCTAGACTAGGCTTGGTTAGGCCTAGTGAGACTTGTTAGACTTGTTTGGGCTAGGACTTGACCTAGTTTGACTAGTGCAGTTGACCAGAGTTGACCAAGTGTTGACTTTGGTCTAGTTTGACCTAGACAGCATGCAGATGCATTGTACATTTCATATATCACCCTCTGTATACATCTTGACTTGTGTTGCTCTAACTAGGAGTCAGGTATCTCATCTCGGACAGTACATTTACTTCAGACATTCAGATACGAGGCGAGTACATTCTCTGATCATTTCATATCCTGTTTAGAATTATCTTCCTGCTTTAAATTACTTTACTTGATACTGTCACGTTGGTCACACGGATTGGTACTATATAGATCCTTTCATGAGATGTTATCCCCCTCGGGAGCATCGAATACAACATGTTTTGTGCGTTTCACGAATCATCACGTATCTCTATGCTTCCTCTGATTCACGAACCGCCTGTGACACATGTACTCTCATGTTCACAGAGCCCCCATGAATCACCTTCACGTACCACTCATTTTATGAGCCATGTGAAGTTTCACGAACCTTAACATAACTTGAACGGATCTTTGTGTATTAATTTGGGGTTGGGGGAGTAGAAATAGACATGTGAATATTATCCAAGTAGCTGTAGTCATGAACCACTTCCTTAGCTGTAGTCATGAACCTCCTATGCCATTCACATGTTTATATTTTACTCTGACTCACTAGTCACTATTAGCTCTCTACTTATAGTAGATATTTCTATTACAGTTCTCTCTCTCTGTTTATATACCGCATTTCCTTCAGTATCTATATCTTACTTTACTGTATGATTATATTTTCTAACCTGCTATGAACTGTTGAGATGTACTATGCTCACTCTCGTCCTGACTGGACCTGTTGAAAATTTTACAGAGGATGATGAGGAACTCTGCACCCTTACTTGGAGCTTGCCTAGATGACACTCGCGACCTGGACCCCTGGGGATGTTCAGGCAGCTGCTCAGGATGATACCTTGTATAGTGTAGATAGCTTAGACTATTTCTCTTCATGTTTAGCTGTTGTCTTGGTTTCAGAGTTGTATATTGTAGAGATGTTGAGACTTGTACTTTTTTCTGTTGTACCTCAGTTGAGGATTCTCTTGTCTATTTTATCGTACCATTTTCTATCTATAGATTGTGATTGAGTTTTACCTCTGTGCTGGCCTCCTTATGGAGAGTATACATATGATGTTAGTTATAGTTCATGACCTAGAACAGCGTTCTACTGCCGACACTGCGGCGTAGGCTGGGCGCTGTTATGTTCTCGTACCCTCACAGTGGGTGCGGGTCGTGACATGTTTTTAGTGGTGGCCCATGCAGGTCGAGTTTATGTAATGGTATTCGAACTAGAGTATCACTACAGCCTGCAGTAGGATTAGGATTATTTTTGGAGGTACTCAATCACATTAGGAAAAACTTCTTATCATATCCCTTTTATCTAAATTTGCTGCTTGTTGTTTCTCTTGAATATAAACTGATCTCCTTTGAATTTTCGCTTCATTCTCAGAAATTATTTCTTGTTTCGATCTGTCCTCATGATGGTTATGAAGACATGATCTCATCGCTTCGGTTCGGGGGATACTATCGAGAGGCTGGCCACCTCTCGTCCTGTTCATCAGGGCCTCGAGACCGCAGCTCATGTTGTGCCGACTTAGGTTGGCATTTCTGCTACATTGGAGGTGCACCTCTATCTGTACAGAGATTTTCTCCCGTCATTTCTGACTTCTCTCAGCAGCGGTGATTCATGCAGCATCAGCAGCAGACCAAGGGAAACTAACAGGGCGAGCTATCGTCAGGACAATCAAGGATGCACAGGCCGTTGGAGATCTAGTTGCAGGTTTCGTTCTTTTGATTTCATTTCCGCAATTGCCTCTTATAGCTGTCTTGAAATTCGATTCTCCCTGTTCCTTGTTGATTTAACAATTTTGTCCTGTTGTTTTTGGTGTTATGTTGATTTTCTTCTGAGATAAATCATATGGGCTAGGTCACCTAAATCATAGGATCTAGAATCTTCGATGGTCGTGCTAGTTGGCATAGTGAGGACATGTAGTCAGATTTTGGATGTATTTCTCGGGTATGAAAATTTAAGGTTTTCGCCGTCGCATGCGGCAATACAAAAAATTTTAAATGCCATGAACCTAGAGGTACGTACCTTAGTCAAGGACTCCGTGATTATCGTAGCCGTGCTCACTAGCATAACGAAGATTCTGAGTATCATGATTTTGGGACAGACGCATATGATTATCTGACGATATGTTGAGATTTTGATTGTGGGTGTGTGACCTAGAAGGACTACTACCATCTTAATTTCGAGGACAAAATTTTTATAAGGTGGGTAGGATTGTAACACCCAGTTTTCCAGATGAGGGTAATTTTGAAATTTTGTACTTTAATTTATTTAATTATGGTATTTAAAATTTCCTATGATTTTTATTGATTTTAATTATTTAAAAAAAAACTATTTTAAAACATGACTTATGAAATGGTGTCTTGCTAGTGTTTTGTTCATCATTTCTAGATTGAGGGGTATTTTAGTCATTTTTGTAATTTTGGGAATTATTTGGAATTATTATGTATTATTTAGAATCATTAGAATTTATATGATTTTTGGAGATTTTTAGTATAATTGATTTTGGTGTTTTAGTTGACTTTGACTTATGTTGACTTTTAAGACTAACCTAGTGGCTAACCTAGGTCATGACTATGTGATTAGGATATGGAACCCTAGGTTGACTTAAGTTAGTGATAATCAAACCATAGAATTAATTTGGTGGAAATAGGATTTAAATTGTTTAAGTAATGGCTAGTGATTTCACAAGTAATGACTTGTGACTTAAGGCTTAATAGCCCATAGGCCTACACCATGAACCAACCCTAACCCAAATCAGCCCATGGCAGCCACCTAGGGCTATTTTTCCCCTATAAATAATCTCTTCATTTAGGGTTCTTGCCTCTTTATTGAGTTTCAACATTTAGAAGAAGGAAAGGTATAGGAATCTTCCTCAAGCTCTAGTCTCTTCATATTAATTCCTTTTTCCCTCTAGTCTTTTGCATTAGTTCCTAATCCACCTCTACTTGCTGTTCATGGAGGTCATTCTCTAATTTGGGACAATTTGGAGCTTTGGGATTAGCAAGAAGGAACCCCCCTTTTGGAGCTTTTTATTGAAGTTTCAACCTATAGGTAAACCTTCATAAACCCTTTCAAATTTCAATTTCTTTACATGAGTGAAATTTACCTAATTCGATAGTGAAATAAATTTACGGTATCTCACCAGATCTGCAAGCGTCGCTGCGTGGGGCCTTGATCCCCCCGTATGAAGTCCCGCGGCCTGTCGGTTCGCCTTTCCTTCTCCGATTTCTCCTTGTACGCAGGAGTATCCATCATACCTAAGAGGTCCTCATAATACTCCTGTCGGATCCAATTCGGCCTCGTATGCCCCATTTTCAGGTCATAAATCATATCCCATATCTTCTTCGAGGCAGCGCTTCTGTAGGTCCTGCGGATCGCATCCTCGCGATGGGGGGGCCACCAGTATGTCGTCTAACATAGAAATTCAATTATCACATAATTTAAAAAAATAGTTAATTAAAGAGTAACTAATAATTAACCAGAAGATATATATATACCCTCAACTCGTCGAGCCAGGCGTACTTCAAGTTCGGAGGCACCGACAAAAAGTTGAGGTAGGGACCATGGAAGTTAGCCCTGATAATTTCTCCAAGAGCCCTGGCAACATTAAACGAAAAAAACCTACAAAGAAGAAACGACTGAATTATTAACTTGAATAAATGAAAGAAATTTAATAAATTATCTTAAATTTACTTACGAGGTCCCTGCGGGCCATAGCTCTCGTCGAAACTCGCCTCTCGGCCTCTCTGGTGCCGTCAGATGATCCGCGGGTCCGCGCATGTACTCCCCAGTAACCAGATGGAACCGAGTATGGGGGTATTCCGGGGCCCACTGTGCAGTAACTGGGGGATCCACTGGTGGATCCGCTGCTGGTGGTTCCGATAGCGGAACGGATCCGCTAGCAGATCCGGACTAATACCTCGATGAAGTGGTCGATCGACGGCGGGATGCGTCTGTGCCCGGGGTACTCTCCGGGTCGGGGTCGGTGCATGGGGTCACATCCCGGGAATTTTGAATGCAACCACGACCACCAGCACCACTACGACCACGGCCACCACCACCACCACCACGACCATGGCCAGCCATCATGACCTGTAAATAGAACACATAAACATAATTAACAATATAAAAGTATAAATGAATATAAAATTTTAAACTAAAATATACATACCACCAGTAGGGAGACGAGTGCCGCCGCGACGAAAAAGACTAGGAGTGCCATCTGCAATAAGTAAATAATCGAATGAAAAAAATATGAATTCACGTAATTTCTTTTATGAGGTCAAACTTAATTCACGTAATTGGAAGTGTTTTTAATATACAACAATATTTAACCTAATCATCGTCTTCGTTCTCATCCTCGGCCTCGTCTTCATCATCATCCTCCTCCTCATCCTCATCCTTATCTTCATCGTCGATTTCATCTGTATCCTCATCTCCATCAAATTCTTCTTCTTCTTCTTCTTCTTCTTCTTCTTCTTCTTCTTCTTCTTCTTCTTCGTCTTCTTCTTCTTCTTCTTCTTCTTCTTCTTCTGTCTCAATATTTGGGACAAGATGCCTCTTTCTCCCCTGGTTGACAGCTAAGTCTTTTGTATCAACCTCTTCCTCCCCTCTATTTTTCTCAACAATATCTTCAACATCCATTGTATCCGAGTGTTGTCCCAAGTATTGGGACTTTTCGATCTGGTCCTCTTGGTATGCTGGGTCTCCAACGTTGAATGTATTTCTATATTTAATCTTGCATACTGCCCACCAGTCAAATCGATCTCTACGACGTCTTGGGTAGCTTATATAATAGACTTGAACAGCCTGATTTGCTATCGCAAATGTATCGGACCTTCTATACCTCCTGCGATGATTTATATCTACAAATCCAAATTGTTTATCGATTCTCCCACCGATATTTGGTGTCGTATCGAACCACTCACATTTGAACATCACAATATGCATATCATATGGGCCAGTATATTGTAAATCTACAATATCCCGAAGCACTCCATAATAGTCAAAGTCCGGCTCGTCGTCATAGATGGTGCCTCTTATGCAAACACCGGAATCCTTGGTACTGATGCCGTCATTGATAAATTTGACATTTATAGCATTCTGAGTTGACTTAAACCTGAAGCCATTAACGACATAGCCTGGCCAAGTCTTTATTTGCTTCTTCGGTCCCAATGCCAGATAACGAACACTCTCATGAGTGAGTGTTGTTTCAGGCAATAAAACCTGTAAACAAATATTTATAATTTAAATATTTTAGATTATATATTTATAATCTCAATTATAATCTCAGTTACTTACGTATTTGCGAAACCATGACGAAAATGTACAATCAACCTCTCTTTGAAGTCCCTCATCGGTAATATCGGGTGTCCTCATTTTGACTTCATCTCTAAATACACTATTAGAGAAAATAAGAATATATAAGTGTAGTCACTTACTTCATCAAATTCGAGATTATAACGAGTGCAAGTGTACTGACTTACTTCTCCAAATCTCTCACTTCTTGTATGTCACAGTTTAACAAGACATATCGGTGAGCGGCATCATACTCGTCGTCTGTCAACCACCGCCTTTTACTAGCCCCAACAGGCTTGCCCCTTACATTGAATATTCCTCCATCCTCAACGTCCTCGTCGTTCCTTTGAGGTCTATTTCGATTTGTCTTAACATGAGTATCGAAATAAATGGAGCAGAAGTTTGACACCTCTTCGATAAGATATGCTTCGCATATCGAAGCCTCTATATGTGCCTTGTTGCCAACTTTCTTCTTTAGATGGTGTAGGTATCTAGAGAGACAAATTATCTTGAGAATTAAGAAAGAATTTTAAAACCCACTGAAATTCAACTTAAATTATATCGATTTTTATGTACCTTTCAAATGGGTAGCGATACGAAATAATGATCCATGTACGATCAACGAAATAACGATCCAACACAGATTGGATGTAAAAATCTGTATAGTAAGACAAACTAAACATAATTAGTATATAATCATGTAACTGGTGGATCCGCTGGTATTCTAGCTCGAGAAGAGAAAAATCTAAGTACAGTTGTTACTAATAGTTCGATACCGATAGTTCGATACCGGTACCGATAGTTCGATACCGATACTGATAGTCCGATACCGATAGTGTGATACCGATACCGATAGTGCGATACCGATAGTTCGATACCGATACCAATAGTCCGATAGTCTGATAGTCCGCTAGCGATACCGATAGTTCGATACCGATACCGATAGTCCGATAGTTCGATACCGATACCGATACCGATAGTCCAATACCGATTCTTCGATAGTCCACTAAGTCGAAATGATTCCTCTTAAGCGTCAAGCATGTTATACACGGTTCAACTTGACGAGTCAGTAAATACTTTTGTGGTGTTGTATGCTTGCAGCAGCAAATCAAGTTTTAGTGTCATTATAGGTCAATTAATCAAACTGAGTCAATCTATCTATTTCTAAATTGCAAGAGTCCACTTCTAGGATATGGGAGCTATATCCTAAATATCTAGGCTAAAATTAACTTGGTTAGGATACTAGAGTGTCCTTACTATCTAGCAAGCACTACCTTAGTCTAGTTATACTAGCATTACCAATATTTCCTACCATGCCTACACTCACACATTATACCCCAAGCCGTCCTGCATGCTAATAGGCATGGTAGGCCTGCCTTCATCCCTCACTCTCTAAAGCACACACACACACATATGTATATCACAGTTAGATGTATAGATATATACATCTATATAGAAGCACACAACTGATACACTCTAAGGGTCGGTTTTTCAGGAAAAATTTCACTTATTCAGTGACTTTGGTGAAGCAAATGTCCCAAGGATATTCTTAACAAAGAAGGCAGATAAAGAACTCGCACTGTCCTTGACACAGTGAACATATACACCATGAACCCAAACTCCATATTCACATTTACTAATCCAAACCCCACCAAACTAATGGATAACACCCAATATGGATAACACATTATTTAGCCAATATATAAACTCAGATAAATTTGAGAAGCAAAGCCCTCCGCCGCCCCCGACCAAAGCCTGCCGCCCAGCCCCCGACGCCCCCGCCCCAAGCCCGTCGCCCAACCCCCGACGCCCCCGCCCCAAGCCCGCCGCCCCCCGCAGCCCCGCCATCCACAACCCCCCGCCAACCGCCGCCCCCCGCCGCCCAGCCCCCGACGCCCCCGCCCCAAGCCCGCCGCCCCCGCTGCCCCTACGACGCCGCGAGAGAGAGAGAGAGAGAGAGAAGAGAGAGAGAGAGAGAGAGAGGGATTACCTTCGGGAGAGAGAGATGAGAGGATGCCGACGCCGATCACCGAAACCGCGGGAGAGAGAGAGAGAGAGGAGAGAGAGTGAATTTGGGGAGAATATGAAAAGTTCCCCCCGTCGTTTCAATTTAAGTCTGAAACGTATATTTAGCGACGGACTGGCGACGAATTTTTATCCGTCGTCCGTTAGTCGCTCTTTCTGATGCTTGCCGACGGAATATCCGTCGCTACGTAGTCGAAGAATTGTCCCGCCAATTCTCTCCATAATTCCCGCCAAATAATCGACTGCATAGCAACGGCTAAATATCCGTCGCTATATCTCCGACGCCATAGCGACGGATGAGCGACCTTTTCTCCCCCTAAAAATAAAATAAAAAATATAACGGCTTCTCGTCGGTACTACGTCGGCTAGTTGCCACAAAGCCGTCGCTAACGCCGACGGACAATATCCGTCGCTAATGTTCCGTCGCTAATTTACTGTTTTTTGGTAGTGCAAGGACTACTAAGACGATCTTCTTGGAGTATGCCGAGAAGAGTGATGCTCAGGGATTTTTTGATATTGAGTCAAATTATATCATTGAATCTCGCGACGTAGAATATTTTGAAGACAAATTTGCAAGGCACAAGAATATTGTTCTTGCGGATGTACCGGAGAACAATGAGGGTGCGCAGGAAACTGAAGTCTTCAATGAAGATGTGGTCCAAAAAGATGTTGTTGTTGAAACAACGGTTGAACCAGAACAAGCTGAGCCGTCAGCTAAGCGTGTGAGGAGGCTGAAGGACTTCGGAAGTGACTTTGTCACATATCATGTGGAAGCAGATCCGCTTACCTATGATGAGGCGATGAAGACCAGAGATGCAATTTTCTGGAAGGAGGTGATTGACAATGAAATTGATTCCATTACCTCAAATAATACTTGGGTGTTGGTTGATCTTCCTGAAGGAGCAAAATCCATCGGATGCAAATGGATCTTCAAGAAGAAGATGAAAGCAGACGGAACTATTGACAAGTTCAAGGCTAGGTTGGTAGCCAAGGGTTTTCTCAGAAGCAGGGGATTGACTACTTTGACACGTATGCTCCAGTAGCCCGGATAACCACCATCAGAATGTTGATTTCTCTCGCAGCACTACATAAGATGGTGATACATCAGATGGATGTGAAAATGGCTTTCCTAAATGGCGAGCTGACCGAAGAGATATACATGCAACAGCCAGAGGGATTTGTCGTCAAGGGTTTTGAAGACAAAGTCTGCAAGTTGTTGAAATCTTTGTACGGTCTTAACAGGCTTCCAAGATGTGGTATGAGAAATTTGACAAAGTTATAAGGTCAAATGGCTACATGGTCAGCGAGACGGACAAGTGTGTTTACACGAAGTTCGCTGATGGAAGAGGTGTGATCGTTTGTCTGTACGTGAACGACATACTTATCCTAGGTACGGATATGGGTTGTGTCACGGAGACAAAGAAATTCATCTCGAGCAAGTTCAGTATGAAGGACTTGGGGGAAGCTGATGTGATCTTAGGGATCAAGATCATCCGGACAGACACTGGACTAGCGCTGTCACAGTCTCATTATATTGAGAAAATGATCACTCGTTATGGGTATCGGAATCTTTCAGGGATCGATACGCCGTATAGGTGTGATCTGAAGCTGAAGCCTAATTCAGGGGAAAGCGTCAGGCAGCTGGAGTATGCAAGCATAATCGAGAGTTTGATGTATGCTACTACTGCCACAAGGCCTGACATAACTTTTGCCGTGGAAATGCTGAGTCGTTTCACGAGCAACCCAGGTGTTGAACACTAGAAAGCTGTGAAACGGGTTATGAGATATCTTAAGAAGACTCAGACATATGCATTGTACTACAGTGGAGATCCGCCGGTAGTGGAAGGCTTCAGTGGTGCCAGCTGGTGCTCAGAGATGGAGAGCGAGAGGTCCACAGGTGGATTTATTTTCACAATGGGTGGAGCTGCTATATCGTGGAAATCGAAGAAGAAGAATATGCTCTCGCGGTCATCCATGGAATCTGAGTTCTTTGTACTTGATACCGCAGCCGAGGAAGCAGAATGGCTTCGGAAGCTCATGTATGATCTTCCAGTGGTTGGGGCACAAATACCGACGATACCGATATACTGCAACAACCAGGCGACTGTGGCGGTGGCATCAAATGACCTTTTCAATGGAAAAAAGAGGACTGTGCGGTTGAAGCACAGGGCAGTACACGATCTTATCAAGAGAGGTGTTATTACAGTGATTGATATTCGAAGCCAGGAGAACCTGACGGATTCGTTCACCGAGGGCCTCAAGCGTCAGCTAGTCGATGACACAGCTTGTAAAATAGGCTTGAAGGCATTCTGATATTGTATTATTGTATTCCTACCATAAAGTTTTATGCTAATAGTTCAAAGAGAAATCTACTAGGCATCTAGCTTTTGGTTCAAGGGAGGACCACTAATCGGAAGAATATCAAGAACGGTGGGTACATGTTCTATTGGGCATGGAGAGGTTACGGACCTATAACCACTGTTGTCTACTGTTGTTTTCTACGGAAAATGGATCATGTGGGAAGGTTGGCTTAAATGCCTTAATGAGTTCTCAGGCAGAGTGAATGCCTGGTGTGCTTTACAAGAAGCACGGTAGAACAGCACTACAAGGAGTAAAACTCTATGCTACTGTGGGGTGACTCCACCATGAGGTTTCCAGACATGGGGTAATGCCTCGGCTTTGCTAGCCAAGTCACAGCGGCGTAGCACCGAAATAGGCAGTTAGCCTAATGCTGTATGTTAAAATAAAAAGAGGGCTAGTCAGCACTACAAAGAGAAGGAGTTCCTCATGTTACAGTGGCACGACACCACGATGAGGTACCCGGTTAGGGATAAAGCCTCGGCCTTGCAAGCCATGTTGTTGCGGCATAACACCGCAAGGGAGCCTAAGGCTTCATGTTGGATAGTTTGGCACTACAAAGAGGCGGTTGCCTCATGCTACAGTAGTATGACACTACGATGAGGTTTCCGGTATGGGGTAAGGCCTCGGCTTTAAGCTATGTCATAGCGACGTAGCACCGCAAGGGAAGCACAAAGCGCTTCATGCCATGTCTCTTTATTATAAACTCACATATAGTGTATGGACAAAGAGATTTTAGGCCGTCTCTTGAGGGTAAACTTGTAGACGTCCAAAATTATACACTGAAACCAGGCTGGCACAGGGCCTTTAATGAGTAGCCAGAAGCACATGTAACTATATTATGTGAGTGGAAAGAATTTCAGCTATGATGCAGAATTCAAGGCTTAGTCCATTCTTGTATTATAGTCTATTGTTTGACCCATATGGGAAGATTCAAGTCGTCAGCGATATCTCTCCTAATGCATGATGGACAGTTACTCTGGGGAACACTTATACCCATATATAGAGATATGTGGGGGATTGTTGGTATTTTTGGCCTTTTCTTTAGAAATTTTAGTCCCACATATGATAGGCCAAAGAAGTTGTATCTCTACATATTAGCTATGCTAGTTTAGAAATGCACATGTGGTATGGAGGTGCATATGGGTGTGCCATGTGGGATTATTTTTCTAATAGAAAAAGGCTAAATCAACAATTAAAAGCATTAATACTTTTTGCTCTTGGGAAATTTATTTTCATGGGAGCTAAGACCCGCAGGGGCTTAGCGACTCGGACTCGGGCTCATGAGGCATAATGTGGCGCTTTGTTGGCGCACTTTGCACTTATCACGTCAGCATCGTCGCTAGGCGCATAGTGCCCTTTAGTTGCGCTCGTTGCGCGAGCCACTTGCGCGGCCAAGTTGCGTGCCACGTTGCGCGGCCTAGGTTGCGCGACCAGGGGGCTCGCCGGGTTGCGCGCAGGTTGCGCACAGGTTGCGCCAGGTTGTGCCAGGCTACGCACAGGTTGTGCCAGGTTGCGTGCAGGTTACGCACAGGTTGTGCCAGGTTGCGCCCAGGTTGCGTATAGGTTACGCCAGGTTGCGCCCAGGTTGCACAAGTGGTGCAATCACTACCAAAATACATGGATTTACCGACGGCCTTATCCGTCGGTAGTCCGTCGCCAAAAATAAATACCGACGGATTACCGACGGATATTTTGGTAAAACAGCCGTCGGGAATAACCTCGTCGCTAAAACATATCCGTCGCTACTCCGTCGCTCAGCGACGACTTAGCGACGGAATACCGTCGGTGCATTTAAATATATATAGCGACGGATTACCGACTAGCTTTCATCAAAACATGTATCAGGATATAGGGTTAGCGACGGAAAACTCCGTCGCTAACGAGTCGGCAAAACCGTATCAGTGATTTTCTGATACCCAATATCCGTCGCTAATCCGTCGTAAATTTGTCGGCAAAAGCGTATCAGAGATTTTCTGATACCCAATTACCGACGGACATTCCGTCGCTAAACCGTCGCTAAATGTAAAATTCTCCAGGTAGCGACGGATATTACGTCGCCAATCCGTCGATACATTAAATTCCTACAGTTAGCGACGGATAGTCCGTCGGAACTTTGTCGCCAGTCCGCCGTAAGTTAGTCGCCAATCCGTCGCTAATACTAAAATTTATGGACATCAAACAGCATCAGTTCGACGGATCGTCCATCGCCAATCCGTCGCTTTATTGAAATGCTCCAGGTAGCGACGGATTTTACGTCGCCACTCCGTCGCTAACCTCAGTTTCTCCAGTTAGCGACGGATAATCCGTCGCTGAGTGGTCGCCAGTCCGCCGTAAGTTAGTCGCCAATCCGTCGCGAAAGCTAAAATTTCTGGACATCAAACAGCATCAGGTCAACGGATCGTCCGTCGCCAATCCGTCGCTTTATTGAAATACTCCAGGTAGCGACGGATATTCCATCGCCACTCCGTCGCTAACCTCAGTTTCTCCAGTTAGCGACGGACTATCCGTCGCTGAGTGGTCGCCAGTCCGCCGTAAGTTAGTCGCCAATCCGTCGCGAAAGCTAAAATTTTTGGACATCAAACAGCATCAGGTCGACGGATCGTCCGTCGCCAATCCGTCGCTTTATTGAAATGCTCTAGGTAGCGACGGATTTTACGTCGCCACTCCGTCGCTAACCTCAGTTTCTCCAGTTAGCGACGGACTATCCGTCGCTGAGTGGTCGCCAGTCCGTCGCTAACTGCTAATTTTTGAAAAAAAAATACTGCAAACAGACTCTTTCCTGTTTATACAACACATCCAACACAATATCAAACATGCAAAATATCCATATACAACACCATATATCCATATCCAACACGAATATCCAACGTATCCAATATCCAACACCATATATCCATATGCAAAATATCCATATCCGACACCAATATCCAACGTATCCAATATCCAACAAAATATTACCAACACAATATATCCAATATCCAACATTAAATTATCCAAACATAAAAAAAATATCCGAACATACAATGTATCCAAATGTCTACAAAACCAACAACATAAATAAAATCAAACCCCGTCCGTCGGATCGTCTCGTGCTCGTGCCGCCGCATTCGCTTTGCGTATGTACTCCTCCACCGTGTGTGCCGGCACTTGGGACAAGACATGGTCTGGAAGCGCGCGTAGCTGCTCTGGCGATATCATGTCAAGGAGCGTCAAGATGGTGTTATCCGATACGATGCGGGCGTTCGCAGAGCGGTTAAACGAAAGCCGTCCGGGGGAAGATGGACCAGGTCGATCCGAAGCACCGACAGCAGCAGTAGACGGACCGGGAGCAGACGGATCGGGAGCAGACGGATAGCGCCCCAACACTATCGCCCACAAATCTGACACCGCGGAGGTCAGAGTCGCAAGCTGCGCCCTCACATCGTCAACCGGGGGCGCTGGGGGAGGCGGAGGCGGTGGATATCTCGGGGACGGCTGCAACGAGGGCACCATGGAACCTAAGCCGTAGACGCGCCCTTTCCTAACGCCGCCGACGGATTCTACGAACACGTCGTCGTAGCGAGCGGCCATAGAAGAGTGCGTCTGGGTGGGCGTCGTTTCGCCGACATTCTCGGAAGGGGGCTCGATCTCAAGCCGACTAAGTGCCTCACGATACGCAGCCTATCCAATGAATGTGTTTATACTATAAGTTTTCCTAAGTTATAATCTAAATCCTATGTTTTCCTAAGTTATAGTCTGAATCCTAAGTTTATCTAATTAACTTAACAATAATTATATTTCTAACATAAATCTCATAAACGTAAGTACTTACATCAGTCTCCTCGGCCCTCGCGTCGACGAAGCTCCCGTCCTTCCGCCTCTTGTGCGTATGCACGAATACATCGTGAGCGGTGACCGTCTCCGCCGCTTTCCCCTGCTTCACTGCCCGTTGGGCCTGCATACGTAGAATTTAATTAACTTCGTATATTAAAAGTACGAAATTAAATAATAGAATGAATTTGAATTTGCGCTATCTCACAAAATCTGCACGCGTCAATGCGTGGGGCCTTGATCCCCCCTTATGCAGACCCGCGACCTGTCGATTAGCCTTAGCTTTCTCCGATTTCAGCTTGAACTGCGGAGTATCCATCTTCTCCAACATCTGCTCATAGTACTCGGCCCGGATCCAGTCCTTCCTCGTATGCGCCGTACGAAGGTCGTACACCGCATCCCGTATCTTCTTCCCGGCGGCGGCTTTGTAGGTCCTGCGGATCGCCTCCTCGCGATGGGGGGGCCACCAGAACGTCCTCTGACATACAAATTCAAATATCACGTAATAAAAAATTTAATGATTTAAAGAATAATTAATAATTCACCGACGGATTTATACTCTCATCTCGTCGAGCCAGACGTACTTCATGTCCTGAGGCACCTCAGAAAAATTGAGGCAGGGGCCATGGTAGTTATCCCGGATAATGCGCCCTAGAATCCGGGCAGCATCCCACGGGAAAAACCTATAAAGAAGCAACGACTGGATTATTAACTTGAATAAATGAAACAAATTTAATAAATTAACTTAAATTTACTTACGATTCACCAGCGGGCCATAGCTCTCGTCGGAACTCGCCCACCAGCCTCTCTGGTGGCGTCGGGAGATTCGCGGGTCCGCGCACGTACTCCCCGGTAACAGGATGAAACTGAATCCCGGGGTACTCCGAGGCCCACCCTGCAGTAACTGCTGGGCCCCCTGCTGCATCTGCTGCTGCATCCGCTGGTACATCCGGTGGCGGAACGGATCCGCTAGCGGATGGAGTCACAGGCCTCGACGACGATGTCGGTAGCACCGAGGAAGAATGACGGCGGGAAGAGCCTGTGTCCGGGCTCTCTAAGTCGGGATCGGAGGTCACATCCGGGGAATGCGGCTGGCGACCACGACCGCTACCACCACGCCCACGCCCACGCCCACGCCCACGACCACCACCACCACCACCACCGCCGCCGCCACCGCCACGACCACGGCCAGCACCACCAGTACGGGTGCTCGCAACCATGCCCTGTAAATAGAACACATAACAAAATACCGACAACATAGATTTATAAATGAATATAAAACTAAACATATCCATACCAGCAGCAGGGCGATGAGTGCCGCCCAGACGAGTAGGCCTAGGAGTGTCATCTGCAAAAAGAAACTCATACAATAATACGCAAATATCCCAAACTGAAATAAATATTACAATCAGAAGTGAAGTACGAATAAAAGCTAGATACACAAAATCTGATAAAATCACGCACCAATACAACAAAGTACAATTCTTGTAACTTTTGATGAAAGGGCATCTTGTGTTCCACTAGACTTGTAATTGTAAATCCGAATGTAATAGGATAATTTAGGATTCGAGACTAGATATTGGATGCTTCAAGATACAACTGAAATATAGCGATATTTAATCATCGTCATCGTCCTCTTCCTCGGCCTCGGCCTCATCATCATCATCATCCTCATCGTCGAATTCATCTGTATCCTCATCCTCATCCTCATAAAGTTCTTCTTCTTCTTCTTCTTCTTCTTCTTCTTCTTCTTCTTCTTCTTCTTCTTCTTCTTCTTCAGTCTCAATACTTGGGACAAGACGCCTCTTTCTCCCCTGGTTAACATCTAAGT
Organism: Iris pallida; assembly: GCA_029216955.1. Lineage (NCBI taxonomy): Eukaryota > Viridiplantae > Streptophyta > Magnoliopsida > Asparagales > Iridaceae > Iris > Iris pallida. Next base: position 35,159,483 of record JANAVB010018993.1, on the reverse strand, counting down.
CTTGTATATCAACCTCTTCCTCCCCTCTATTTTCATCAGCAAGAGGTATATCAACCTCTAATTCAACATCCATGTCACAAGACTGTTGTCCCAAGTATTGGGGCTTTTCGATCTGGTCCTCTTGGTATGCTGGGTCTCCAACGTTGAATGTATTTCTAGATTTAATCTTGCATACTGCCCACCAGTTAAAGCGATCTCTACGACGCCTTGGGTAGCTTGTATAGTAGACTTGAACAGCCTGACTTGCTATCGCAAACGTGTCGGACCCTCTATACCTCCTGCGATGATTTATATCGACGAATCCAAATTGTTTATCGATTCTCCAACCGATATTTGGTGTCGTATCGAACCACTCACATTTGAACATAACAATATGCATATCAAATGGGGCACTATATTGTAATTCTATAATATCCCGAAGCACTCCATAATAGTCAAAGTCCGGCTCGTCGTCATAGATTGTGCCTCTTATGCAAACACCAGAATCCTTCGTACTGAAGCCGTCATTGAGAAATTCGACATTCAGAAAATTCTTGTTTTCCATATCTGAACGCGTCCTTGTTCTTTCGCCAAGGATGTCTCGTTGGCAGAAATTGACGGTGACAGTCAAAGAAAGAAGTTTTTCCTCCATGTCTAAGGCGGAACGCCTTACTATTTTCCATACATATCGGACAAGACATGTTGCCGTGCGTACTCCATCCCGACAGCATACCGTATGCTAGAAAATCATTGATTGTCCACATGAGTGAAGCTCTCATCTGAAAGTTTTGTTTTCTGGAAATATCATAGGTCGTGACGCCGATCTCCCACAACTGTTTCAGCTCATCCACCAACGGCTGTAAATATATATCGATGTTCTTTGTCGGATTTTTGGGACCGGGTATGATAGCTGTCAAGAACATATAAGGAGTCTTCATACACATCCATGGTGGCAGATTGTAAGGGGTAAGAATGACCGGCCAACATGAGTATTGAGATCCCGACTGTCCGAAAGGGGCGAAGCCATCAGAACATAGCGCCAGGCATACATTTCTAGGCTCTACAGCAAAATCTGGATGACACAAATCACAATATTTCCACGCCTCCCCATCCGAAGGATGTGACAATTCTCCTTCGTCCTTTATACGATCTTCACTGTGCCACGTCATGTGTTCTGCTGTATTCAGAGACATATACATCCTCTGTAAGCGCTTCGTGATCGACAAGTAATGCATATACTTGAAAGGACGTCGTTTTCTAGTTGACTTTCCTTTTCCCTGTACTGTCTTGTAACGATCCGCATTACAGAACCAACAACTTTCTAATACGCAATTCTCTTTGTAATACAACATGCATCCGTTGCGACAGCAATCTATCTTCTCGTACCCCAGTCCCAGTTGTCGGACCATCATCTTTGACTTGTAGAAGTTTCTTGGGAGCTCTTTTGATTCCTTCGGTAACACCTCATTAGTTAATTGTGTGATCCGATCATAGCAAGCTTGTGGCAAGTTAAAATCAGACTTTATGTTCAACAACCGCATCGTCACTGACAGTGCGGAATGAGTCTCACAACTAGGATATAGAGGAGTATCTGCGTCCTTAAACATATCATAGAACTCCTTTGCCTCGGGATTAGGATCCTTCGGATCAAAATTAGGCCCTGCCGCAGCATACACCATATCTCGTGCAAGGTTCTGCATGTCTCCATAATCCACAGAGCATCCGTCGTCTTCGAGGACATCCGTTGCAGCATTATCATCAAAAGTATAAGTACCAGCTTCTGCAGCCTGTCTTTCTGAATATAATTCACCTTGCGATGACCACAGGCCGTAATCACGTACGAAACCCTTACGGGTCAAATGATCTCTCACAGTCATCACTTCTTCGAAACGTCTATTGTGACAATTAACACATGGACACTTGATTTTGTTATCGTCCATGTACTGAGTTTTGCTCATGGCATACTTAAGAAATACTTCCACACCTGCCTGAAAATCGTCACTCACACCAATTCTGCTATCGTGTTGTCGTTTGTACATCCATGTACGATCAACAAAGTAACGATTCATGCTCGATTTGATGTGAATATCTGTATCGTAAGACAAACTAAACATAATAATTAATAGCCCGATACCGATACTCATATCGTAAGAAAAACTAAACTTGTGGATAACACGCTAGGCCTACGACGAGGCTACTTAGTATCACAATCTAACATAATTAGTATATAATCATGTAACTGGTGGATCCGCTAGCTAGTAAGCCGGATGTACTTAATATCAGAGAGTATCAGATTAGTATCAGTATATAGGTTAGGTAGACCGTATCAAACACATATCGGAATAGTAGGCCGAATAGGAGGCCGAGATAGTCGAATGAGAAGAAGGGAAGAAAGGAGGAGCAGATGGTATACTAGACTAGTTCTGGGTCAAATTAGGAGTCCAAGTCAACTCTGTCAAAACTAACCTTAATTAGGCTAAACTTCTACCTTAGCTAATCAAATATATATACTAGACTTCACGACGTGTGTCTGTGTATATATATATATATATATATATATATATATATATATATATATATATATATATATATATTATTAAAAAAAAAAAAAAAATATATATATATATATATTATTAATAAATTACTTAAAATTATGCCTATATATATATATATATATATATATATATATATATATATATATATATATATATATATATATATATATATATATATATATATCAAGGTTCAAAGTATCGGTATCAGAATCGGTATCGGACTATTCCTATGAGTATTGGTATCGGCGATATCGGTAGTATCGGCGGTTTCGGATCGGAGTATCGGATTTTTTGGTATCGGGGAACAAATAATTATTAATAAATTATTTACATTTAAAAACATATATTTTATACATTTAGGCATAATTTTAAGTATTTTCAGTGTTATTTCTTAGTAGTTTTGAAATTAAATAAAATAGTAGTCACCCTTACCGATTGGTTTACAAACAATAGATGTGATTTTCTTCAATTGATGTGATTTTCTTCTTTTACATGCTTCTACAACCTTGTTATGCTTTAAACCCTTGTTGATTTGTCTTTTTTGTTTAATTTTCTTTGTCGAATTGACCGGAACAAAGACCCCCAATGTCGGTATCGGTCAATACTTGGTATCGGTCGGTATCGGATCGGAACATGCCAAACCGTATCGGTATCGGCCGTATCGGATCGGTATCGGCCGATACTTTAAACCATGATATATATGTCTGAGTGTGTGTGTATCCGTGTGTCTGTGTCCGTGTGTGTCCGTGTGTGTGTGTGTGTGTCCGTGTGTGTGTGTGTCTGTGTGTGTGTGTCCATGTGTGTGTGTGTCTGTGTGTGTGTGTCCGTGTGTGTGTGTGTGTGTCCGTGTGTGTGTGTGTGACTATGGGAGAGGAGGAGGAGGACTCCTGCGCGGGGACTCCAGAGTCCCTCCTACGCCCCCCCTGCCCCGACCCCCCCAACCCCTGCCCGACCCCCCCCAACCCCTGTCCGACCCCCTCTCCCACCCCCCCTGCCCCCCCTGCCCCGACCCCCCCAACCCCTGCCCGACCCTCTCTCCCACCCCCCTGCCCCCCCTGCCCCGACCCCCCCCAACCCCTGCCCGACCCTCCCCCAACCCCTGCCCGACCCCCTCTCCCACCCCCCGGCCCAGACCACCCCCCACCCCTGCCCGACCCCCTCCCCGACCCCCCTGCCCCCTCTCCCACCCTACCCTTGCCCCGACCACCCCACCCCCTACCCGAACCCCCCCTGCCCAGACCACCCCCCCACCCCTGCCCGACCCCCTCCCCGACCCCCTGCCCCCGACCACCCCACTCCACCCTTGCCCCGACCACCCCACCCCGTACCCGAAACCCCCTGCCCGATACCCTCTCCGACCACTACGACAGCCCCCCAACCCCCCAAATCGTAAAAGAGAGAGAGAGAGAGAGAGGGAGATAGAGAGAGAGAGGGGGGGAGAGAGAGCATACCTTAGAGAGAGAGAGGAAGATCGCCGGTCGGAGAGAGCGAGATCATCGGAGAGAGGGAGAGGGAAGAGAGAGAGTGTTTTGGGGGGGAATGAAAATTTCCCCTCCGTCGGTTCAATTTAAGTTAGGGTACAGAAATTAGCGACGGAGTAGCGACGGATTATTCCGTCGCTAAGTAGTCAGTAAATCTCGCGCCAGAGTAGCGACGGATTATTCCGTCGCTAAGTCGTCAGTCAAATCTCGCGCCAATATTTTAGGCTTTTGCCGCCAAAATATGCGACGTTCTAGCGACGGATATAAAACCGTCGCTACTTGGCCGACGACCTATCGACGGCGTAGCGACGGATATGGACATAAAAAAATAAAAAAAATTGTCCACTGCTTTCCGTCGGTATTTTGTCACAAATCCGTCGGTGATCCGACGGTAATAGCGACAGAAAATTTCCGTCGCTAAATGGCCGTCGCTAAAATGCTGTAATTTGGTAGTGAATGTGCGCGTTGTACGTGTGGCATAAGGTGTGCAAGGCGCGCAAGGCGTGTGGCACAGTGTGGCGCAAGTGGCTCTGTGCGCATGGTGCAAGGCGCACGGGTTGCTAGATTGGCGCAACTTGCTTCAGATCGTGCCTGTGCATGATCTGAATGGTTACTTCACGTTCGGAGTGGTTATTACCACGTCCCGAATGTTGTGCTAATCGGACAGTTGCTACTCGGGCCTATATAAGGTCTCCTCTCTCTCACATGCAGATATATGAGACAGAACATATTCAGAGAGTTATAAAAGTTTACAAGTGTTTCTTAACACAAGTAAACAGAGCCTGTTAGAGAGAAGAGAAGCTTTGCACCAACGTTGCTTTTGTACGGGAGTTCGTGTACGATCCGAGGTATCAGAAGAGTAGAAGTGTTCTAAAGTTCTCCGACGAACTTGCTGATTCCTGGAAGCTATTCGTGTGGGGCGAATATAGCTTTGAGCAACGGTGATCATTCACCCCAGCAGGCCATCTTCCATCTTTTGCCTGTCATCTTTTTCGCTGCTGTGATTACGAAATCTTCTTAGATTCTCGTATATCATATGCTGTTGTGGATTACGAAATCTTTTTAGATTCTCGTAATATAATAACGAGATCGTTTTAGATCTTCGTTATACTTGCACAACCTTCCTAGAAGTGTTGCGTTGGAACATTGTTCTTACAATTGTTTCATATTCTCTGTTTTCTATCGAAAAATTGTGCCCCGGCAATAATAACACGTCCACTAATAAACTCCTGGATATTGTTCTTAAACTCATACAAAATATCATGACCCTTCCAAGCTAGACTCTCTGTGTGACATTCCTTTCAATTTGATAATGTACTCCACCAGGGCCGACCCTGGTCTAGGACAGACAGGACGACCGTCCAAGACCCATGGACCAAAAATATCACAATAAATTAATTTAAACATGAATATATTAATCATGTTATATTTAAAATAGAATTAGTAAGTCCCATGGGCATTCTTAAACCAGAATAATTGTGTTTAGTAGTAATTGTGTTAGACTTGCACATTAGAGGTCCTTGGTTCAATTCTTAGTGTCAACAATTATTTAAATTATTTTATTTTAGTTTTTAAATTTATTTTATATTATGTATGGGGCTACATTTTGGAAGTTCGTCTTGGACCCTCCTGAGCTCAGGGCCGGCCATGTTACTCCCATACAAGAAATACCTTGTACTGAGTCTAGCACGATTTTTACTTCCTTGTCGAATGATGTAGTCATGATCGTCATGGGTCGCTTCAAAACTCCTTGTTGAGGGTCCTCCAGCTGTTAAGTGTAAGGTTTGAGACAACTCGCATAGAAGATATAGTGAACCTCAAGCTTTGCGAAAAGTTCGAATTTGTAGGGAACTTTGTCCACCTTTTTAAGTATCGGAAATGGGCCTTCGTAATTGTGTATGTGTCCTTTGTTGTCACATTTCACGTCAAGAATACGACGAACTGTATACGTAAGAAACATCGCAAGCTATGCTACGTACGATTACATAGTATCCGCACTCGCGATTGTCGAATGTAAGATTGTAGGATATAAAATATTAGAGTACAAAAATAAAACTCGGCTGATAATAAGATATTCTATTAACATTATGTTTATTACAATCTAACTCCATCCATATGCAACCCGAGACGGAGCTCCGTCGTCCTCGATCGTTGAATCGAGCAAACGCGCGCGCGTGCAGGGGCACCCAATCTATGTTTAGGGGGAAGGGTCTTTGCCGGGACTTCCCCGTGGGACTTTTAATCCCCGTGCGCGCGCGCCCACACACACACATATAATAATAATAATAATAATAATAATAATAATAATAATAATAATAATAATAATAATAATAATAATAATAATGATGGATATTATTATTATTATTAAGGTAAAGTGCAAAAAACCCCTCGTTAGATGTATAACTTTTGCACTAAAAGACCCGACGCTCTAAATATTCCTAAACGTTTCTAAAATGCTCATAAGACCCCCTAATTCTGATTTTTGTGTAACGGACGTTATTTCTAGAGTAAACTGACCGTTATACCCTCCCTAATATATGCTAAATCCCCCATTAGATTAATGTTATTCTTCCAATTTTGACGCTTAAGCTCTCTTCCAGTTCGACGTGAAGCGAAGACGGAGAACAGGAGGTTCGTAATTCGACGCTTAAGCTCCCCTCCAGCCCTAATTTTGCACGAAACCCTAATTCGAAGACGGAGAAGAAGAGATTCAGGTATACTCGTAAACCCTAATTTCGTTTGTAACCCTATTTTGGTGTGACAACCCAAATTTTGCACGAAAATTTTTTGTTTGTGACGAGGATTTTGTTCGTGACGAGGAATTTTGGGGAAAAACCCTAGTTTAGGAAGACTTTAGGAGAACCCTAATTCGTTTGTAACCATTATTTTGGTGTGTAACCTCATTTCGTTTGTAATTGTGTCTGCACAATTACTGGACAAAGTGTGTGGACAGGAAACCCTAATTTTGATGGCTAAGTGTGAAAATGGTAACTGTATGTAATTAGTTTATAATTTGTTATTAGTTTGTAATTGTGTACAGGTTTTAACACAACATGTTTGGTACAAAGTATGCTCTTCACATGTATGTTGGGGGTCACTTTGATGTTGGTGACAAATACGTTGGTGGTGTAGTGTTGGAACTGAAAGAATTTATTCTTAGTGATGAATTCTGTTGGTTTGACCTTGATGGCCTATGTGCAAGTGCTGGGGTGCAGGCTCCCTGTGAAGTTTACTTCTATGACCCTGTGGATGGAAGAAAGACACAATTATTGGGTGACAATGATATAATGAGATGCTTTGCAAAGTTTCCAGAGCCATGTCTTCTCAAATTTTATGTATTAGGGAAGCTCGATGAGTCACTCATTGATTACAATAATTATGAGACACATATTACTGATTTTAGTGAAGCAGCTATAGAGATGGAAATGAAGATGGATGATGATTATTGGGCAAGCATTAACTTGACTGGGGTACCACTTGAACATGTGGATGAAGAACAAGTGGGTGAAGAAGAACATGTGGCTGTGGGTGAAGAACAAGTGGGTGAAGAAGAAGTGGCTGAAGAACAAGTGGGTGAAGAACAAGTAGGTATTGACTATAGTATTTTTTTACCTCATGAAGACATTGACCAAAACTCTGAGTATAATCCCAGTGATGAGTTGGACAGTGTGCAGTCCTCAGAAGACAGTTGGGGGTCTGAAGATTATGAGTTGGGTACTTCAGATCCTGTTGTGACTAAAAATAGTTTGTTGAGGGATGAAAATGTGGATGTTCATGTGGGAAAACGTTTTGCTACACATGAAGAATTCAGGAGTTCTCTGAGGCTCCATGCCATCAAGAACAAGTACAACATGAAGTTTATACACAATGAAAGAAGGAGGATCACAGCTGTATGTTCAACTGAAGGATGCGAGTGGAGGATTCATGGAAGTGTTGTAGGTGAAAATGGTTACTTTGTAGTTAAGAAATTCCAGTCTGCACATGTAAAAAATTGTGGCGAGGTGGACACCAACAAGCAAGCCACTTCTACATTTCTTGCAAACAGGTATATCCACTTCTACTGTTATTTAGCTTTTAGTTAATTGTTAGTTAGGTTTTAGTTACTATCTGTTACTATTTGTTACTAGTAGTTTGCTTTTACTTCTATATTTCTTGCAAACAGTTACTAGTAGTTAGCTTTTAGTTAACTAATAAACTGTTATCTGTTACTAGTAGTTAGCTTTTACTTCTACATTTTTTGCAAACGGTTACTAGTAGTTAGCTTTTACTTCTACATTTCTTGCAAACAGTTACTAACAGTTACTTTTTAGTTAGCTGTTATTATACTGTTATCTGTTACTATCTGTTACTATTTGCCACTTCTTGCAAACAGGTATCTCCACAGGTTCAGACATGATCCAGACTGGAAGAATGTTGGATTTAAAACTCATATAGCTGAAGATTTGGAGATTGATGTTTCTAGACACAAAGTTCACAGGGCAAAAAAGAAGGCATTGGAGATGATTGATGGGGATGTCCAAGAACAGTATGCTTGTATAAGAGAGTATGCTATGTTGGTGATGAAAACAAATCCTGGAAGTGTTGTTAGGGTAAAGGGAGAAGTGGAGCCTGATGGGAAAGCAACCAGATTTGTGAGGGTTTTTTACACCTTGAATGCACTGCTGAAGGGCTTCAAGGCAGGTTGCAGACCATTCATTGGTCTTGATGGATGTTTCTTGAAGACAGAATACAAAGGTCAACTTCTAAGTGCTGTTGCTAGGGATGGAAATAACAGTTTCTATCCTGTTGCTTGGGCGATTGTCGAGATAGAAAACAAAGAAACATGGAAGTGGTTCATGGAGTTGCTGTTGGAAGCACTTGCCATGGATGGCAATTCAATCACTTGGATTTCTGACAGACAAAAGGGTTTGTTGGATGTGTTTCATAATCTTCTTCCTCGAGCAGAACATAGATTTTGTGCAAGGCACGTATACGACAACTTTAAGAAGAAACATCCGGGAAACAAACTTAGAAATCTTCTATGGGAAGCTTCAAATGCATACACCTTAGGTGATTTCGAAATTGGGATGGAAAAGATCAAGAAAGTAAGCATGGAAGCTTACGATTGGCTTCAAAAGCTGCCTGCAGCACAGTGGTCCAAGCATGGATTCAGGTCTGAATCCAAATGTGATCGCTCAAGCAACAATATGTGTGAATCATGGAATAAACACATATTATTAGCCAGGGACAAGCCTATTATCTGTTTGTTGGAAACTATTAGAAGAATGCTAATGGCCAGGTTCGAAGAAAAGAGAGAAAAAATGACAGCTTATGATGGATTACTTGTTCCTAAAGTAACAGAAAAGCTTGAAGAAGTGAAAGAGGATTCCAAAAGGTGTTTAGTCATTGGCTCCGGATTCAACAAATTTGAAGTTATTAAAAGGGGAACCAATGATTCAGTTGACTTAGAAGCCAGGACATGCACTTGTAGGGTGTGGGAAATCACAGGCATACCATGTGAGCATGCAGTTGCATGTCTTAAGAAGAAAAGGCATTCAATTGAGGACTACGTGCACAGGTACTACCATAAAGAAACCTACTTGATGGCTTATGCATTGCCAAAAAAAACCTACTTGTTGAAAGATTTATATGTGTTTACTGCAGTTCTTAACTTCTTTTTAACTTCTCTTCATTTTATATGTGCTAACTAAAGATTTATGTGCTTATGCAGAGCCAAACTTCTTTGTTACAAGAACTTTATGTGCTTACTGCAGTTTATATGAACTCTCTTCATTTTATATGAACTCTCAGGTTGAGTTTATGCCACTGAAGTATGCTAACAATGTCACCAACATTTTTTTCCACATAGCTTACTTCATTCAACAATTGCAATCGTCATACAAAATTTTTAAACATAACTATACACGTTACAAAACCAAAAACAAATTGCAATATATGCATGTTGACGTATGGTCTTCGTTCACTTGTCGTCATCGCCACTGTCGCTTCTCTAGAAGAAATTAAACGTTGGCTTCGATGCTCCTTCAATTCTTTCATTAAATTCCAGATTAGATTCTGATAGTACTCTGGAAGTTTTTCATCCTCCCATAGTAGAAATCCACAAGAACTTGTTGGAAAATTTGCACACCCATAGAATCTTCTTCCAGGGTTTGCTTGCGTCCACGAAGTCTTCAATGGACTAATTGATCCACAATGGCAGTAAATAAATTTTCCTCGATTTCTACTTGAATGTCGTGAGAACGAAGATTGCGAGCTAGAAGGCATAACTTCGACTTTGGATTAATCTGTTCGGAAAAAAATTAGAAAAGAGAACAAATTACTTTGGAAACAAATTAGCAAAAATAGAAGAACTGAAAATATCTGGAAAAAAAAATTTAAGGCTTGTGTACAACCCCCAAGCAACTGTGGCGACAAGCTAATGTGGAAGCCCCGACCGTTCTCTCCTCCCAAGCCCCAAGCCCCAAACATCCTCAGCCTTAAATAGATTAAAGGCAAAGGGTATTTTGGGTGTTTCATTAAAAGTTTTCAAAAAATTTGGAGAGTAACGGCTGTTTCCAACGGCTCTCAGACGGGAGGTCCTATTCCGAGCAAGTCACTAATTGCGGGGGTCTTTAACTACAAAAAATGACTAAAAGGTCTTTTAGTGCAAAAGTTATACATCTAACGAGGGGTTTTTTTGCACTTTACCCTTATTATTATTATTATTTGGCCTCAAATTCGTGTCCATAAATGAAAACTAACTTTGCTAACCCAGTCATTTTGTTATGTTATGTTACACTAATATTTTACAGAAAATTTTATAGAGAGGGATATATTTTCTCTAAATGGCGTGTAAGGGGATGCATTTGAAGGAATTGTATTGGGGGGGTCCGGGCGCCAACTCAACTGGAGCCCAATATTGGGCACCAGTTCAACTGGAGCCCCATTCCTCCGGGCGCCAGTTGAACTGGAGCCCAATGTTGGGCTCCAGTTGAGTTGGAGCCCCACTCCTTCTCCCGCTCATTCATGTGGAGACCCCCTCCACCCCTTCTGTTGAAGGATTTTTTTCTTTATTTTTTCTTTTTCTTTTCTTTTTCTTTTCTTTTTTTTTCTTTTCCTTTTGCTTTTGCTTTTGCTTTTGCTTTTTTTTTTTCTTTTTCTTGTCTTTTCTTTTTATTTTATTCCTTTATTTCCTATATATAGAGTAGAACGAACAGAACGTAGAAGGCATAAGAGAGAGAGAGAAAGAGAGAGGAGAAGAAGAAGAAGAAGAAGAAGAAGAAGAAGAAGAAAAAGAAGACGAAGAGAATGGCAGAACGAAATGATGGTCGCATTCCCGGTGGAAAAAAGTCTTCAGTAAATGAGTCTTCCTCTAGCGAACCAAAATCAACTCCCCTAACAAAAGAGGAAGAAACTACTCTCGCTAAACTAGTGAAACTAGTGGGAAAGAAAGATATCCTTGATGTACTGGTGGAGCCTGCTGCAACCGCGGAGGAACAAGCTTTGGTCGACGGTGTTCGTAGGCTCTTGCTCGAGGATCGCAGTGCCATAGAACTTTTACGCATGCATGCCATGAAATCTGATGAGCGAAGGTTCAAATAATGTAATCCTTGCGATGGTTGAAATGTCTTCAATGTTTTCAATGTCTTCCACGTCTTCAATGTCTTCAATGTCTTCAATATCTTCAATGTCTTCAATGTCTTCAATTTCGTGGTGGCAGTGTACACTTTCTTTTGTTGTGTCCTATTTTGTGACAGTTACTACAATGCAGGTCCCTCATACGATCATCCTTCGACTCCATGCGGTTCTTCTTCGGTCTTCCGGCTTTGCGTCTTACTTCAGGTACTCCAATTTCGCCTCTGACCAAGGTACCTTGAAGATCGTATGGTACTGGAATTGGTTCTAAACATGACTCATACACACTTTTTAACTTGTTAGTAGAAAAAATTAAACAATAATAATTTTCTATTCTAGTATTGCAAGAGTTTGCAGCATAGCAGGCATGTAAACATGGAATAAACGTATGATACCACCGTAAACATGAACAATAACCCTCTGCTAAACGTACCACGTATGTTCTATTTGTTGCACGATCCAAAATTTCAAACGTATAATTATCAAACTGTAGGACATGCAGTTGGTGGTTTTCTCTATTTATACGAGCAATGGTTTGTAACATTCTAGGACAATAATCTGCTTCAAGATTGGCGGCAATATTGCGATTCTTCTCTTGAAGCGTAATAATTTTTGCTCTAATACCATCAAGTAAAATCGGTTTGTCACGTAAGTTCTTAATCCAGTTGTTGAAAGACTCGGCAAGATTTGAAGTGTTTATATCTAGTCTAGGACAAGGAGAGTAAGCAGTAATCCAATGCGAAAAATAACGAGTCTCATCATTTACTCCTACAAGCCAGTTAAACATGTCTATGTTTTCAGTCTTAATTATTTCTAGCAAATGATCAGAGTCAGTCTTGTTATACGATCTAGCAAGAGCGTCCAACATATGATGAAACTTTTTCGTCCTTGTAACAGATTTTAGATTATTCTTGAAATGCTGAATACAAAAAAAAAGAGGTGATTCAGGAAAAGTTAACCGCATAGCATGAAGCAACCCTTTCTGCTTATCTGATATGAATGAAATCTGACTCCAATTATCAAAATATCTTTCAAAAGCAGTTCTTAAACTACCTAAAAACCATGTCCCACAAAATGTTCCTGCGTTGTAGCATTATTAAAAATATCGTCAAAATCATCATTCATATTTTCAATTAAAACATCACTATCTTCACTACTTTCATGATCGTCTGAACTATCATTATAATCAGGAGCTACTGTGTTGGCAAGCTCCTGAGGCGGTTGTGAATAGCTAGGACCTTCCCGAGAAGAACTAGCGACGTGTCTTTGTTGACTGGTACGTTGACTACCTATATTATCAAATTGCTGTGGTGCTTCAGTTATAAAAAGACATATAAAAGGAGCTAATACATTTACTTCTACAACGAATCTCCAAGATTCTTCAGAATCTAATAGAAAGCAATGTGTCTCATAAACATGTCTTACTATAAAATTATAGCTAATTAAAAATTGATTAGCAATTAAAGTACGTAATCTTTCTAGTGTAATACTACGATCAGCTAGAAGAAGTTGAGTAAAACCTCCTTCGTAGGATAGACCGTTTACTACACCTCCGTGAGAACACCACAATTTCAAACTTTGATCCATGATGTAGAGCTTAGCTGAACTTGGATGATGTTTCTAACGTTTGAGAAGAGAAGAAGTGAGATTTGAAACTCAGTGAGAAATTATATGAAAAGAGGAGAAGTGAGGAGAATTGTTTCTTACGCTACATGTATAAATAGTCAAAATAATATGACCGTTGCAAATGTTGCCGTTACAAATATGACCGTTGCAAATATGACCGTTGCAGATGTCACATTTTTTTTTCAAAAAAAAAACAAATATGGAAAAGAAAAAGAAAAAGAAAAGAAAAAGAAAAAATAAAGAAAAGAAAAAAATCCTTCAACAGAAGGGGTGGAGGGGGTCTCCACGTGAATGAGCGGGAGAAGGAGTGGGGCTCCAACTCAACTGGAGCCCAACATTGGGCTCCAGTTCAACTGGCGCCCGGAGGAATGGGGCTCCAGTTGAACTGGAGTCCAATATTGGGCTCCAGTTGAGTTGGCGCCCGGACCCCCCAACACAATTCCTTCAAATGCATCCCCCTACACGCCATTTAGAGAAAATATATCCCTCTTTATAAAATTTTCTGAATATTTTATGGTGCACTAACATTTGAAATAGAAATCTAATTTCCTTTTGATGTCTTTACAAAAAATTTGATGTTCCGGACGACAGCATAATTTGTTTGTCATATATATTTCAGCACCAGTCGGTCCAGTTCTGTCAAGAAATTCTCAACAAACAGCTCTTTTCGTCTCGAAGGTCGGTAGACCGAAAATAATTGGCAGTGCACTGTGTAGCCAATTCCATGTAGGTGATCTGGAAAATGATCGATGGGTGATGGGCAGTCTAAACATTTTTTTTTCCCCCCCAAAAGTTGACCACAGGTGGTTTTCTTTGTTTTCTATTTGTATTTTGACAAGTTTATATATATATATATATATATATATATATATATATATATATATTTTGGATCTCATCACAAGTTTATATTTCATATACCGTTGACTTCACGGATAACGTGACCATATTTCGGAAGTGACGGTGCATTCCAAGATTTAGATCCGGACGTTGTGAATAAAATAATTATTATATAATTGTTGAAAGAAAATAAATCAATACCGGATGTAGTACGTTTGGTACACCTGAAATTCCTTGAGGGTATATACGGTTCGAATTTTTCTTTGATGTTGCTTGACGATTAGAAAAATAAAAAAAGACACCTCAAAAATAAAATAAATAAATAAATAAATAAATGAAAAAGTATTTAAAAGTCAATGAAAATATCACTCAGTTGCCATAGAATTTTTATAGTTTAATAATGGTGTTTAAACTTTATATAAACGAGTAAAGCTCCCTCAAGAATCAATCTCATGCAGAAGGAAGAATGATCCGATGGCAATGAGCCGGGTGATAAATGACCGCCCCCTTAACGCCAATAGTCTCATCACTCGTATCTTATCCATAATCACACTTGCTAGAATTTGACTCACATCTTATGTCTCTGTACTAACCATTTGAACTAGAACTCAAAGTTAATTTTTACATGGACATTAGGTCGTTAATTTTCACTTTGGAATTCTTGAAGCACTTTTTCTATTTTGATTTTTTTTTTCTTCCGGGTTATAGACCTAATGTCCATATAAAAAAATGTAAGTAAAAAATCAACTTTGCTGATTGAGTTATTCTATTTTGTTGTGTGAGCTTTAATATTTAAAATACAGAAAACTTGATGTAAATTTTTTTAATTTAATTAATTTAGCTGTAACGAAACATGTTTGGAAATTTTGCAAATAAAGAAACATGCCGCCAACTTGGTTGGCGGAATTTTGGATCTTTAAAATTCTGCCAAGACCCAAAATTCTGCCACCTTTGTCGGCGAAAATATGGTAAATGTTGATGTTTATCATGGGTTTATTTTTGGTTTATTGGAATGGATTTACTTTTGGTTTATTGGAATAGGTTATTTTTGCTTTATTTATTTATTTATTTATATTAATTGCATATTAACAAATAGATTTTCTTAGTATCCATATTAGTATATATATACAAATCTTCTACTATATAATGCGCCTTGAAAGAGGCTCAAAAGTGAGCCGTCCAAGCCGTATCTATAGACTATATCATCATCCATTTAAATAAATTAAAAAATATAATAATAAATAACTAAATAACTACATAGGTACTTTATTAATTATTGCAAAAATTAACTAAGTATTTGGCGACTATCTAATATGATTTATTTATAACTAAATTAATCTAATTCAAGTGGTTGAGGTAGGGGTATTTTTTTGGTTACTTCAGTTCAAACTCTAGGATTGACAATTTTTTATAATAAATTTATATTCAATTTTTTAATATATTTTTCGCACGTGCATTTCAAGTGCACATTACTAGTAAATATAAAATATAGATAATCACAAATTAATATATACAATACAAATTAATATAGATAATAACAAAATAATATATTAGTATACAAATAAATATATTCAAATTAATATATATAAATTAATTTGTAGACTAACTAATAGATTTTGTTATTATCCGTATTAGTTAATATAGATAATAATAATAATAAATAAATAAATATATTATCTATATTAATTTGTTATTGACTACATTAATATATTTATTTGTATATCAATTTGTTATTAATCCAGATAAATTCATACAAATTGATTTGTATTTTTTTTGGAAATGGTAACAAATTGATTTGTATGTTAATATGTATATATTTATTAGTATATTAAATAATATGGATAATAAAAAAAATCTATTTCTTAATAAAAATTAAAAAATATAAATAAATAAATTAACTAATATATTTTGTTATTATCCATAGTATAGATAATAACAAATTAAAATAAAAAATTAAACCAAACTAAAATATAAATTAAAATAAACAAAATGAAAAAAAAAAAACTATTATCGTCGGACCGCAACATTAATTTCTGCCAACTTGGTTGGCGAAAATTTGGCAATGCTAACTTTATGCAAACTCTATTGGCGGAATCTTCGTACGCTCCAGTTTCGCCATCTCTAATGGCAGAACATACTATGGTTCTAATTTATCCAAATTTATTTCGTTGTCGCTAATTTAATTTCAGTACAACAAATTTTCTATGTTACATATATACTATAATAAATATCATGACAACCTTCGTTGATTCGACGAGTGAGGCTAGAGCTAATTCCTAATGCACAAAATTGTTTCTTTTTACTATATCTTTAAAGTGTTCAAACATGAAATGAGGGATCTATCAACTTATGGAGTTAATTTTTTTAACACTTTAAATTGTTCATAACAATTATGTCATTTACAAATGGTAAAGTGTAAGTTTAAATCTTAAGCTTATAATTTATCACTTAGCTTTTAAGTAGAAAATGAATCATTATAACCGTTAACAAAATTACTTATAACAAAATATGTCCAAACATTTCCAAATTCTTTCTTTCCATTTTCTTTAGTTCTAGAAGTAAAAAAATTAGGTTCAAACTTTTTTTATTAACAAATTGTTGGTGTTTTTGCCTTTGGACTAGGAAAGATAGTCCCACATCGGCTACACCAAATGGTTAGTATCTCAATATAATGCATTGCTTGTGTTGAGGTGTGGTGCGGCACAAGTGTGTGTCATGTGGAGTATTTTTCTAGAAGAAAAAATGATTAATTCCAACAAAGATGTAAGTTGATTTCTGTTGTGCGGACTCGGACACGGACTCCTGGATGTCTCGTGCATGCACGGGAGTGTTCGGGGGGTAGGCGTGGACTGGCACACTTCTATACTGATTGTGGGATGATCTAAAATATCAAACTCTATGTTTGAGTATTGGTATTTTAGTCCCACATCGGATAGAAGAAGAGGTGAAGTCTCACTCCACTCTATAAATAGAGCCCCTTGGCCTCCTTTGAAAGATGCACCAAGAAGAGAGTTAAAGGAGTCCGTAAAGTTCAGGAAGCCCGTTCAAGTCTCAAATATTGAATGACGAGCGTTCCAGAAGTTCCTTAGAACTTGCTGGTTCCTGGAAGCGGATCGTATATAGGCAAATCTTGCTTTGAGCAATGGTGATCTGATCACCCCAGCAAAGCCGCATTTGTCACGACCCACACCCTGTTTAGGGGCACGAGAACATGGGTACGTCCAGCCTACGCCGCAGTGTCGGCGGTAGAATGCTGTATAGGTCATCTATAACATCTAACAACAAGATATATAAACCTGTCATCTCCGCACGGAGGTATAATATAACATATCAACTCTATATCTCAATCACAAGTCTAGGAAAGATAGAGTACGATATGGAATAAGATAAAAAGGAAGAACTGCATATATAAGTAAAGTCATCACAACACACATATAAATATCCAACACAAATAAATATAAGTCCTGAATATAACTAAGTCTCAACTAGCAATCAGAAGAATCCGATACAAACTGAAAGCTATAAGTACTAGACTAAACTAGGCACCCTCTACTGAGCTAGATGCTCCTCAGGCTCCAGAATGTCACCCTCTTATGCCCCATAGAAGGTAGGACAATCATCATCATCATCTGTAATATTTTCAACAGGTCCAGTCAGGACAGAAACGAGCACAATACATCTCACGCAGTTCATATCATGTTAAAAAATATAAAGCATACAAAAGGGTAAGATACATGGACTATAAGAAAATATATATGAAAACGAGAGAGATTTGATAACTGAAAATATCTATATACATGATAAGTAAGAATTATAAGTAACCTGTGATTTAGAGCATGCGATGGTTATATAAACAGTTTAGGTTTAAAAGATGGGACTCCATTATACGTGAGGGCACAATGGACATATACAAGAGTTTCACAAGATTTCATAAGATGGGATTTTGATCACATAACCATTTCCTACTCACCCTCCCCAATCAATACACAAGGATCCAGTCAATTTATGTTACCTTGCACAAGAGGTTTTTATCATGTTTGCTTACGTGATCATGAGAGTACAAGATTGCACAAGAGTATACATAAATAGAGGTGTACATGAAATACAAGATGTTCGTGAAAAGTACATGACAACTGTATTTGATGCACCCCGAGGAGGATAACATCGCATGACAAGATCCATATAGTATCAGTCCGTGATAATAACGTGACAGCATCATATAAAGTAATCTAGAGCAAGAATATAAATCCTAGCAAGTATGAAACGGTCAGAAAATGTACTCGCCTGTCACCCTGAATGACTGATATGAATAGATGTCCGAACTGGTGTCACAGAGTCCTATTTAGAGTAAAATAGGTTATAAAGTACTCAAATTGTAGTAATAGAAATCTGTAATGCAAACTACATGATTCTAAGTCAAACTAGGTCAAACTAAGTCAAAGAAAGTCAAACCAAGTCAAAGTAAGTCAAAGAAAGTCAAACCAAGTCAAACTAAGTCAAAAGAAGTCAAACCAAGTCAAACTAAGTCAAAGAAAGTCAAACCAAGTCAAACTAGGTCAAACTGGGTTAAAGGTTGACTTACAGTTGACTTTTGGTCAACTGGTCAACTCTAGGTCAAACTATGTCAAGTGTTGACTCAAAGTTGACTTTTGGTCAATTTGGTCAACTAAGTCAAACCTTGCCTAACTAGGCCTATAGGTCAATTCTAAACCAACTCACTAACTATAGGCTAATATCCTATATCACTATCAAATATATTCATTCAATCCAATATGTAATGTATATATACATACACACAATATACAAATATACATATAAGTATATATATATATATAAGGAAAGGAAAAATATATAACATGTGTGTATGTGTGTGAAATTGTGAACTGTGAAGGTGGGGGTTAGAAACCCAAACTCAAAACCTATATGCCATTACACTTATATATCAATTATATACCACACTAGACATTAAACTTACCATGTGAATCTCAGAAAATGAGATTACCTAACCTACATACCCAAACATAAAACTCAAACTCAGAAAAACTGAGATACCACCATGTGTTTTTAGATTTTGGGTTAACCCCAACTCAAAAATTTGTCCATAATACATACACTATATATATAGACACCCTTAAACCCAACTCATATATATAGTTAACCCAACATACCCATAACCCAACTAAACCTACTAATCAACTAACTCAAAACCAACTAATCTCTGTAAACTGAGATCAACCCATGTGAATGGATTCAAATGAAAACTAAGTATCCAACTTCAAAACCCAAGTTCAATACTTAAACAAAAATCAAAATGAAAACTCCAAACAACTCTCAACCCAAAACATCAAACCCTACATACCCAAGCTCGAACTCATTCTCATGAACTGAGAATGCAACCAGAGGCAAACATCAACTATATTCAGTGTACCAACAACATCAAACATTCTAAATACAAAATCAAAAACTCAATTTTATCCCCGCATTAGTAAAATACAAATTTTAATGAAATCAAACCCAAAACAATTTGCTAAACCCAAAATTCATTTCGAACAGAGATGAGTCACCACGCATACGTGTCAGGGGGTCTCTTCGTGTCCAAGAAACTGGACACGAACGTGTCTAAACAGCATTCAAACACAGACACGAAACTGTATTGCACAGTCTCGTACGGCGATGTCGGGCTCGACACAGTACACGAGGAGCCTCATGCTCGTGCACCAGGTTAGGTCAGGTCTAGGGGTAGGGTTTCGAGTCCCTGCACCGTATCCACGTCGTGTCTTCGTGCGACACGAAGCCCGTATCAGGGAGCTCTGTTCGCACGTGCACAGTCAGTACAAAAGTAGTGCACTCGTGTTTTCGTGTCCTATACGACACGAGGTGTCGCAAAACTCGAGGGGGGGTCTGTCAATGATGGCCCCCACCTCTGTGCCAAGTGGCACGTGTCCACGTGTCCAAATGATAGAGAATTTAGGGTCGGGTAGCAGGGCAACCGTGCGGCTGTCACGTGTAGTGCCCCGTCCCGCAAAGTCAATCGGAGGAATCGAAACGCCGACGGCGTTTGGACTTAGCCTTGCAACGGCTGCTCGAAGGCTCGCTCGGTCAAGGCGACTACTCGCTCAGGTGGGGTAGTTTCGGTGAACTTGCCTCATCTTAGCCTTCACTTATTAACTCACATGTTTTCAACTTGCACAAGTTGGCTAATATAAAAGCTACGAACGAATATAGCTAAGGGAATAATTTCGACGGGTCGGAATGTCTTAGAACATGGAAATGGTCGCACGGTCTGCTTAGGAGTCGACTCAGCGTGCTTTCAAAATGACACTCGATCCTTCGTTCCGTGGCTTGGGAGAAGGAAGTTGGCCTAAGTTGCTAAGTTGCCCCGACACTCGAATCAGCCTAAGTTCTAGGCGTCGCCTGCGTGAATTCTTGATAAAGCATGCACGGTCCCGTCGTTTTGTCCCAACACTTGAATTAGCCTAAGTCATAGGCGTCGTCCGCGTGAATACTTCATAAAGCATGCACACGATCTCATCGCCCAAGGCGTGGCATAGCCTCTGCTCGCCCGATGGGTTAAGTTGTATTGTACGGCACGTTCCTATGACGCAAGGCTTGACGCAGCCTTTGCTCATTAAGTTGTTGCAAAGTAAGTTAGGCAAGTTACGTTAAGCTATCAGGAGTAGTAGCAGGCACGGCCCTATGAGTTCTACGGCTGGATATAACCACATAGTCTCACGATTGTAAGACCCATCATATAGAGTATGACTTGGGCGGTGGTGTCACATAGTGTTTCAAGTTGGTTTAAGACACGACATCACGGACTTAGTGTTTTAAGGCACGAGCCATGGTCGGTTTAGTGAAAAGCTTGCAACGGACAAAGGAAGTCCACGCGACTGGTTGTCGCCGAGATCGGTCCCGCTACTTGGGAGTCTCGCAATGTCACGACAAGGAAACACATGAGATCGGTCCCGCTACTTGGGAGTCTCGTTAAGTCTCGATAAGCCTCGTTCATACGAGATCGGTCCTGCTACTTGGGAGTCTCAATAGAAAGATGGAAAGCATGGTCATGTTAAGAAAGAATTTGATAGATCGAGTTGAGTCTTGCATAGTCATTGGACAACTTGTCGACAAGGTTAGGTCTTCTCGAGTGATCGCCGGGACACCGGGATCATGTCGGCCCGGGAGAAGCGAGTGAGGCTCAAGTAGGATGCTGGATAACCGCATGGAAGAATTCGGTGCCTCCGGGCTAGCTACCCGTGTAGGGACGGGCCGATATCCCCGAGCCGAGATCCAAGATAGCTTGACATTGCTAGTAACCACTCATGTAGATGAGTCGGCAGAGTAGCGACAAAACCGCGTGTATGCCTTTGGATTGAGTCTGGGACTTGAATGTGTGTTTAGTCGGTAACATAAAGTCTGGGCCTGAGATTGGACTGCAGCATAGGCACCGTGCTTGGCACGATACTTGGCGTCGGGATGTCCATGAAGTTAACACTAAATTTCATAAGTCTTGTCTAAGTTAGCAAATGAGTCGAACAGGAAGGCCGCGAGGCGGTAGCATGATAAGTCTTGATAAGTTGTGAGGCGCGGCCTCAACCTTGAAGCACGAATAAGTCTAAGCAAGGTCTAGAGGCACGACCTGCACGAGTCGTTCCCCTTGACATCGCTGGCACGAGAATTGTCTAGAGGCACTTGAGTTTAAGTGAAAGTCTTGGCACGGCCGAGTTCGCATAAGTTGCTCCTCGGCGAAGCACTGTCTCGAATACGTTGAAGTCACAAATAGAGTATGGCACGACCCTGCTGTCCCGAGTTGAAGTTCGGTCAAGTACATAAGCGATGAGGCACTGCCTCGATCGAAATATACATTGGTATTATAGCACGATCATGTCGTTGCACATCGGTTGGTCAGGCATCGTAGTCTTAAAACTGATCCTAAGGCAAGACTAGAAAGACAATCGTAAAAGGACTTGTATTGCACAAAGTAAATGAACGTGTCAGTTTTGTATGGGTGGGCGAGGAGCTCACTCCACCAGTACAGTTGAGTACTGACACCCACTCAGTTTCCATATGCAGGCACAGGTAGAAGCTCGTGGCGCGGAGTTCGCTTGGATGCGTCGAGGCACGAAGTTCCTTGGCGACTCGAAGCGTACGGCCGCGTGAACTCAAAACTTATACGAGACATAATGTATAGATATTGCCTTCCGAAGCTTCAACTAGCTCAATCATTGTATCGAGAGATGAGAGAGAGCAGAGTGACTTATGTAACATGAGAGAAAAGAGAGCACGAGAGACTTGTAATCAAGGCCTTGCGCCCATTGTAATATTATTGTTCAATATCAATAAAGAGTTCTTTTGAATAACTTGTGTTTTGCTTTTAAATTTTCGCTGCATGTTCAATGTTTCTGCTTGGGACTTCTGTGCGACGACCCCGTCGCAGCCGCTGTAATCGGCCGTTATGGAACCCGCCTTGCACAAGCGCAATCTAGGCTCGTGCGGCATCACGGCCCGCTCCCGTAGGAGCGATCGTCCTCGCTAAGGCGTGATGTCGCACGAGCCTAGATTGCGCTCGTACAATGCGGGTTCCATAACGGCCGATGTATATGGCTGCGACGGGGTCGTCGCACAGAAGTCCCAGGCAAAAACATTGAACATGCAGCAGAAATTTAGAATCGAAACGCAAGTTATTCAAAGAACTCTTTATTGATATTGAACGATCAGATTACAATAGGCGCAAGTCCATGATTATAAGTCACTCAGCTCTCTCTCATCTCTCAATTACATTTGTCGATCCAGCGGATGCTTCAGAGGGGCGATGTCCATACATTATGTTCCGTATAAGTCTTGACTTCACGCAGAACGTACGTTTCGAATCGCCAAGGAACTCCGTGCCTCGACGCATCCAAGCGAGCTCTGCACCACGAGCTTCTACCTATGCCTGTACATAAATACTGTGTGGGTGTCAATACTCAACTGTATACTGGTGGAGTGAGCTCCTCGTCCACCCATACAAAATCGACACATTAATTTACTTTTGTGCAGCTTAAACCATTTACGATTGTCTTTCTACTCTTGCCTTAGGATCAGTTTTAGGACGTGGACTCTCGGCCTATTTAGTGCCTCTAGACCATTCACCGTGCATTGCATTAACAACACACCGACTCATACTTGTCTTTCGTGCCATACTCTGTGACGTAACGACTCGGTCGTGCCATAAAATCGATTCATGCTTCAATATCTCTGAGGGAGTGCCTCCTCGCTTAGTCTTGCCTATACTTGTGTTGTGACAACGCGACCGTACCTCACATTTCGAGTTTGTGACCAGCAACTCAACATAACTTAACCAAACTTGCCCTACGACCCTTCTCGACTTAACTCGCAATGTCTAACCCAACTTGTGGAATCGGTGTTGAGAACTCAAGCATGACGCCGTATCTCGTGCCGAAGCACGTGTCTTTACGTATAGCCAAATCTTAGGCTCTATAGTACTTTAGGTGCAAACCGAGCACACATTTCATAACTTAAGTCATACCGTGCTTACACTTCCTTTGTTACGACCGATACCGTGCATGCGAATTTGCCGCTTAGCACGCTAATTATCTATATGAAAGGCCACTGGCATGACAAGCCATCGTGGACATAGCTCGGGTAGGCGGCTGGTCCTTCCATGCCAGGTAGCGAGCCCCATGGAAAGTCTCCGACTACCCACGCAGTAAAATTGTGCGCAGCTATAACGTCTTCCCCCAGGTCGACTGGGCCCGGTGCCCCGGCGTAAATACCAGTCGAGAAAGAAATTCTTGTAGACAAGTTGTCCAATGATCACGCACCTACGAGACCTCTAGACTCACGTAAATGCATGGCCTATTTTGTTGGTACGACTGGAACTATACTTAGCAACTCGTGCTCTAAGTCACAATTTGCATAACGTGCATCGGGACCGTGAGACTCCCAACCGAGGGACCGTCTCATACTTTGAAAACGTGCATAGGAACCGTGAGACTCCCAAACGAGGGACCGCCTCAGCGATAAACGGTCGCATGAACTTACTTCTTTGAAATTGAGGGAACGACTACCACCTAGCCTTCCAACTTAACTTGCACCCAAACGTGCCCCGTGGTATTTCTATCATCGAAACAACCGTGTTTCGTGCCTTAAATCCAATGTATTCCGTACGAAACCATCGTCCAAGTCATACTCTATGTGACGAGCCTTAAGACCGTGGGAACAAATGGCTATATGCAGCCGTAGAAACGTGGGACCGATCAAG
This sequence comes from Iris pallida, assembly GCA_029216955.1. NCBI lineage: Eukaryota > Viridiplantae > Streptophyta > Magnoliopsida > Asparagales > Iridaceae > Iris > Iris pallida. The sequence goes on along the minus strand of JANAVB010018993.1, from coordinate 35,135,130 downwards.
GCTATGCCAAGCCTTGGATGACGGGACCGTAGATACTTATCCAGTGTTCACGCGGGTGACGCCTATGACTTAGGCTAACCCTTAGCTTGTGACGAAGAACAACTTTTCCTTCTCCCAAGCCATGGGAAGAAGGACCGAGTGTCATTTAAAAGTACGCTGAGCCGACTTCTAAGCAGACCGTGGGACCATTTTCCATGTTTTAAACCATTTCGACCCGTCGAAATTATTCCCTTATCTATGTGAATTCGTCTCTTTTATTAGCAAACCTATTGTGCAAGTTGGAAACGTACGATCTATTAAGTGAAGGCTAAGATGATGCAAGTTCACCGAAACTATCCCACCTGAGCGGGACGGGGCACTACAGCGGCTGTGTCGTGCAGCGTGTCCAGTCCAATTTTGGACACAAAAATGACACAAAATTTAACTCAGACTTCATGAAAATTAATATACACATATAGATCTACAAATTCATGTAATTAGTTTTGCAATTTACAGACATTCATTTTAATGTGACATTTCATCAAACACATGCACACACACTCCGATACGTGTCCGATACGCGTATCAAATGGACACGAATTCCTACCAAACTTGAGGGACAACTAGGGTATACCTAAATGAATGCATTTATGGAAAGAAATTGGCAATTTGAATGGGTTTGATAGGTTTTACCTATTGAGGGTGAAACCTCAAGAAATAGTCTTTTGAATGAGAGTCCCTCTCCAACTTGCAATGATCCCAAGCCTCCAAATCCTTGCTAGCTGCCCACTATTGGTATCCTCTACTGTAGGGGAGTCCAACGCAATTGATTTGGTCCAATTTGGAGGAGAAATGAAGAATTTGTGAAGGTTTGGGGAAGAACTAATTAGGGTTTTCTTGTAGGTATTTAAAAGAGGCAAGGAATTATGAAGAGGTGATTAAATAGGGAGGGGCTGGGCTTGATGGTTGTTGTAAATGATTAGGGTTAGGGTTTTGCAAAGATAGATGAGTGGCTAAGGCTCCTCCACACAATTCTAGCTCAATCAAAGGCTAGAAGCAAAACTAGGGTTTACCTTTATTAATATCTAACCATAATATCTTGATATTTCTAATCTTGGCACTTAGTAGAAAAGTTCTAATCATCATCTAATCCTCATGACTAATCTAGATTAGGCTAAACTTCTAGATCAAGTCTCAAATAATTAACTAGCCATATTTAATTAATATAATTTATAATTTCACAAAATTGTCAAAATGACCAAAATATCCCTATGTTAAAAAGTTGTAATTAGTCATTCTAATCACATGGTTAGGTCCCCGTGGTCAAGGTTAGTCTCTAGGTCATGCAGTCTCTAGGGTTACACTAGCCAAACATCAAAATCATAAGTCATTGATTTAAATAGTTCTAAATTGATTAAAAATCACCATAAATCATATCATGATTTAAATATTATTATTAAAAGATTAAAATTACAAAATTTTAAAATTATCCTCATTTTGAAAACTGGGTGCTACAGCCTTTCTCTTTCTTCTTTCATTCTCTTCTTCTCTGATCTAATCAGAAACCTCTTGTCGGCTTTCGTCGCTACTGCTGCTAGCAACTCGATTTGTACATTTCTAAAAGAAGCTTTACGTTCGTTTGCTGTTGTAACGAAATCTCTTTAGATTGTCGTTACCCAAAATCCTCCAAGGATCTCTGTAGTGTACCTTCTTTGAAGTGTTGCTACGAAACGTTGTTGCTTTTTTGACAACTGTTTCGATTCTCTGTTTTCCATCGAAAATTAAGCCTCGGGAATAACACAAATAACAGTGCTCAAAATAAAATTTTGACTTAAAATTTAATAGTTAAATAATTCTTAGTACAAAAAAAACTCGTTTTAGAATTATTAAATAAATATCGATTTTATTGTTATTTGAAAGTGAACTTGAGGATATAGTAGTTTTATGTTGTATTGATAAAAGTATTTGGTGGTGAATTGTGTGTTATCACCTGTGTAGTGAATTTGTGTTTTAAATGATGTCATAATATTTTATAACAAAATAGTTAGGTCAAACATTTATAATAAATTTTAACGTGATGAAAATAAGAAAACAACACTTTAGAGTGTATTAGATAGTCATTAACACCCCATAGTCATTAAAGAATTTAATGCATTAAGAATATCTTATACTTACTAAACCTCTCATATATAAGTGACTAGAACAACATGAGCCCATTTTTTTTTCTCACCTAGGAAAACTAAGGTAGATGTTTACCCAGGATCGGCCTTGGCCCAGGATGATCGTCGAGGACTCACGGATCATGAGGGTCTAAAAAAAATATGTTTAAACATATATATATATATATATATATATATATATATATATATATATATATAAAGTAGAACTAGTATGTGTTATGAATTTTTCTTAACAAAAAGAATTTGTGTTGTAGTAGTTATTAGGTTAGACTTATATACTAGAAGCCCTTGGTTCAATTCTTTTTTGGTAACAATTTTTTTATTTTACTTTTTATATTTTGTATGGAAGTTCCATTTTGAAAATTCGTCTCAGATCCCTATGATCTCAGATTCGGCTCTGTGTTTATCCTTCTACTCAAGAGTTGTTACGTGTCAAATTAGTGATTAAAATTAGTATAAGTTTTCATAAAAAAATTTTAAAGAAATTTTTGGTAATAACACGGAATGACACTTGGAATGAAAAGAAGAACAATAGTTATGACGGGTGAACAAAAGTGAACTAGAACAACAGTTTTAAAGATTGCATCCGAAGTCATTTGAAAACGAGGGTTTTTATTTCATGCACTTGCAAACTATATATACAAGTGAAATTCTACCAGCACGGATAGTTTACAAGAATCACAATCACCAGCGGAGGAAATTACGTTACACAATGAAAAATTCCAAATACAAGTCTGACGCAAACCAATCAAGAGTACGCGACCGCTCTGAGCACGCCGGCGACGGGCCATCCACCGCCCCCCAAGAACTGCGTCACCGCCATAAACTCTCCCAGCATCTTCTCCTCCGCACCGTTCCTCAACATAGGCGGGAAGAACAGCCACAGTCCCGTAGCCGCCACGAACCCCAGCACCACCAGTGGCGCAGCCGCCCTCCCTCTCCCCAGCCCCCACCCCCGCCTCCGCGCCTTCCCTTCCACCACGAGGCACGCCCCGTGGAGGAGGAAGAAGCAGGAGACCTCCCCCGTCGGCACGCTCAGCGTGATGTAGTAGAACATGGCCTCGTGCATGAGGCCGGAGACGAGGAAGGTCGCCATGACGCCGGCGGCGGGGCCCCACCGGGAAGAGACCGGGCGGTAGACGGAGGGGCGGAGGATGCCGGTGACCATCAGGTTCCACCTCCGTCCCCAGAAGTCCCGGAGGGAGGTGGACAGGAGCGGCGCGTCGAACTGGGGATCGAGCTCGAGGCTGAGGAGGAGGCGGACGAGGAAGGCGGCGTAGCCGAGCATGAGGTCGAGGACGAGGTAGATGTGGAGGCAGTAGAGGAGGACGAGGAAGTGAGGGTGGAAGTATGGTTTGCGTCGGTAGAGTGGGACGAAGAGGGAGAGGAGGAGGACTTTGAGGACGGACGGGACGAGGAGGAGGCGTCCGGAGGAGCTCGGGGGAAGGGAGGAGGAGCTGCGGAGGCTGACGGGGAGCGAGGAGACCAAGATGAAGGTGAGGAGGGGGAGGGAAGGCGCGGAGAGCGGGCCGAGGCCGAAGGAGAGGAGGAGGAGCTTGAAGACGCCGAGCCACGCGAGGAAGAAGGCCACGGCGCCGCGGAGCTGGACGGAGGAGATGGACCACGGGAGGACCGGGAGGAGCACCACGACGGGGAGAAGCGCCAGCAGTCGCAGTCTCCCCGGCCGGATGGTTGACGACGCAAACCGGGCGTAGGTCATCGTCGCCGCCAGCCACGCCGCTGTCTTCAGCAGGGCCTTCCCATCTCCCTCCATTCTTCCTCCTCGCGACCGACTTCCGTTTAATTTCTGGCCAATCTACTAAGGGAGAAGATTCGAGAGTTGACAATGGACGTTTGGCAGCTAAAATATATGAGTCCATTTTTCTTCACGAGTAATGCTATATGTAGGGGTGCAACTCCGGCGGGTTGGGTCGGGCTTGCGGTCAACCCGAGCCCAAGCCTGTCCGACATCGGGTTAAACGTATGAAGCCCAAGACCAAGTCCAGATAATCGGATTTGGCTCGGGTTGAACTCGGATCGGGTCGGGTCCATCGAGTTTATCGGGCTCTAATATAATATTTAAAATAATTTTAAACAAAAGTAATATTAAACACATAATCAAATAGTAATCGAGTCTTGATCATTAAAAAATACAAACTGAAATAAGATTTATGATAAGGAATTGAAAAATTTGGGTAGAGAAATTTATGATTTAAACTTTTTACTTAAGAAATATGAAATATGATATATATATATATATATATATATATATATATATATATATATATATATATATATATATATATATATATATATATATATATATATATAAAATAGGAAAACTTGATGGTAAACTTTTAAATTCCAAAAACATCCTTACATGTCAATACTAATTAAAAATGGTTCATTAATTTTAATAAGGACAATTTAATAATTATGAAGACTACCCCTTAATCTTCCTAAAGAGTTTTTCTAAATTAACTAAAAGAATATTAAAATACGTGCAAGGCACGTGCACATATGCTAGTATATATATATATATATATATATATATATATATATAAGTCGGATTTCGGGTTCTTCGGGTAACCCGACACATGAACCCGAGCCCAACCCAATTTTTGATCGGGTTCAAATATTTTAACCCATACCCGAGCCTGAGTATCTTCAACCCTAACCCAACCCATTAACGGGTTTATCCGATCGGGCTCGGGTTTTGCCCGCCCAAGTTGCACCCCTAGCTATATGTACCTCCAATTTATCCCTCCAATTTGTCCCTCCTTACGTGGCAGCCTATGTGGCAGTCTATGTGGCATGAAGGTTAAATGAGTTCCTTTCATTTTCTTTTTTACTATCATCCAATATTGGAATCCTCACATTTCATTTTTATTGTCATCCAATATTGGAACTCATTTACAATAAAAAAGGAAATGTGAGGATTCCAATCTTGGATGATAGTAAAAAAGGAAATGAGAGGAACTCATTTAACCTTCATGCCACATAGACTGCCACATAGGCTGCCACGTAAGGAGGGACAAATTTGAGGGATAAATTGGAGGTACATATAGCATTACTCTTTTGTTCACCCACCAATACCATAGTGTTTGTTCACCTTCCAATTATATGGACACATGTGACAAATAAAATCACAAATCTATTTTAGAGTGTACAAAACCACTCTTAAAGTGATTTTATTTGCCACATGTCTTCATGTGATTGGGGGGTGAACAAACACCATGGTATTGGTGGGTGAACAGAAATTGACATATAATGAACATGAGTAATACTATTCATACCTCCAAATTGTCCCTCCAAATTATTCCATTTAATCCCAAAAATTAATTATCCAATTTTTTTTCATGTTAATATTAGTGTTAATATTAATATTAATGTTAATATTAGTGTTGTTAATATTATTGTTAATGTTAACATTAATATTAATTTAATGCTATTAATACTAATGTTAATGTTAAGTTTAATGTCAATTTCAGTTTTAAATTTTGTCATGTCAGCTGCCACATAAAGAGAGATGGTTTGGAGGGACAAATATTATTATTCTTTTAGAGTACAAATGTTTCTATACAAAATATAGAACTAACATATATCCTAACTATTTAAAAAAAATAGCAAATATCTCCATCCTTTTGTAAATCAGTCAAAAATTGGTTAAATAATGAGAGTATATCTTAAAATTTTATTTGTTCTATATAATGGAAGGAGAGCATTTGCTAGTTTTTTTTTTAAGAGAATAGATGCTAATTTTTATATTTTGAATAAAGACATTTATTAAAATATTCTATAAAAAGAAGAAGTGTTATAGTGAGCTTGATATTTTCGCTAAGATCACACAACATTTTAAACATCCAATAAAATTCTAGAAGGCACATAGGAGTCTGCTAAAATAATACGGCTTATGATTATTATGTCAACTTGATATGAAGTTTATGACTATTATTTATTTGGACCGGATATGAAGTACATGATGCGTGTTATAATATGAACAAAATTGTTTTGGGTGCCTTCTAAAATTTTGAACCTAAGATAACCGTTTTATGGACCTCATATTAAGTCTGTGTCTAACGAAGAAGTGGCAGACCCTCCTAATGTTGGCAACTATTATAGATGCTATATATTGTCATTGTTGGTATTCTATAAGGTGAGAAGAGAGAGGAAGCATTAACTAATATGGAAAAAAAAAAAACCAAGTCTATGTAACCATGGAATGCATACAATCACAAATATTATCTTTTACGTCGAAATTCAATGACGGAGAAAATTACGAATCAATCAGAGTCCAACTTGAAAAAACTTCACTAGTACAATAGAAGAATACACCAACTCTTACGCAACTTCAAAAAGAATTAACTACTACTACTCAATAAATTTGAATATATTATAATAATAAAAAAATAAGTTACCGAAAACGGGAACTCGAAGACGGACTAAGAGCATCTCCAACCCTATTGTGACTTTGGAAAAAAGTTAATGCCACATAGAAATGACAAAATTTTATTCAAAAGTTCTTCTCTAATGCAATTGTCAAGTCAATTGTGAAACTTATGTGGCAAAAATTAAAGAAGACATTGTGAAGTTGATTGTCTTGTTCTAGACAATGCACTTGACAATGTCTTCTCTTCCATGTCATCAATTATGAATAAAAAATATTAGAAAAAAGAAAGAAGATAGTAGTTGTCTTAAAAGTTGTCTTGGAAGTTGGAAAAAATACTTTTTATTGTCTTCTCAATACTTTTGCATTGGAGAGTTTTTCTATCTCATTGTCGATATTATTTTGCCACATAAACAAGATATTGTCTTGTGGCTCATGTCACATAGGAGCCACCTAAGACTCACAATACTTAACAAGACAATAGGGTTGGAGATACTCTAATATGGATCTCCTCGAATGGACTCCTCCGAATCAAACACGGACTCTCCCAATCATCTTCTTCCTCTTCTGGAAATTTGTAAAAGCTTCTGCCAAATGCGGAACATTTGTATGCCTCCAGTTAGGTCCAGAAATAAATATATAAACATCTTCCAATATTTGACAGGATCTAGACCGTTCATACTTGATCAAATCTTATCTAAAGACCTGACTTTTGCTTATAGCCGACAAGACATGCATATCGACGATATGCCTTCAATATGCTGGTTTATCTTCTGCTCCAGAAATTGTCTAAACATTGAGAAACCGAAATAACAATAACATGCAAAGCAGTATGCCACTACGTATTAGTATGTCGCCGCCATGGCGGCCTGAACCGTTCTTCCCTATTCCTAGCTCCATATGAACCATGTCGATTTTCGACTTCGACACACGGAATACGTTCGACACATTTCTGAATAATATTCTGCACATACAATGGAAATTCAATCCAACAAATCTTCTACTTTTTGACTAGGGGCCAGTTTGGATCGCGGCAACCCCGCGAAAGTATAAAAGTGACACTTTCATGAAGGTGTAACTCATTTAACGTAAAATGTATTCCACTTTTCAAAATATTTTTGGGTACAAAGGGCACACCCCACAAGTGATAGAATCACAAACCAATTAAATTAAGGTAATGTTACCACTGAAAATTTAGAAACTAATGCTCATATCTGATAGTGAAATACAATATCGAAAAAAATATATATGAAGAACAATTGAAGAACAATTGATACTAAAATACAACTCTCAAATATAATTGATACTCAAATACAACTCTCAAATTGAAGAACAATTGATACTCAAACACTGAAGCTCTCAAAAATTGAAGGTCTAATAAAATTGAAGCTGTATCGATAAACCTGATACTCAAATACAACTCTCAAAGATAGTCACATACAACTGATATTCAAATACAACTCTCATCATCGAATACAGTTGAAGAACAATTGAAACGTAGCCACTTAGACATGTCCCATTGTCAAAATTTGACATGAAAAGTGCAGCATATGAAGATCAATTGAAGAAACTGATGCACATGCACTACAACAAATAGGGCATACAATAGCAGTTTATCTATAGTGTTCAAGCCTCCCTGCTATAGAATGTCATCATCAATAGCGTTCCTTTCGCAGTGCTATTAAAATAGAATACAATAGCAGTTTATCTTAGTGTTCGAGCCTCCCTATTATTATAATATAATCATCCATAGCGTTCATATTGAAGTGCTATTAAACGTTCATACAATAGCAGTTTATCTATAGCATTGAAGCCTCCCTGCTATTAGAATGTCATTATCAATAGCGTTCATTATGCAGTAACGTTAACAAAACTTTATAGAGCGTGTTATGAACGCTGTTAAAGGTATAGTTTTTTTTTTCTGAACGTTGCTATGTCCGTATGTCTAGGGGTGAGCATTATTCGGTTTTTTGGACCGAAATTCGAACCGAACCTAACCTAACCGAATAAGAGATTCGGTTCGGTTTGAAAAAAATTCGGTTCAATTTCGGTTTCGAAAATACTAAAATTTCTTATTCGGTTTCGGTTTCGATTTTGGGATTCAGATCCCTATTTATTTCATGTTTCGTTTCTTCATGGATCCCTTTTTCATTTTATTTTATATTTGGTTTCTTCCTTGATGAGCTTGCTAGAGTAAGCGATGTCATTTTGGAAGATGATGGACGCGTTTGCCCGTGCCGCGACTATTTCTCCGCCGAGGCTGGGGGCCAAGGAGGAGGTCACCACATTTGATATGATCTATACAAAAACCTATAAATAATATGCAGATGATTTAGTGCAGTTATTCGGATTGAACATTTGATATGATCTATACGAAAACATAACACACATCACACTAAATTATTTGTCAGGTTTCAGAACCATATTTGTGTTGGTGTTTTTGCCTTTGGACTAGAAAAGATAGTCCCACATCGGCTACACCAAATGGTGAGTATCTTAATATAATGCATTGCTTGTGTTGAGGTATGCACATGAGGTGTAGTGGGGCACAAGTTTGTGCCATGTGGAAGTATTTTCCTAGAAGAAAAAAGGATTAAATCCAACAAGGATGCAAGTTAATTTTTGTTGTACGGACTCGGACTCGGACACGGACTCCAGGATGTCTCGTACATGCACGGGAGTGTTCGGGGGGTAGGCGTGGACTGGCACACTTCTATGCTGATTGTGGGATGATCTAAAATATCAAACTCTATTTTTGAGTATTGGTATTTTAGTCCCACATCGGATAGGAGAAGAGGTGAAGTCTCAACTCCACTCTATAAATAGAGCCCCTTGGCCTCCTTTGAAAGATGCACCAAGAAGAGAGTTGTGGGAGTCTGTTAAGTCCAGGAAGCCCGTTCAAGTCTCAAATATTGACTTACGAGCGTTCCAGAAGTTCTTCGTGAACTTGCTGGTTCCTGGAAGCTGTTCGTGCTCGTGTGGGGCGAATAAAGCTTTGAGCAACGGTGGTTCATTCACCCCAGCATCTCATTCTCGCCTGTCATCGCTGCTGTTGCCTTCACTACACCATAATAGGCGATTACCCACGGTTATTACCGTGACAATTATTTTTCGTCACGGTAATAACCGTTACTAGTGGGGCGTGGTTATTATTTAGTCACGGTAATAACCGTGACAAATATTTGTTTTCGTCACGGTTATAACCGTGACAAATATTTGTTTTAGTCACGGTTATAACCGTGACAAATAATTGTTTTTGTAACAGTTAAAACAGTGGCAAATTTTTTATGTTGTAACGGTTATAACCGTTAGAAAAGTCCAATGATGTGACAGTTTTTACCGTGATTAATTTTTCATTTGTCACAGTTATTAATGTGGCAGTTAGTTTGTTTTGTCACAGTTATTACTGTGACTACATTATTTTTTTCGTTACTATTCTCCACTAATTGTCACAGTTATAACCATTACAATTGGACTATTTAAATAAAAAAAAACTACATTCAACTTGTATCTAAACAATAAACAACATATCCAATTTCATAATATTTTCCTTCATAATAATTCAACCATTCCAAACCAATAACTAAACCACAAAATTTTCAATAACAATTCCGAGCAAGTAACTAATTAACCACATAATTTGCAATAACAATTCAACCATTTCAAACTAGAAACAAAACCACATAATTTGCAATAACAATTCAACCATTCAAATTAGTAATTAAACCACATAATATTTGAAAAATAAGCAACTAAACCACACATGATGTTCAGTAGCATCCATACATTAATATTTTAGTAAGGAAACATTCCATTGTTAGTTTCAATGACAACAAAACAATGCTCTAGATGCATGAAGCAAACCACAAAACATTTCAAACTCTTGTGTTTTTTGATAATCAAGACGAGGCTCTCTTGAGGAAGAATGATAGTGCTTGCATCCATGCTAAAACTGTACAAATTCCTGCATGTAAGAGAAAAAGAAGTATCAAATTAAAAAGCGTGCAAACTAGTAAAAGAAGTTTCAGAAAAAACATACATGTGAGCACATGTTCTTTGCATATATGACAAACTTCAATGAAGAACACATGCAAAAGTTTTGGGCATTGATTGATATAGACATGAGAGCACATGTTCAGTCATTTCCAAATGTCTTCACCGATGTATATGGGGTCTCAGATTGCAGGAAATTTAGAGACACCCCAAATTATGTTAACCTTCAAGCCCTCTTCAAGCCCTCTTCTAGACCTTCAAACTCTAGACACAAGCCGGATCAACTGAGCCTATGGACATTTCTTGTATGTGAGTACGTTACATTGGAATAATTTCTACTCGTTGAGTATTTGATTATGTACTATATTAATTGCGACTCTATATATTATGCTTAAACTAAAGATCTGTACTATATATTCTCCTACAGATTAGACCTAAAGCTGAAACTTCTTTATAGTAAGTAAGACTGAGTACTGTCTTCATGTCAAGAGATCAGCATAGAACACTGAGTGGCAAAGAAGCATTTGTCTTGGCATCACGACCTTTGGCCATTGAAATTCTTTGGTGGTGACTATATAGGACACATTCAACGACTATATAGATTTAACAGCTAGCACTAAGAATCAATTTATTATAATATACGAATTCTATTTTGTTCAGATATTCGACACTCATTTATGTATGTTAATTTGCTTCTATTACTCGGCATTATAGAGGTTATTCATGTTGCATCATATCGAACCCAAAATATGCCACAACCTACTAATTAATAGTCTACTAGTAAAGATCTTTTACACAACAAAAAGCAGGAAAAAAAAAGAAGCTCAATTAACTAAGAATGTGAACTGGGATGAAAACCAGATGTAGTTGCTAGTGATATGAATTTGAGGGAAATCATAAATATCAAGATAACTATGATCATACCGATATTGCTCAATATGTAGATTCACCTCAAAAGTTCTGAATCGGTTTTAGGGGAAACTAGTAGCTCGTACTCGATTCACTGCATCGATAGCTTATAGGGATGATAACTGACACCAATATATTACAATACGAAAATGTTACTCTTCCTTGCAAGTCTGTAAGAAAACATAACGCTTATGTTGTTAGCCATTGGTGGAGCAGTGGTTGTTGCATGTTCTCTGGACCAAGGCTTATTGACGAAGGCAGTTATATTTGGAGTTGCTAGAAGATTTGGTAAGCTAGGGAGGTGATTGTGATACAAGAAGCAGGGAGTCTGCATATAGGATTCATACTCTACTCTTGTCTGATCACGAAACTATAATTTTGATAGTTTTGATATTGATCACGAAACTATACAATGTAAAAGAAAGTAAATCGAAACCTGGAGAATGTTATTCCAAACAAGAAGCAGTTATAGTTTTGATATTGATCACGAAACTATACAATGTAAAAGAAATGTAATGTTATGCACATCTTATTCATCTATCCTAGAGAATATGTCCCTACATTCTATACTTATTCATTATATAGTACTCTCAAATGGTTCACAGTATATAACTTGTGTATAGTCAAGGAATGTTTACAAGGTTACCGACTTGTCAATTCTCACATTCTGGGATGTTATGGAACAGAAGGGAAAAATAATCAAAACATGTCTTATGTTGTTAGCCAATGTGAAGTGATGTGAAGTGCAACTTTTGACAATCAGGGTTGGAACTTCTTGTTAGTTCTTGGCCAATGTGAAGTGATGTGAAGTGCAACTTTTGACAATCAGGGTTAGAACTTCTTGTTAGGGGTGAGCAATTGGCAGTTTTTAACTGTAAATCGAAACCTGGTAACAGAAATATAAGCTCACTATATGGCTAAAAAGTAAAAAGTATATATAGGGAGAGTGAGACCTGGTACTGGAGAAGATCATTATCCCGACCTCGGCGTCCTATATAGTCTTAGGAAATGCTGCTAAGAAATGTCCAACCTCCTGTATGTAACAATTTAATATATTTAGAAGAATGTGATTTTACACAAGAATAAGTTGACCACTACGTTGAAAAAAGTAGAGCAAAATATGGGATGAAAAGCATGTAACAGAAAATATGGTTCAATAGTGCCCGAGAAGGGAAAGAAACATGATTCCTACTTTCTTCTATGTTTTGAATCTTTCAAATGCCATTAAGCAATCAACCCAAATAAAATGATGGATTTGGCAATTGGAGAACCACAATAAAAGCATGTAAAATGGGCAATGGTCATATAGATAAGGGCACACCTCTTTCAACTAATATCACAAGATACCAGTAATACCATTTAAAAAACTGTAATACCATATCCAACAGCTTGATAATCCTTGACACAATATTAAAAAACCATATCCAACAGCTTGATAATCCTTGACACAATATCCAACAGCAATTGGAGAACCACACTGATAGCAAGTAATACCGTTTGTCTGATCATAATATCCAACAGCAATTGGACACAATAAAAGCTTGATAATCCTTGACACAATATCCAACAGCAATTGGACACAATAAAAGCATGATAATCCTTGACACAATATTACCAGTAATACCGTTTGTCTGATCATATGAACATTAACACTGATAGCAAGTCCAACAGCAATTGGAGAACATACTTTCAATACAACTGAAACATACTATACATGGTAGCAAGTCCACTTTTACATCTAATGTGAACTTTGCACTGATAGGTAAACCAATAAACAACCGTCCAGAGAAACACTAAAAGATGGTTTACTGGATACAGCTTCATTTCATGATTATCCAGAATACATTAAAGTTTGACATAATAAATTCTAAAAGAATCTTCAAGTAAAATATGCAAAAGTTTCTAGCAAATGATGGAAGGCATTTTCAGAACTCCAACGAACTAACAATATCAAAGAAAAAAGGCCAAAAAAATTTAAATTGTAACTGCATTTAAGAACTCTGATGGACTAAAAGCGGTGCCAAATTCTTCTAATTTTAACTGCAAGAGAACTGCAACAAAATAAATCTAAAAAAAGCACGGATTACCATATCCAACAGCTTGATAATCCTTGACACAATATTAAGCACTAAGCATATAGTGACAATGGAAAATACTGCATACTGCATAAATTTAGTGTACCTCCAAAAGTACACCACCAACCTTCCTCCGAAGCGCTCCATACTGCATAAAGGAAGCTCAAGATCAATATAATCACATAAACACTTTACTATCAACACATACTTATCGTTTGTATATATATATATATATATATATATATATATATATATATATATATATATATATATATATATATATATATATATATACCTGTTGTCACAAATACCTGAGCCGTTTGGCTCCCCAAACAAGAAAACCTCCATCAGCTATTTCACAAAGAAAAGATATTCCATCTTGTGGACCATCATAAACTGTGGCTTCTGGCTTTATCACCTCGGACACATAAACGATTTTCTCATCATCTTGCACTTTTCTTCCATGACAGGTAGTGTGAGATGCTATAAATCCCTTGGCTACATCCTCTCGTTTCCGTCCAAGTAAAATAACATTTTGTTTTCCTCCATGAGCCGGTCCATCATTGTTATCATGGACAACATGACCATTATTTTTGTTACCATGGACAACATGACTATTATTGTTGTTACTAGGGACACGACCGACAGTATTCAAAACAGGATTCAAATTTCCTGTAGTTTTACTGATATGCACGGAGTTAGACGCCCCTTTTGTCTCGGGCGTTCCAGAAGCAAAAGTTGGATTTTGGGGCTGATGTGTAGTGTCGCCACGAGCGAGCAATTCCCGTAACATAACCTCAACAATATCCAACCTTTGGAGAACCTCTGGGTTGGTATTTTTGCTGGCTATTGCCTTTGCTGCTTGTCTAATTTTTACTTGCTTCACCGAGGATGTGGAGCTAACTGCACGACAACGACTCTTTTTATCGACTCCAAAAACTTCAGCAATAGGGTCAGTCTCAAGGTCTTCTAGGCTTGACACACCATCATGACCACTCGCACTTGCAGCTTCTTTTTGCCTCTTTTCTGCTGCTTCTAATTCATTCTGTGATTTGACATGTTATAAGAAAAATATGAGTTTAAGGAGGCTAAAAAGATTTGAAAAGCTGATATAAAAAACTGATATTTAAAACTGATATTTAAGAAAAATATGAATAAACTACTTCCGGTGGCACATTTCCAGAACATATATGAAACCTCATTTTATACAAATAGAACCTCATTTTGTACTTACATATTTCTCCAATGCGCATAGAAGCACATTTCCAGTAGCCTTACTTTTGTGGGCTCTCTTCCACGCTTCTAACCGTGTAACACCCTCCGCAGGATGTTCTTCCTCCTACAAGTACAAGTAGGAATTAAAAACAGCACTTCCAAGAGCATGAAAAATAACAATATCAATCTTTTTTGGAGTAAAGTTATAGTATAATACACACCAATTCTTCGTATACTCTTTTATAACTTTTCCTTCCAAAAGTATGGGAGATTTTACATTGGGCCTTGTTTTCAGCATTCTTCTTGCGTTGCTCAATCTTCTTTGGAGTGTACTCATTCTCGATAAACTTCTCCCACCAGATTTTATCAATATCATCAGGACATTGAGCTAGTGCTAGAGGTTTCGGTAAGTATATGCCTTCTTTGTTCTTGATTGTGGCTCGTAGGTGATACTTCATTGTCCTTAAAAATTGTGGAAATTTTGCTTCCAATAGTGGTCGAGCAAGGATGGGATCAATATTGAATTCAAACTCCGTCTGCCACAACAACAATAAAGCATATAAGGCATCCTTTAAGTAGCTGAAATAATTACATAAAATGCTCAAATTATATGTAAAGAAGTAAAACAAAAGAGTGATTTACCATCAACGAATTCCAAAGAGCGTCAGTGTACACCTTATCCACATTCCTCCAGTCATCATAACCAATTGGGATGTGAGCTCGAATATATTTTCCACATCTACTACTCCATTTTGTTTCGTCTTTACCTCTAATTACACCATTTGCTTCAATATGGATCAAGTATCTTTTGTCTTTTGATGGAGGGGGGCTTGTGTTCCACTAGGATTGGATGACATTCTGCACTCATCAACACATTAGAGCAATAACAATATCAAAATGAAGAGGTAGCATACAAGGAGAGTAACAATACTACAGGTAGTATGATGCATAAGAGGAGGCCCATTGGCTCAGAATATCAAACAAGCATTTATAGGTGCCTTTTTTTTGTCTGAACAGCTTCTTACTTATCTAATAGCATCAAAGTAAGGCATTCAGTACTTAAATAGATAACTACAATAGGCAAACAGGTTCCCTTAGTGTTGGTCAAGTCCAAATGTATCTGTATTGATATACTATTATTACTATTATTACTAATTATTCAAATATATTCTGTCTGATGACGACGAGAAGAAATTGCATATACGCAGCAACAGCAACAGACCTTTGTGTATCTCTACCAAAGATCTGTTGGCTTCAATAAGTGACCTCCCATTAAATTGACAGCAAATGGAGAGGACTTGGTTACACTCCAAATCAGTTTCTCAGAATCGGTAACTGGAGTTGGTAAGTTGCTGATCTTATGAAAGAATTTTATCTGTGTACAAGTGCACGACATTTTAGTATGAAAAGGAACGACATCTTAACCCACCTAAAAGTGATTTACAAAGATTGTGGCAGTGACACTACAACTAAATGTATGAGAAAAGGAATTTGATAGTATGGGCTATGATTCACTTGGCAAATCAATTTATGATAATATTAAAATGTAGGCCTTCAGAAATCTGCATAATTATCAAGTAGAATTAAGAATACAAATATGCAAAATGGTGCATTGATCGAATAGGACGATGTATCATGTTCTGTTTTTCTTGTTCAATCTCTGCTCAACGTTGGACAACATCGCCCTTTCGCCAGTTCAAATAGTAAATTCACTAAAATCAAAACCTCTTATACACTTTAGGCCAGAAATGTAATCAAACTACCAAGATACAAGGATAAATTATGAGATTCACATACAGTATACATATGACCTGATTGTCTCCTGCAGATATTAAATGGTCACTTGAGAATGTAAAATAACACTAGAGTAGTCTTTAAAGTTGATCAAGTAAAATTAAAGGCACTCTGACATACCAATAATCTGTCTGTGTGTTTCTATGTAACAAAGTACATATAAGAAAGATATTATTTCTTAGTCTTGGAGATCAAAGAAAAAAAAATACAAGTAGCTAAGGAAGATGCAGCAATTCACCACACCTTACCTATAAACATGAGATAGGCTATTGATATAGATGAGCCATCCTGATATTATGCATGTAGGAAAGATATTATTTCTCTGTTTTAGATGGACACTAGTCTAGAGCATGAACTCAGTCCTTGCATTGCATTGTATTTAGGCATTAATTGTATATATGTTGTCCTGCACAGGAACATGGTTCCCACTGCATCCACTCTGTAGGTAATTGTCCATACCTAACATATTTCTCTAATAGATCATGTCCATACCTAACACTCTGTAGGTAATTGCAAATAAAACAGTTTAATATGGTATATGAACAATAAGAGAGTAATATAGATATAACTCAGTCAATTGTACAATAAAGTCTGGAAACAAAAGTCAATTAATGCCAAAAATAGCAACAAACTTGTATTATATTCATTTTTTCCCAATGCATTTTAATAGTGGAGCCAAATGAGGTTGTTCCATAATACATGATTGGAAATTTTCTGGTATATTCAGTCCATCAACCTCATCAGTCATTCGCTTTGGAGAGCGAAGAACAACCGACCAATCAGGATTTTGAATGTCTGTTACATAAAAAACCTGACTTGCTTCAAATGCAAGAATTGCTGGCTCATCATACTCCCCATCAGTGCTCTTCAACTTTTTTAAATTCACCATCAACAAGTTAGAGTTTGGGCATAACTTACAACCATTAGTCTTATCTCCAACATTCACCCAATCACAATAAAACACAACATGGTGAAAGTCGTAATAATCAACCTCTATTATCTCTTTGATGATCCCATACCAAGTAGTATCATCATCCTTAAGGTTTTGGTCTTTTGAACTTGCCCTGAATGTGGTGATTGCATCCATGCAAACGCCGCTATCTTGTGTTGCAACCTTGTCGTCGTAACTCCGGGGAGAAAAGATGTAGCCATTGACCCTGTACTTAATATATGCTTTGGCTTGCCGACTTGGTCCACTAATGTATCGCCAGAGCTCTCCATCCATACATTGTTCTTCAATTAACTAGTAAAGCAATAAAGTAATCGCAATTAACTAGCACCACATCAAGTAAATGAGACATATATTACAATTTAAATACACACCTTTTTGTGCAACCAATCAATGAATTTGGATTGTATCACTACTTCGGCCTCTTTAGTGTTACCACGGGACGTAGTTTCCAAAGTCGAACGATAAAAACTGAAAATCATTTAAACTGAATAAAATATAAATAGAAAAGATTTTTTTAATAATTCTTTATTCCAAAGACGAGTGATACCTGTAGTACTCTGCTAGTTTTGGTATTTCCAATCTAAAAACTATCCATCTTCGAATTTGTCTCCATTGTACCCCGGTTAACTTAATCATTTTACCCTCTATAATAGAGCGCTCATACACATCATCACCATTTTCAACTAGATAAGATGCGTGAGTTGAACTATGATTACCATCACGTGGATTTGGCATGTACTCCATGGCATATCTAACAGACTCTGAAATAAGATACGCCTCGGCAATCGACCCTTCAACATAATGCTTGTTACTAGGAATGTCTTTGCACTCCTTCATAGACCTTATCAAATAGAGCAATTAAAAAAGTTAGTTTTCATATAAATCAATAACGTTACAACAAGATAATCATCTCACCTTCCAAATGGATACATCCAAATATATCTCGTAGGTCCACAAAGTAGAGCTTGGTCAGCAAGATGCACCATTAGGTGGATACTGATGTCAAAAAAGTGAGGAGGAAAATAATGCTCCAACACACATAATGCCTCAGCGATCATATCTTTTGCAGCTTGGACATGCTTACGCTCTAGGATCTTTGAGCACAATATGTTGAAGTATAGACATACTTGCATAATGGCTCTTTTAAGGTCACGATTATTTAGAAATACATATTGAAGCATGACTGGCAACAAATATTGTATGATGATGTGGTAGTCATGTGACTTCTTTATATGCAAACTGAGTGGTTGAAGACTAACAAGATTGCTCAAGTTAGATGCAAATCCTGATGGAAGCTTTAAGCCTTTTAAGACTAGGCAAAGTTGCTTCTTTTGAGCATTGTCCAATGCGTAACCGGAATCTCGTTGCCCTTTTTTTATCAAAAAGCAAATTTAGTAAATGTTCAGCAACATTCTTCTCAGTGTGCATCAAATCAATACAATGTCGTACTTTATGAGATTGCCAATATTCCAAAGAAAAAAGAATAGACTTTTTATACCACGCTGGTCTTTCTTCATTGGCATCATAATTGCCATCATCATCATCATCATCATCATCATCACCACCACCAACACCCTCAAATGCCATTCGCTTCTTGCCCAAACCTTTCACTAATTTACCTGGTATATAGTTGATGCGGTCAAGCCTTTGCAGAAGGGCCAGTCCATTCAAACGTGGCAGAGGTTGTCTGTCCTCTCCAGTCTTATACCATCCACGTTTGACTGATCTGAATGGATGCTCATCCTTCAAAAATCTTCTATACTTTGTGTACACGTTCTTTTCGCCAATCCTCTCAGACTCCGTCTCAGTAGCACAAATAGGACATGCTTTGTAACCATATGTTACATAACCTGATAAATTCCCAAATGCTGGAAAATCATGGATCCCCCATAACAACATTGCTCTCAAAGTGAAAGTATGTCGTCTGTCCATGTCAAATGCAGACACTCCTTCCCAAAGTTGTTTCATCTCATCTACAAGGGGTTGCAAGAAAACATCAATATCTTGACTTGGTGCTTTGGGCCCAGGAATTAATAAGCACATCATCTGGAACTGTGATTTCATGCATAATGAAGGCGGCAAATTGTATGGAATAACATAAACAGGCCAACAACTGTAATTAACAGATAGAACACCATATGGATTGAATCCATCGGTCGCTATACCAAGCCAAACGTTCCGTCCCTCATCAGCAAACTCCGGCCACCTGCATTTAAGTGTTCTCCATTCTGCTGAATCACAAGGATGTCGCATTAAGTCCCACGAAGGCTCTACTTCCTTGTGCCATTGCATTTTTTTAGCAATCCATGGTATTGTGTATAATCTCTTCAATCTTGGAATCAGAGGAAAGTGCCTCAAAACTTTTCTCGGTTCTTTTGATTCCTTCCTAACCTTTTCGGGCTTCGTTTTTTCTTTAACTTTAAATCGAGGCGTCTGGCATTGAGGGCACGAAGTTGCATCTGTATATTCCTTCCAATACAATACAATTATTTTCACATGCATGGATGCACTTTGCCTTCATTCCTAAATCTCTCATCATTTGCTTCATTATGGGATACTTGTGAGGGAGTGTGTTCCCCTTAGGAAGCCATTCAGTCAAACACTTCAACAATTCTGTCACACTATTTCCCGACCAATTGTACTTCTTCTTTAAGTTATGCAACTCTACAATTACAGATAGAGTTGTGTGTCCATCTTCACAACCAGGATATAATTTCTCGCTTGCAATTCTCTTATATTCATAATACTTGTCGACATGGTCAAGACCATAAGCAAAAGAAGTTTCAGGCACTGTATCTGCTTGAGAATTATTCGCACCACCACCTTCACCAACAGGAGCCTCATTGTGTACACCATAAGCATCATCAACCAGGATCTCCAACGCATCCCCGTCATATCGATGCCCTGTATCTTCAATTAGAACTTGATTATGGGTATGATCATCTTCAACAAATTGTTGTTTAGGACCTACTGTCATATCCATGCCCGGCTTTTCCCCATGAAGAAACCAAACATCATATGTCGGAAGCATACCATTAATGATCAAATGCCTTCTAACTTCTTCAAAAGAAGCTCTTTTTGCATTTTTGCATATTTTACAGGGGCAACTACATGTTGTAAGTCCGGGGAGTGAGTGCTTCATTGCAAATTCCATAAAAAATTGAACCCCCTCTTTGTACTCAGACTTATTTCTATGTGGAATTTTTATCCACCCTTTTGGAATCGATCTTGACATGATGGCAAAAAATTATATCCTCTCTCAAACAATCAACCTAACAAACGAAAAAGATGAATATTAGTAAGATTTTATATCATTTTGAAAACGGTTTAATCGTACAATTGAAAATCTAAAATAGAATGGCTTGATATATAAAAATATATACACACCATTGTTAACTCAATAGTTTCGAGTGTTGAAATAACTCAAGAAAAATGGCACTAGCAACATAATACACTCACTAGTAACTATGTGCAAAGATTCCAGGAAGATACTACATTCTAATGAAAGTGGAATGGCTCAGGCAACTCAATCCCCCCGGCCCTGCCACCATGTGTAATGGTTTTGCACATCCGATGGACTGGGGATGTCCTCAAGTTATCATAAAGCAAGTGGAGAATGTAAAGAACCAGGCCCCAATCCTCACTTCTGATGACTAGGAACTGAAATGAGACATCACTACTATAGCGGTGAAGATTGCAATAAAACCAAAAAGAAGAAAAAGAAGAGGATATTGAATTGATAGATGCCCAACATAATAGATAGACAGTGGTTACAAGTACCAGCCATAATGAACTGGACACATTAATGCTTATCAGGAAAACCCATAATGATAATGGTGTGCCCGAGTGTCTGGAAGACCTATGCCAGCAATTGTCCAATTGATGAAGATGGCTACCAGCTTCTAGTTTAGGCAAAGACAGATTCAATAGGCAACCTAAGAAATAACGGCATTCTAATAAGTAGACGACGTCGAATCATAAATGATGAAGCGGGGGGAGTGGATCAGGAAGGGTAAGAAGCTATAGAAAATATAACAGTTCATGTCTTGCATTTTCTTCTTCTGCTTTACCTTCATTGTTTCTCTACATTTAAGCGGAACTTGCATTTCCAGAAAAACTAATGCCTCGTTTGGTTCACTGTAATGCAATCGTAATCACAGTGTAATCAAATGAAATAAAAAAATAAAAAAACCATTTGACATTGCGATTATGATTAAAAAAATAATTTGTTTTCATTTGATTACATTGAGATTACGAATACATTACAGTGAACCAAACAGATCTAAATTGCTGGTTGACAGTTGAAAGGACATACTAGAGAAGCATAAGAGGAAAAGCACAAGATCTTCACCGTGTTTTGCCATCATATAGTGAAATCTTCTCATCTTTTTATCGGCAAACTTGATATTGGCTTGTAGAAAACTTGATACTATGAACTTTTACATCTGAAAGGTAAGAGGTATGTCAAAATCTTGATCGAACCAGAACTTCACAGGTGTTCCTGTAAGGTATAGGTGAAGTGTTTGTTGCACAACTTGATACCACCCATTATCAGACTCAACATGAAGAAACTAATATAACTTCAACATATATATTCTGAACTCTGAGGGTTTTAGACACTATTTGTCTCGATATGCCAAAACCGTGTCTCAGCCATTAATCCACCAACATCTTATATAAAAGTTCTGGATAGATTCAACATGGATGCATATATGATACAGATCATTAGCACAAGGCCTGAAGAAATTCCGTATCTAGTGACTTAAAGTGAGATGAAACTGTGGCATGGTTAGTTCACCTACACAGCATGCCAAATATGAAATTTGTTCATCCAAATTCTTAAAGTAAGTTTCCTCTTATCGACTATCAAATTCTTTCAACTGAGAAGGAATGTGCTCCAAATTTGAGCATCCAAAGCCAATTTGTAAGGTTTTATACAGCACTGATAACATCTCAAGTGTAAAATGTCTGCCACTTACACAGTCCAAGTTTATCTATTAAAACTTTACCATATAGTTCAAACATCACACCCAATTTTCCCATATAAATATATCATAAAAATGCTATAGAGTAAAACCTCTAAATTGAAAACATGGAACAATTGCAAGAATTCTTGTGAACTTAACTATTTATTGCATATTAAGTATTTATTCTCCAAAATAACCAACATGCTCTTCTTACCGATTTGCTTATTGCTGCCCCTGACACGTGAACCTTTGTCATACCTCAATATCCTACAGCTTCTATTGCCTTATTGCATCAGGTATTACATCAAGAAACATCTTACATCAAACAACCTTGATTTGATTCATTGCATTTGCTTAATTTGGAGAAAAAATGTTATTTGAGTCTGAGGTTGAATAATATCATTTTTATTTGAACTCGTTATTTCAATGCAAAGTATGAGGGAGAAAAATAGTGTTTGTCTAGAAACCAGAAAAGAAATAAGCCTGGTTATTTTTTAATCCTTAGTACCCTTTTGTTTAGCTTTACATCTCTATCCTGAAATAATAAATTGATTTCGTATAGGCATTTTGCACGCAGCTATTTGATCAAAATGCCTATCTCACAGACCATACCATGACCTAAAAAGGTTATCTTTGGTCCCATAGAGAGGAAAAGGAACGGAAATGGAATTATGCAGATAATGGGATCCCCAACTTATAGGATTTGTGCAAAACCCATGCATACACACCAGAAAGAACACCCCCTTCAAGAAGTAGAGGCAGCTAGACTATAAATGTCAGAAAATATTTCCCTATCAGGAAAAAGTAGAGCATCTAACCAAAAAAAAATGTTCAAAACTTCAATTTCAGTTGCCTCAACTACATTGTATGATTTTTCGGTTTGGTCAAGTCTCTCAAGTTTATGGCCTCTGCGATACAGTATACGATACCAGTAATTTGCTTCGTTCATTAGCTTCAGAGAAAGAAAGTAAGCATCTAACGAAAGACTGTCAAAAACTCCTTATTAGTTTGTCACAGATGATTGTCAAAGTATTTTTTACATTCACAAAAATCCAGAAGATTGACAAAGGAATTTCTACTATGTACATAGTATGCATACAATTTAAAAGTACTAAACAGAATGAACTGCAAGCATCTTGAGACACCATCCTCACTGGAAGGTTTTCATGGATTAATGGTGAAAGATGATCCTAGTCTCTTCTACTTGAAGAGCTTCTATTACAATCACTATATCTGCTAAATGATTCAACCAATTCCAATAATTAAATGCACGTAAGTTTTAAGTATCAACCATGTAACCTTTTCCTAAGAAATTATCAAACTCTACCCCAACATTCTGATCCAAAAAAAGTATTTGGGCATGTAAAATTAAGGGATTTTTTGACTTTCGTCGCACTTATTAATATGAATTTGTACTTACATTATACTTTTTGTGTTTATTGGACTATATATGTTTTATTAATATACAGATAATCCTCCTGGAGAGGGGCTACTTCTATTTGTGATACACAACTATATATGTTTTATTAATATACAGATAATCCTCCTGGAGAGGGGCTACAAGAGGAACGGTTCGAAACACCGGTGAGTGTCTTTTTTTACTACAAGCTATGCTGCGGTCTCGATGTGTTTGAAATTGAAAGTTAAGATGTTAAAAGTGCCCGAACATATAGTTAGTAGAATAATTTACTCTTGTTTTGAAAAAATTGTCAGTGAGCACCTTTTCGATACCAACAAAATTTGAATTGGCTTCCAAAAATAAATGATAAACTGTTCATGTTATCAAACAACTCTTCGGACTGCTGGATTAAACGCAGCATGCTTAAGTTCCATTTATCGAGTTTTTATGCTTGGCCTTAATTGCTAAAGATTAGAATAGCCTTCTTCCATGATTGTGATATGTTTTTGTTTGATTTTCTTTAATTAAAAAATTGATTTTGTTGTTACTCCAAATGGAGTATATATATACGAGTAAGAACCAATGAAGAACTCCTCGAAGCGAACGAAATTCCGAATTAACTATTGAGAAAACTCTCAAGAGTTCATTTCTTTTATGGCATGTAATCTACATGTTTTCTATAAAAAAAATTATTTAATAACCTATGCATAAAAACATGTCACTTACGCAAACTGATGAAAAAAAATGATCACACACAAAAAAACTGCACATTCAAAGCATAGGATCCAAAAAAATAAAGAACAAAATAGAGAGAAGGGTACCCAGGTAGATCGCTGGTGGTAGGTGGTCTGCTCGACTTCCAAAGAATGAGAGATGACAAAACCCTAAAATCAGAGAAACAAGATATCAGAGACAGAGAGAGACTCAAAACCCTAATCAAACTAAAATTAGAGAATACTGAAAACCCTAACCAAATGGGCGCTGCAATTTCACTCTCCAAAAGTCGAGGGCGGACACTTCAATTTCACTCGATCGAGAGAGAGAGAGAGAGAGTAGATGGGAATGACCAAAATAAGAGAAGGAATTAGGGGAGATAGTGAGAAGAAAGAGGGGGAAAGACCAAAATGAGGAGGGAAAGAAAAATTTTCGATCCCCTTTCGCTGGTGGTAGGTGGGGGGATGTCAGACTTTTTCATTCGTAACACTAAATTCCTTTCACTTGTAATTCATGTGATCCCCTTTTTCAGTTTGTAACATCCTTGGTCACGGTTTTTGTTGTTACAATAATTATACAAAAAGCAAAAGAGACATCATCGAATTTTTAGTAACGGTTTATAATTATTGTAATGGTTATTACCATTACAATATCATCACAGTTATAACCGTGACTAATTACTAAAAAAATGTGTAACAAATTGTTTGTTTTGGTGTAGTGCTTTTACAGTAACTTCTTTTTAGAAGCTCTACTGCCGATAGTTGCTTGCACAAAGTCTCTTTAGATTTTTTGTGTATTACGTAGAATCTTTTTAGATCCTCGTAATTCAGAATCCTCCAGGATCTCTATTGTACATCTTCTTTAAGGTGCTGCATTTGAAACGTTGTGTGTACAATTGTTTCAGTTTCAGAATTTTCTATCAAAAATTGTGCCTCGGCACTAACAATCTCAAAGCTTTATTGAGAAGATGGATAATTCTCGTGCTTCGCTCATCGATACCGGCTTTAACAAGTTGGAGAAATTCGATGGCGAACACTTCCAGATATGGAGACGAAAGGACACTTCAACTCGTGAATGTTGATCACGTGCTGTCAGAAGAAGAACCGATCGTTCCAACCACTGGATCTGCTGCGGCTGTGGCCGCTGCTACGACCAAGTAAACGAAGTGGAAGAGAGAAAACAGTATATGCAAACTACTGATACTCAATTCCATGGAAGACTCTCTGGCAGAGTCCTACTCCAAGAAGACATCTGCGAAAGAGATATGGGACTCCTTGGGAAAGCTCTATGAAGATGACGAGAACCGGTCCAAGACCTTCATGGTAGAAAAATACCACAAGTGGACCTTCGAAGACGAGAAGGCGATGCTGCCCCAAGCGAAGGAGTTTCTGAAGTTGCGTCAGAAACTAGAAGACGAGAACATGCCCCTCGTCGACAAGTTTGTCGTTGGAGGGATCGTCGCGAAACTTCCTACAGAATGGAGCAACTTCTATGCAAGGATGTATCGAAAGAAGATGGAAATTAGCTTGGAAGATTTCTTGTAAGAGATCCATGTTGAGGACGAGATGCGCTCTCAACAGAAGATGGATACACTGTCCAAACAACTGGCGAAGGCAAATCTGGTCAAAATCAGAGAGTACCAGGGGAAGCAGGCTGCTTCTCATCGCAAAAAGAAGGACTTCACGAATCTGAAAGTGAAGGGTCCTGCTTTCAAGCAGCAGAACTCCAAGTCCCATGTGACTTGCTCCAATTGTGGCAAAAAGGGCCACTACAAATCCGAATACATGTCCAAGCCCAAAGAACAAGGTGAGCCTAGTAAGGTTTCTATGATTACTAATCTAGTTGCCATGATAGCACAGGTTGCAACTGTGGGGGCTGACTTGGACTGGTGGATAGACACTGGTGTGACCTGCCATGTCTGTTCAGACAAAGACTGGTTCGTCTCTTATGAGCCAACTTCAGAGAAGGTCATAATGGCAAACCAGGCACAAGCTGAAGTACTGGAGATCGGGAAGGTGGAGCTGAAACTCACATCGAGGAACACTCTGACGCTTCAAGGTGTGAAGCATGTTCCAGTAATTGCTAAGAACCTGATCTCTGGAAGTCTGCTCTGCAACGCAGGTTTGAGGATGGACATCAATGTTGGCCAGTTGGTGATGTCCAAGAAGGGTGCATTCTTTGGAAAAGCTTTCCAAACTGAAGGAATGTACAATATTCAGCTTGTTGTAATCCAGCATGATAATATAAATGCAATCACTTTTTCTGATTATTCTCTTGAGTTGTGGCATAATAGGCTAAGACATGTTCATTGTAAAAGGATTAACATAATGTCTAGTCTAGGACTTATCTCCAAGTGTGGGGGTAAGGTAGAGAAATGCGAAGTATGTGCTCAGACGAAGATCACAAGAAAACCCTTTCACAGGGTCCATCGAAGCACAGATCTTCTGGAGTTGGTTCACTCAGATATCTGTGACTTCTAACAATTCTCTACAAAGGCCGGGATGAAGTATTTCATTACTTTCATCGATGACTTCTCAAAGTATGCTTTCGTCTACTTGCTCAAGTCTAAAGACGAAGCATTCGAGAAGTTCAAGGTATTCAGGGCCGAGGCTGAGCAGAAAACTGGACAACAACTCAAGAGGTTAAGGAGTGATCGAGGCGGGGAGTATCGGTCTCATGAATTCTTATCATTCTGCAAAGAACATAGAATCATCAATGAGACAACGGCTCCGTACTCTCCTCAATCCAATGGAGTAGTAGAAAGGAAGAACAGAACGTTGACAGAGATGATGAACTCCATGCTGTTGACTGCGGGTCTTCCAAAGTGCTACTGGGGAGAAGCTGCACTAACGGCAACGTTTATTCTGAACAGAGTGCCATATGCAACTTCCGACATAACTCCTCATGAACTCTGGTTCAAAGTCAGACCTAACTTTAATGTCATTCGAGTGTGGGGGTGTCTGGCTTATGTGAAGCTCTCGGATCTGAAGATTCAGAAGCTGGGGACAAGGACTACGAAGGCGATCTTCTTGGGGTATGCCGAGAAGAGTGATGCTCGAAGATTCCTTGATATCGAGTCAAACCATATCATCGAATCTCGCGATGCTGAATACTTTGAAGACAAGTTTGCAAAACACAAGAATATTGTTCTCGCAGATCTTCCGGTGAATGATGAGGGTACAAAGCAGACAGAAGTCTTTAATGAACCAGTAGTCCAAGATGAAGCTGTCGTCAAGGAGACTCCAGCTGAACCAGAACTCGCTGAGCCGTCAACTAAGCGAACGAGGAGGCCGAAAGACTTCGGAGATGACTTCGTCACCTATCATGTGGAAGCAGATCCGCTTACCTATGATGAGGCGATGAAGACCAGAGATGCTGTATTCTGGAAGGAGGCGATAGACAACGAGATTGACTCAATCACCTCCAACAACACATGGGTATTGGTTGACCTGCCAGAAGGAGCAAGATCCATCGGATGCAAATGGATCTTCAAGAAGAAGATGAAAGCAGATGGAACCATTGACAAGTTCAAGGCCAGGCTAGTGGCCAAGGGGTTTGCTCAGAAGCAGGGGATCGACTACTTTGACACTTATGCTCCAGTAGCTCGGATGACAACCATCAGATTGTTAATTGCTCTAGCAGCAATACACAAGCTGGAGATACATCAGATGAATGTGAAAACGGCATTCCTTAATGGCGAGCTGACCGAAGAGATCTACATGCAACAACCAGAAGGTTTTGTCGTCAGAGGTCTGGAAGACAAAGTTTGTAAGTTAATGAAGTCTCTGTATGGTTTGAAACAAGCTCCCAAAATGTGGCATGAGAAGTTTGACAAGGTGATAAGGTCAAATGGCTACAGGGTCAGTAAAACAGACAAGTGTGTTTATACGAAGTTTGCTGACGGAAGAGGAGTAATCGTATGTCTTTACGTGGACGACATGCTAATCCTAGGTACGGATTTAAGCTGCATCACAGAGACAAAGAAATTCCTCTCGACCAAGTTCAGTATAAAGGACTTGGGGGATGCCGACGTAATCTTGGGGCTCAAGATCATCCGGACAGGCACTGGAATAGCGCTGTCGTAATCTTATTATATTGAGAAGATGCTCACTCGCTACGGGTATCAAGATCTTCCTTTTATTGATACACCGTACCGGAGTGATCAAAAGCTGGAGCCAAATTCGAGGGAAAGCGTCAGGCAGTTGGAGTACGCTAGCGTCATCGGAAGCTTGATGTACGCTACTACTGCCACAAGGCCTGACATAGCTTTTGCAGTGGGAATGCTGAGTCGGTTCACTAGCAATCCAGGCATTGAGCACTGGAAAGCTGTGAAGCGTGTTATGAGATATCTCAAGAAAACTCAGACATATGCACTTTTCTACAGCGAAGATCCGTCAATAGTGGAAGGCTTCAGTGATGCTAGCTGGTATTCAGATATGGAGAGCGAGTATTCCACAGGTGGATTCGTATTCGCCATGGACGGAGCTGCTATATCGTGGAAGTCGAAGAAGCAGACTATGTTATCTCGCTCCTCCATGGAATCTGAATTCTTTGTATTGGATGCTGCTGCAGATGAAGCAGAGTGGCTTCGGGAGCTCATGTATGATCTTCCGGTGGTTGGGGCTCAGATACCGGCAATACCGATATACTGTGACAACCAGGAGGCAACAGCAGTGGCATCAAATGAACTCATGTGCCAGCTGGTCGATGACACAGCTTGTAAAATAGGCTTGAAGGTATTCTGATATTGTGTTATTACAATCCTACCATAAAGTTTTATGCTATTAGTTCAAAGAGAAATCTACTAGGCATCTAGCTTTTGGTTCAAGGGAGGACTATTAACCAGAAGAATTTCAGGAACGGTGGGTACTTGTCCTCTGTGACATGGAGAGGTTACGGACCTACAACCACTGTTGTCTACTGTTGTTTTCTGCGAAAAACGGATCATGTGGGAAGGTTGGCTTAAATGCCTTAATGAATTCTCAGGCAGAGTGAATGCCTGGAGTGCTTTACAGGAAGCACGGTAGCGCAGCACTACAAGGAGTGTAACTCCATGCTATAGTGGGGTGACTCCACCATGAGGTTCCCAGGTAGGGGTAATGCCTCGGCTTTGCAAGCCAAGTCACAGCGGAGTAGCACCGCAAATAGGCAGGTAGCCTAATGCTGTATGATAATCATAATAAAGAGAAGTAGACAGCACTACAAAGAGGACGATGTCCTCATGTTACAGTGACATGACACCACGAAAAGGTACCAGGTAGGGTAAAGCCTCGGCTTTGTGAGCCATGTCATAGCGGCGTAACACCGCACGGAAGCGCAAGGCTTCATGCTGGGTAGTTTGGCACTACAAAGAGGCCTGTGACCTCATGCTACAGTAGTATGACACTACGATGAGGTACCCAGGTGGGGTAAAGCCTCGGCTTTAAGCCATGTCATAGCGGCGTAGCACCGCAAAGAAGCGCAATGCTTCATGCCATGACTCTTTATAAAGAATTCACCTATAGTGTATGGACAGAGATATCAGGCCGTCTTTTGAGGGTAAACTTGTAGACGCCCAAAAATTATACACTGAAACCAGGCTGGCACAAGCCTTCAATGTGCAGCCAGAAGCACAGTTGATGTCTTTATGTGAGTAGGAAGAATTGCAGTTATGGTACAAAATTCAAGGCTTAGTCCATTCTTGTATCATGCTGTTATTTAACCTATGCGGGAAGATTCAAGTCGTAGCGACATCTCTCCTAATGCATGATGGGCAGTCACTGTGGGGAACGCTCAACCCATATATTGAGATATGTGGGGGATTGTTGGTGTTTTTGCCTTTGGACTAGAAAAGATAGTCCCACATCGGCTACACCAAATGGTGAGTATCTCAATATAATGCATTGCTTGTGTTGAGGTGTGCACATGAGGTGTAGTGGGGCACAAGTTTGTGCCATGTGGAAGTATTTTCCTAGAAAGAAAAAGGATTAAATCCAACAAGGATGCAAGTTAATTTTTGTTGTACGGACTCGGACTCGGACACGGACTCCAGGATGTCTCGTGCATGCACGGGAGTGTTCGGAGGGTAGGCGTGGACTGGCACACTTCTATGCTGATTGTGGGATGATCTAAAATATCAAACTCTATTTTTGAGTATTGGTATTTTAGTCCCACATCGGATAGGAGAAGAGGTGAAGTCTCAACTCCACTCTATATATAGAGCCCCTTGGCCTCCTTTGAAAGATGCACCAAGAAGAGAGTTGAGGGAGTCTGTTAAGTCCAGGAAGCCCGTTCAAGTCTCAAATATTGACTTACGAGCGTTCCAGAAGTTCTTCGTGAACTTGTTGGTTCCTGGAAGCTGTTCGTGCTCATGTGGGGCGAATAAAGCTTTGAGCTACGGTGGTTCATTCACCCCAGCATCTCATTCTCGCCTGTCATCGCTGCTGTTGCCTTTTACAGTAACTTCTTTTTAGAAGCTCTACTGCCGATAGTTGCTTGCACAAAGTCTCTTTAGATTTTTTGTGTATTACATAGAATCTTTTTAGATCCTCGTAATTCAGAATCCTCCAGGATCTCTGTTGTACATCTTCTTTAAGGTGCTGCATTTGAAACGTTGTGTGTACAATTGTTTCAGTTTCAGAATTTTCCATCGAAAATTGTGCCTCGGCACTAACAATTTGTACTATACCAAAACATGTAAGTTGTAATACAGTTTTTTTTTCATTTAGTAACGATTATTACAATGACAAACTTGTCACAGTTATAACCCATTACAATAAATTAACAACCGTTACAAAAATCTAATAGTGTAGTTTAATTATTTTTATATTATTTGTGATACTAAAAACCGTAAAAAATTTACATAAGGATGTGTTTGATTGCAAGCTGAAAAATATGTGAAAAAGAAATTAATTTCATGGAATTATTTTCCTAGGAAAAAAGTTCCATGGAATTTGAAAAAAAATTCATGGAAAATTTAATTTGGGTGTTTGATTGTCATTATTTTCCAGGAAAATGATATTTTCCTATGGGTTGGACAAATTTTATTTTCCACCATTTTAGAAGACAATATGAAAAATGATAATTTTTTGGAAAATAATTCTATGAAAAATATAATCTATCAAATACTACAATTGGTGGAAAACTTATGATGGAAATATTTTCCATGGAAATTTGAGATGACAAATTTTTCCCCGCACTTTTTTTCATGTTCCCTCCCCTCTCTAGTTTTTTATGAAACCCCCTCCATCTCTCCAGTCAGTGAAACCCCCTCCCTCTCTCCCTAGAGAAACCCCCCTTCTCTCAAGTTTTTGTGAGAACCCCTCTCTAGAGTTCCTGTGAAACCCTCTCCATCACCTCAAAGAGTTTCTCGCTGTCGAGTTACAAACCGTCCGCCAAAGACAACGTGCTGCCCTCTCCACCACCAGCAAAGATTCGAATGTACGTCCTGTCCTTCTCTCTCACAATCGCGATTTAATTAGGGTTTAATTAGAGTTTGATTTTGGGAGTTTCCTTTTCTCTCTTTCTCTCTCATAATCTCGATTTGTCTTTGATTAGGGTTTGATTAGGCTACCGCCACCACACCTCCAGCACCGTCGAAGCGGTAAGGATAATGTCGGCCACCCCAAATGTCCCTCATTTCTTCTTTCCCCGATCAAGAAATTGATGTTCGTCTAAGGTTGGCTTTCAACTATATTTTGGAAGATGAAATGGATTAAATATTCTGCTTTTTTATTTGCCATCTAGTTTTTGTGTTTGTTTGCCGCTGCAATCGCACATTATTCCTTGTCATTTTGGTATCCAAAGTTTATAAAATGGTATTTGCAGTCATTTTTCTAGGAGCCTCATTCTTGTACAGCTTTAATTAGATTGACAGACTAATTACCTTGTCCTAAAAGTAACTTAAGTTTAACTAGTAAAACTTGCACCGAGTAATGCAGTCACAAGATTGTACTAACATTGCTATTATATTGAAAATTAAAGCCATTAACTGAAGAGAATTTGATTTCATTGAATTGATCTATGACATACGAATACATGGAAATAGTATAGGATACTATCTACTGTCACGACCCGCACCCGGATATATGGGTACGAATACGTGGGCCACACCCAGCCTACGCCGCAGTATCGGCGGTAGAGCGCTGTCAATTACCCTAAACTAACTACAACATCTAAAGATCCATAACTAGAAATGTACTCATATCACATCACGAAAACTAAGGAAGATAAGACAAAAAATAATAACAATATCACTAGAACAACCAGAATCTACAAGGATCATAAGACAGGAAAATAAGGAAGGACCAATAAGACTAACTAAGGATAACTACCAGGCAACTAACATAGAAGAATAGTGAG
This sequence comes from Iris pallida, assembly GCA_029216955.1. Classification (NCBI taxonomy): domain Eukaryota; kingdom Viridiplantae; phylum Streptophyta; class Magnoliopsida; order Asparagales; family Iridaceae; genus Iris; species Iris pallida. Next base: position 35,102,226 of record JANAVB010018993.1, on the reverse strand, counting down.
ATCCACCTCAGCTAGCAACATCATGAAGTCCAAAACTGAGGGCACAACTACTCCTAAAATTTTTGTCAACATATCCAGTCAGGATGGAACGAGCACAAATCTCAAATAACAGTTCTAATTAGACGATATTGAAAATGTAGCAGTAAATAGAGAGAATATACAAGAAATCATAAAATGTACATGTGAGTATCATGGCAAGGTAAGCTGTAAATCTAGAGCTAGAACAAGGCAAGTAAAACTGATGAGGGCATGTACAAGAATCAAGAATCATCTATCTAGGTGTGTGAGTACTAGCTACAATATGTGGCCGGCTTGGGAACTTGCACAATAGTAACAGGCCTAGCAAACCATACGTGGGGTGTATGATCAACACTCACAATCAATAGGTGCACAATGGGTGCACAATAGGCGTTGACCACATATCTACACTAATACTTTCCGTCCCCCGACTAGTATAGTGGATCCAACCATGACACATCATGACACGCGATTCTCCGAGAGGGTAGCGGAGACAAGTAAATAGAAAGAATAGTGAGATCCACCTCAGCTAGCAACTGCATGAAGTCCAAAACTGAGGGCACAACTACTCCTAAAATTTTTGTCAACATATCCAGTCAGGATGGAACGAGCACAAATCTCAAATAACAGTTCTAATTAGACGATATTGAAAATGTAGCAGTAAATAGAGAGAATATACAAGAAATTATAAAATGTACATGTGAGTATCATGGCAAGGTAAGCTATAAATCTAGAACTAGAACAAGGCAAGTAAAACTGTTCAAGGCATGTACAAGAATCAAGAATCATCTATCTAGGTGTGTGAGTACTAGCTACAATATATGGCCAGCTTGGAAACTTGCACAATAGTAACAGGCCTGGCTAACCATACGTGTGGTGTATGATCAACACTCACAATCAATAGGGGCACAATGGGTGCACAATAGGCTTTGACCACACATCTACACTAATACTCCCCGTCCCTCGACTAGTATAGTGGATCCAACCATGACACGGATCCAACCATGACACATCATGTGCTGGATCCAACCACGACTAGTATAGTGGATCCAACCATGACACATCATAACTAGAAATGTATCGGAGGGTCCGCTTTGCACCGAAATACGTGCCGAGGCCCACGTCTTCCAAATGTAACAAACTTTATATAAAAATGTGCCAGAATGACGCCACGAGTCTACTGGTGGTGTCAGAAATTGAATTCGGAGTCCCGAATTCAAAAATAGAATTTTACAACTTAGAAATTACGAATTCGGATGGCCAACTTTGGCGTCGAATTCAACCAACCCAACATGCTCACAATGAAACGAAACTTGAGAGACAGGAAGAGGGTTATACCAGCTTCGTATAGGAAACAGTAGTACGCCAGACGGAGCTACGATGGATGAGATACGAACCGACGAAGTTCGCTCCGCAAAACTGTCCAAAAATAAAACAATTTAAACGGTCAACTTGGTGGCCGGTTTTGATGTATCAAACGACAAAATTAATGGATAAAAATTGAGGAGAGTGAAGGGGTATATACCGAAATTGAGACGGAGCGAAGAAATTGCCGATCCAATGGTCGGATTTGTCGAAAAACGTATACGAAGTCGCTGTGACGGAACACCATTTCTGAGTTCACCCCGCACGCGTCACGACTGAACTTCGTGCAAAACGCACGGATAGTCTATTTCACACATCGGGGAGGACGACGAACGTCGGGGGTGGTCGCCGGAGGGTGCGTCGGAGGCATGCGCGGCCGGAGGGGGCTCGGCGGCGGCGTTGCCAGCCGCGGCGGCCTGCGGCGCTGCCGTAGCTACTGCTGCGCAGCCCTTGCTGCGAACTGCTGCTGCAGCTGCTGTGGCTGCGCTGCCCTACGCGGCAGAGGCCGGACAGCGGCACAGGCGGGGGCTGCGCTGGCCTAGCGCGACGGCTCGGCCAGCCACGGCGGTGGCGCTCGGGAGGAGGTGGTGGCGACGGTTTGATGATGGTTAGGAGATGGTGGTGGTGATGTGGTTTGAATGAACAAAAAAAATAAATAAGAAGGAGTGAGGAAGAAGGAAAAGAAGAAAATTTGGGGGGGGGTTGAGCTCCTGCTGTACGGGTTGAGAGGGTGAGGGGTTGTGTACTTAGGAGAGAGAGAGAGAGAGTGAGTTATAGGTGTGTGTGTGTGTAATAATAGGAGAGAGAGATATTATGAGTGTGTGTGTGTGTGTGTGTGTATAAATATATAAAGAGAGAGAGAGAGGGGTGTGATATTAATTAGAAAAGAGAGAAGTATTTAGAGAGAGAGAGAGATAGTGAATATAGGTCGGCTGAGAGGGGTATGGGCTGGTAGAGAGAGGGGGTGAGGTCTTTGTGTAAAGAGAGAGAGAAAGTTAGATATTATATATTATATTATATATGTACATATATATACATATATAAAAGAGAGGGAAATAGAGATATTTAAAAATAGGGAAAAGTGGAAATTTATGTGGGGTGTATGGGTAGTCACGAGAGGACAACATGGAGCTTGGGATCGGGTTCGGTCGAGCCGGGTCGGATCAAAATCGGACATTGTGCAATATTTAAATTAAAATAGGTATTTATGATCATGGGTAAATAAGTAACATGTGGGGCTCAAATAAATGGGACACAAGTGTCATGCGGGTAGTAGGCTTCGTGTGGGCCATGTCCATATTTGGGGTCGACTAGGTTGGGTCGATGTCGGGTCCCGAAATTAAATTGGAAGTCAGGTCACAAATTACGGTAGATAATTAAATGGTCTAAATTGACCCAAAGTTGTGCGAAGAAAATGAAGCACAAGAGGGTGTGTCTGAGTGGGACACGAAGGTCATGGGTGAAGAGCGTCTCGAGTAGATCAGGCATGACAAGTTGGTTTTAAAAAAAAAAGACTAGTCTGGTGCTCCTAAATTAAAAGTCATGGTAACGTGCATACGATGATCAAGGAAAAGAGTGGGAATTCAATTAATAATTAAATGGTCTAAATTGACCCGAACTTGCGTGAAGCAAAAAGAGTACAAGGGAACAAGTTCGAGTGGGACACGATATACCAAAATGAAGGTAATCCTGTCCACTACAAAACTCATGAAGAAAGTTTCCAGAGATGAACATCCCTGACACTCCAAATATCAAAGGCATAGAAAAGAGCATTTAAAGATAAATTAAATAGAATAAATTATTTATTGAAACTAATTCAATCGGAAAAATTAAAAAAAATCAACCCGAAATTCAGGGTGCTCACATCTACAGATATTAGCACTTGTTAAAGTATGAAGATCTTTAATTAAGTTTTGGACGAGAAAAAAAGAATTTAATATTTACCGCTTTGTTGAGATTCCATTGCAGCCATGGACTTTTTATTGACAAGTGTAGCATATTGATGGCGAGCGTCATTGAGGTTGTTGGCAACTAGCGCCTAGCCCGCCTAGGCGGCCGCCTAAATCTAGGCGGTAAGAAAATAAATAAATAATTCCAAAAAAACCTACTAAAAATTGTAGAAAAAAATCCATTAAACATGCATAGTCGGTCGTTGGAGAGACTAGGCAGGCGCCTAAGGAGCATCGAGCGGTCACCAGGCGCCTAGTGCCTAGGCGGCCGCGTATACCGCATTCCATAACAGTGGTTGTTGGAACCACCAAATCGACACCGCCACTATACATCTATATTGGAAATTAGTTCGTGAGAAGTCATCTGGCAATATTTACGCATTAAAAAAGTTGAGGAAGTCTGAAATGCTTGTTAGGGGTCAGGTATGCTATATGGTACTCTGGTTGCCAAATAAATCTGTCAAATAATACATTGTTAATCCCTTGACAAATATGTGCAAATTTAAAAGACACAACACCTTAAGTCGATTATGCTTATAAGGTTTGCACTGGTCTTGTCATGCAAAGCCGCATAGATGCTATGTAATTCAAGATAATGTTTGCTCTAGCTAGTTTGCTGTATGCAAAGGACAACCAGAACCATCATTAGTATCAGTTATCTCCACCTGCCAATAACCATTGTAAAACCATTAAAATTGGACTCGGGGATAACTGCATTAGCACTTTCTGTCGTAGCTACACCAATCAGATGCTCTCCTTTCGGTTTCAGATGATGTATAAGCATCAAGTAGTGTATTATTGTGCTGGAACTTGTAGGTATCACAGACGAGGGCACTTGTCCTTGGAGAGTTCATAGTTGTATGTTTGTCAGTTACATTCTCTTCTACTTATGTTACTTGGTGCTTATAATAGACTTCTTTTTTGTTTATCTACAGATGTAATCGACAGTTTATGGTGTTTTGTTTTTGTCGTCGGCTCCTCCTCAAACCAGGTAATTGATCTCCATTATTGTTAGTGTTTCTGGATATTTGGAGTTTGATTAATTTTATTCTTACCAGGTATCATAGTATGAATTGTTTGTCATTGAGATTATGCTTTCCTATTATCCTTTAGCTGTATCAATTTTATTACAGTACCGAAGTTGAACCTGATGAAGCAAGTTTTCTCCTAGACTTGCTTGTCTGGTCTATAATTCATTTTGTTACAGTACCAAATTATGTTCCTCATACAATACCAAATTAGGTTCCTCATTTCCTAGAGGTTGTGTTTCAAAATGGCTATTGCATGTCTCCTTTTATTTCTTAAACCTCCTTTTGGGCTTCCACTCTCCCACAAAGTTATTATTAATTATTGAATAGGTGGTATTAATAAAAAAAGATTTATGTCCGAAAATGTAATTTTATTGTTGTGCAGTGATGGAGCATCCAACATATGACTGCTGCATTGCCCCACCAGGGGTGCACTATGGCCAATGTTGAGACAGTTCTTGCAGGCATGGACAACTATAATACAACTGACATTGCTCTATCTAGAGGAGTGCTTTAGAGCAACCACTGCTATAATGGAGCCTGTCCTGGCCTGAAATACAGGTATTTTGCCCGAAAACTAGTTTGGAAGATTTTGTTGGCAATAGGCGCAGTCTATGATCAAATGTGCAAGACTAAGAATATTATAATTTAGATGTTCTGTTACAGTTGGCAAACATTAATGATGTGGTCCAAGTCCCATCCATGTAGCGCACACACTATAAAATCCAGTTGGGGAACATTAATGCTTTAAACAATTCCTAAACGCCATATAATTTTTTTGTGTCAATAACTGTACAAAAATAACATATTTTGCTCTGAAAATGAACTATCCAATTATTGTTTGCTATGATGTTACTAACCTGGTGTTGTTCTCCTGGTGCTGATTTTGTAGGCTTTCTTAAACTACTTTGTTATGTTCCAGTTTCCAGAACTTACTAGAAATAATGTAACGTCTACCCAGGTATTGTCCTTCTTATGATATACTTCTTACCCATGCTTGTTTATCAACTCTACAAATATTGAATCAAATTATCTATTGTACAGTATATTTAAAAGATGGTCAGGTACTATATAACAAAAAAAACAAGCATGAACATAAGATTGCCTACAGTCTGATATATGCAAGGGACCTGACTCACTGCTTAATAGTATATGTCCTTCATATTCCATGTATCAGAATATCTAAAATATTAAAGCTTGTACCTCAGGTATTGTTAAACCAGGACCATTATTACCTGCATGTGGCTTGAACTTCCATAATACAAGACTTATCCAGGAAATTATTATAGTTCTCCATAAACCTATCAGGAAAATAAACTCCCCTATCTTTTTCCTATTGTGCCTAACACAGTTAGAGTTCCTTTGATGACCTACAGAAGCCTTGATCAGTAGCAGTTATGTGCAAGCAGACAAATCTCTGCCATATTGCAGGAAATACACAAAAAAGAGGAAGATTATCACTTACTATGTGAATGTCTGTTATGATACATTCAGTATCTTATTTATACTTGCTTGGTGAACTTACTCTAGATTTTCATGTGAATATGATTTTACCTTTACACATTCACATTTTCTTTTCACTTCACACATTCACATGTCTAATGAAAAAGATATCGACCTCTACTACTTGAACAATGATCTATAACTCTATGACAAGTTTGTCTTCTGAAAAATTGTCTGCATAACATGGATTTTTTTAGCTTTTTGGAAATCATGTTCTTATAGCAACAATTTACTGACATGAAATTGACTCCATGATGGTCATTTGCGTTAATTTCAAACAGAAAAGACAAAGGATTATAATGGTTTTAACCAGCAATGAAGAAAGGGTGTGCCACAAGTTGTGGACTTGCTAAGTATGTATGGATATGAATGGATCACAAATAAATTCAACTGACGATGGATTCCAGTTGTTTGGTTGATTATAACTCATAGAATTTTAGGGGATTTTCTATTAATAGCTAACTCATAAATTCAACTGCTTGTTTATTAACAAGGAACACTAATGTTTCCTCCTTATATTTGTGTAGGTTGGATGAAGTAAGAGGATTTCTGAGGAACTTTGGTTGTGGATAGGCTCGAAGGGTTCGAGCTAAATTTTGGATATGCAACATTTTGGATATATGTATGGAAATAATTAAACACTGACTACACTGTTAATGTTTAAGTTTGGAGAAATTATGAAGGATTTTGAATGTTCTTGACAGTGAAATTAATGAATTTACTTGTGTTCGAAATTCATTCCGTGATTGATTCGTCGAGAAGCATTTAAATTTTTGAATACCCGCATTCTGTGTATATATGCAATAGATATTTGTGGCATTCTGTATATCTGCAATGCTATTTTGATGTGCTACAATACTATTCTGATGTGAATTGTTTCTTTACACTAATATATTCTGCAATAGCATTCTGACATGATATTGGTGCATATATAATAGCGCAAAAGAAACGCTATAAAAATCAATTTGCATCGAAAAGATATTCAAACGTTATTATGAAACTATAGCGTACGTAAATGCTATGTAAACTCTATAGCATTTGTCACTGCTATAACAAGTCTATAGCGTTCATGGACGCTATAATAACTAAATAGCATTCATGAATGCTATTACTTACCTATAGTGTTCTTATATGCTATAAGTCTTGTATAGCGTTCATAAATGCTATAACCTGTCTATAGCGCCATGGAATGCTATAATCCATCAATAGCGTTTATGAACGCTATAACTTTATAGCATTCTTGTACACGGGGCAATTATAGCGGGAGCATTTATAGCGGGCAGAATACGCTATAATAGGCATTCAACAGCGTTTTGAGCATGTTATCGTATCCCATATCTGTTGTAGTGATAAAAATTGTTGGACATGAAAACTGGTGCATATGAAAAATGTAGCATCACATTCTTAAATTTGCAGAATTAAAAACCTCATCAAACATGATCCATGACAAGAAGCGTCCAAAGAAGGGGCAAAACCTATCAAGGCTCACACACTTCTTTACATTTGAAAAATACAGCATCACATTCTTAAATCTGTAGCATTAAAAACTCCATCAAATATGATCCATGAAATGTTGCTCCAAACAACCAATAAATGAAATAAAAACCAGTTTAAATAATACTTCATAAGCAAACCTAAAATGTTGCTCCAAACAACTGATCTTCAAAAAATACTTCAAAAACATACATAAAATAGACAACATAATGGGGTCAGAATTTGGCAACCGATATGCAAAGACAAGTATTGGTACGCAAATACATCCATTCTTGCCTTTTTTTAGCCAGCCTTTCATGTGCAGATATCCATTTAGGGGCTGTTAGTCATGTTGTCATGTGCAGATATCCATTCTTGCCTGTTAGCCAGCCCATATTTGATAGAAAATTGAAACATGTATCAGAGAGAATTGAAGTGATACTCGAAATGATGCTCGAAACTAAAAGAAATATCATTATCTGTTTGATAAATACATGAAACTGAGATTCTCAAATTGAAGTGAAACTCAAAATGACACTTGGCAATATGAGATTCTCAAATTGAGAAATGCATCGAACTGAAATCATTACCTTCTCATCATAGCCCATATAAGATATCAAAAAACTGCACAATAAAAAACTGCACATTCCCAAGTGATCAAAAATGCAGTTACTGATACTCAAAATGATACTTGGTTGCCCTGAGGTACTCAAAATGATAAATGCATCAAACTGAACATTACCTTCTCATCACAGCCCATATAAGATATCAAAAAACTGCACATTAGAAAACTGCACAATAAAAAACTATAAGTGATGGCAAACTGCAGCATTGAAAAACTGCAAGTGATGCCAATTTGCTAGTTGGCAGCCTGAGATACTCAAGTGCTAATTGGCAAATTGAGAAAATGATAATTGGCAGCCTGAGATATTCAAAACTGCAAGTGATGCTAAAATTGCAGATGGCCTATAACCAAGTGATGCAAAACTGTAGATGGCCAATAACCAAGTGGACATTCCCAAGTCTTCAAAAACAAAAACACAAGCCTTAAAAATTTGAAACACAAGTTTTCAAAAACTGAAACACAAGTCTTCAAAAAAAAACTGATACTCACTAAAACCAAAAATACAAACTGAAATACAAGTCTTCAAAAAACTAAAACACAAGTCTGAAATGTGCAGTAACCAAAAACTGAAACAGAAGTCCGAAAATGCAAACTGAAAAATAAGTCTTCAAAAAACCAAAAATGCAAATTGAAACACAAGTCTTCAAAAACTGAAACACAGGTCTTAGAAAAAAAACTAATTGGCTCAAAGGATTCACCATCCCACTCATCATCACCAATTTAAAAATTTGGCTACCTCCATCCATCACCAAATTGGTGGGGGAGGCCATCAAGTTTGGGTTCTAATCGTGGGGCACCTTCTTCATTTGTGTTGTCGGAACGGATCTATGTTTTAGACTCAAAGGTTGCACCTTCCTCATCATTGCCTAAAATTTGGCTAAAAGTTGGCTACTTCCATCCATCATCAAATTGGTAGGGGAGGCCACCAACTTTAGCATGTAATATAGGTTGCACCTTCGTAGCTCATTGACAACCCCTGCACCGAAACATTACATAAATATTGTCATTACATGCATAAGTAGGTTTATGGTTGTACAAAATAGACTTGGTTCTACAGAATATAGTTGGTCCTACATAATATAGGTGCATACAAAACTTGATACAAGTAATGTAAGAAAACCCAAAAGAGCAATAATGGCCGTTGGGTGGTCATTAACTACATATTCTCCCTTAATTCCACTTCGTTCATCCCTATCATTTGATTGGAAGTAATCCATTGCCTCCTCATAATCTTGGCACTTGAAATAACAAGCGCCTTTAAACTCATTCACTTGCATGTGACATTCAGGCCAGGTTGTGTACACTCCTGACTTTCTTCCTTTCAAGACAACGTAGTATGACATGCTACAAAGATATCAACCATTAAATCAAATAACCCTATTAAAAATTGCATGGACTGAAAATAATAATGAAACACATCCCTATCAGAATATGTTACAGAAAATATGAAACATTGAATCACATATCCTGAAAATAATAATGAAACATATATCCTATCAAATATAACATCAGTAGGTGCCAAATATCATAGCAGTAGGTCAGTAGGCCAGTTGTTATAAAATATTACAAAAAAATAACAGTTTTTCCTGCTGCAGTACGCCAAATATTACAAAAGAACAGCAGCAAGTTATGCTGCAGTAGGCCAAATATTACAAAAAAATAGCAGTTGTGCTTGCTGTAGTAGGCTAAATATTACAAAAGAACAGCATTAGGTTATACTGCAGTAGATTTTGCTTAACATTCAACATAAAACTTTCACATAAAATAGCAGTAGGTCCATAGCTACAAGACTAGTTGTCTTGCATGAAGTTGTCTAGCTATGCCCTTTGGAATGTCTCGGACAACCCTATAAACTTGTTTGCTTCAAAATTCTCCGTACACATTCAACAATACATGCATTTGACTCGTATCCCTCTAAAGCAAATAAATGAGCACCAATCTTCTTAATGGGGCTCTGAACCCCGTACTAAGGGCCTCTGCCATGGAAGAAACACTCTCCACCAATTGACTTATTGCTTCATTTCCCAGGTTACCCTCTCTACGACGTTTTCCACTCGTGGATTTCGTAGATTGGGAAAGTCATAGCATTGTGTTGTGAGCCACTAGGAGAAGGAGTATCTACATCAATGCACACCCTTGGTCCCCATTTTGCGTTGATATACTTTGTTTTGTCCCCTTTCGCATGGTCATCTCCACATACAATTTATAACAGATCAAAGTTCCTAATAGGGACGTTGACCCATTGGGCTAGTTTGGATTTTGCCTACACAAGTAATAATCAAACTTTAGTTATATTGAAATCTGAAATTAAAAAAATCACATATTTAGTAAAAATTACATAGTTACCTTCTTAAGGACCTCGTGTGTTTCCTCATCCATAATCACCATCCTAAGATCCTCATTCCATCCAGCCCCCGAATAATCTTTGCCCTTCAAAATATCTAGCCACTTAGACTTCCAACCACGCAAATGATTGGTAACATTGCTAACGCTATATGAAGTACCAAACTTGGCATTCATGTCACGACCCGCACCCAATATAGGGGCACGAGAAGTGGTTACGTCCAGCCTACGCCGCAGTGTCGGCGGTAGTAAGCTGTCCTAGGTTGCTAGCTAATCTTATGCAGTGAATATAAAAAGTACTTGTCCAGATATCAGCTCCGAATGGAGGGCAAGTAAAGGGTATGATCTACTCAAACACAGTCTAAACACGAAAAGATAACATAGAAGTTATACCTAAGGAAGTAAAGACAACAACTAACTACTAAAATAATACACCAATATCTCAAACCAACCTTATACAGACTCAAAATCTTAACTTTAATACATCAAGCCAAAACATGAAAGCTAAAGTAGTCTACTAGCTAATCTCCTGAATCACTCCTGAGAGTCGGGACCAAAGGTAGCTAATCCCTCGCCAGGTCCATGGTAAGCAGGGCATGTGTCCTCAGGATTATCATCTGTAATATTTTCAACAGGTCCAATCAGGACGGGAACGAGCACAACTCATCAAGAAAAACCCAAGTAAATGACAAAGAACTATAAAGCAGTTATAGACAGTTTTATTGATGAACATGGCAGTTCTATGCAGGTAATGATGGCACAGAGACACAGTAAGATACAAGAAAAGAAAGGTAACTAAATCAAGAGAAGAATCATGGCAATGAAGACTGTAATAAAAGCTAACTGAACTAGAATATCATGTGTGAGTCCAGACAGTACGATATAAGTCTAATATAATTCCAGTGTGAGTCCAGTCCATATAATCTGATACCAGATAATTTCCAGTACAAGATGAGTCCAACAGTGATCAATAAAACCAGGGTGAGTCCAACTATGATCTAACAGTGTGTTTTAAAATATCGAGGTCGACATGCAAACGGCTGTAGGTATCAGGCACATCTCTCACTGATCGGGCAAGAGATGGCTATGCTTCCGGTAGATTCCAGTAGGAGATTCCAGATTTGGGGTATGTCTACATGTCTTACTCAATATTTCCCCGCCCAGCAAGTGAATCCAGTACAAGACACAAAAATCGAGATGAGTCCGGCCAAATGATGATTCCAGAAATAATTCCGGAATGATTCCAGTGATTCCAGTAATAGAGATCAGTAAGTAAGGTATGTGTCGCATACATGAATCCAGAAATATCTATACGTGTTGATACAGAGAATCACATAGAACTAACTAGAACTGAAATACAGTAATCGACAAATAAATGAGAGAATTATCAGAGAATGTACTCGCCTGTTACTCTGGAAATAGTAGTGTAATATCAGATGTCTGTACCAGGGTCACAATGTCCTAAAATAGAGCAATACAGTTATGACATGTCCAAAATGAAGGTAAATAAAATCTACAATGCAATCTATATGAATTCTAAGCCAATCTAGGTCAAAGTCAAACTTAGTCAACACTACAGTCAAACTAAGTCAAATCAAGTCATACTAGGTCACAAGAAGTTAAACTAAGTCATACAAGGTCAAACAAGGTTAAACAAGTCTAATCTAGGTTAAAGTCAACTCCTGGTCAACACTCTAATCAAACTAGTCAAATACTAGTCAACATGATCAATCTGGGTCAAGTCTAAGTCAAACTTAGACCAACTAAGGTATTGGTCAAACAAAGACTAGTCAGTCAGGTAATTAGGTTAATCTTGACTAATGGTCAACATCCAGTCAAACTCTATAAGGCTAACTCACAACCAAACATAGGCTAACCTGTCTTAGGATACCTAAGATACTATACTACAATTACCTATACAAAGTATACCACACATAAATACATATAGTACAATACCAACCCTAATCCTATAATCAAGCTAATCCCATTTTCCAACTCAAGTCATGACTCAACTCTAAGTATCTCACTTAACCCCATACATATCTTAATCTACATGTAACTACCCATATAACCCAAGTCACACAAATACCCTTATATACTTAGGGCACTCACATATAGGTCAAACTCAAATAGCTAGCTAATAGTCTAGGGTTTACTCAATCTTAGTCAACTAGTCCCTTCTATACCCATCCAAGTCCATTCTAGGTCAAGATTGACCTATAGTTGACTTTGGTCAACAATGGTCAACAAGGGCCAACCACCTAGTCAAACTAGGTCTACTAAGCCTATTGGTCAATTCTAACTTACTACTAACCATAGGCTAGTAATCCTAGGGCACTACTACATATATATAGGTATCTTAGATATATACTCATATCTATACAATATATATTTACATAGGCCATCTCATATATATATACATATCTAATATATAGTCAACTATATATATATAACACCATAATCTATATTTATATATATATATATATCCCATTCACATATATATAATACCCTTATATATATAACATATATATATATATATATATATATATCACTATATAACATATATATATATATATACACATACATAACATATATACATATATAGGTAGAGAGAGAGAGAGAGAGGGAAAGAGAGAGAGAGCTGGACAGTGAAAGAGAGAGAAGGGACACACACACAGGAATGGGGGGGTTCAGTTTCCTGGAACAGGAAACCAGTCCCAAACACACACACACACAGGAACATATATACATATATGTATATATATACACAACTCCCTATACACTCAACCAAATACCCCCAAATTCCTCCCACATACTCACATACATATATACTACATAAATACATACTAAAAATACACATATACATGTATAAATCATATCAAATTAAGGTTTGAAATTCATTTTTGCCAAAAACTGGAAAATCCTAAAATCAGGAAATAGGGACTGTTGACTCGATACTAGGTAAACCAAAATACATACACGAAACCGAGCTAAGGCTCGAATATCTAGGTTGGTAACTAAGGCCCCATACATATACTAGTGTCCTAGGTGCCTGACACGACACCACGACACAGTTTTACGTGTCCAATCTCACTAAAACATCACACGGGTAAATACAGTGCACACACTCACAAATACAGTATCGTGCACGCGTTCCCCGAGTTCGTGCACACGACACGACACGACACAGACCACGTGGTCGTGTCCAAGTGTCAACCTAGACTAGGGCTAGGGTTAGGACACCCTGCCACGTGTCCACGACTCGTGTGCAAGACACGGAACACGCGTGTCAGTGCTCAAAGTGACAGCCGACTGTGCAGTGCACAGATCAGTGCACGCGCTCGTGCGTGTCCGACACGACACGTGGGGCTCTGAAATTTGGGGAGCCTCGTGTCAGTGTCGGCCCCTTGCTACACGTCAAATTTGGCATATCGAGGAGCCGTGTCCGTGTCGCAATCGAGCCCGAGCAGCAGGGGAGAACACGGGCACGATACAGTGTCTCGTGCAGGCGTGTCACAGTCTCGTGTGCATGACACACGACACGTGACACGTCGTGATCGTGTCTATGGGTAGAGGGGGACTAGGGCTAGGTGTCTAGGTGTCTGCACGACCCTCATGTCGTGTCGTGTCCTAGTTTTATAGCCGTGTCAGAGACTAAAAATTCACTATACTGTGCAGTGTGCAGCGTGTTCGTGTCCAATTTGGACACGGACACGATACGATTTTGTGCTCAGTCAAGTTGGTATGTGTCCCACATGTTTAGGGCTACCCAAAAATATAATTTGTTTTACAAAAACACAACATTAAATCCTAAGTGGCATTTCACCAAACACTGCAATTAAGACACAGATACGTGTCCGATACGGACACCAAATCGAACCTACTTCCTAGCAAACTTGACCTACAGTTCCATGGTACCTAGATGCATGCAACTATGAAGAGAAAACACAATATTAATGGGTTTTAGGGCATGTTACCTTGAGTGCAAAATCCTCAAATATAGGCCTATTTGAATGAAATCCTTCTTCGACTCCCAATGTCCAAAGCTTCACAAATCCTTGCTAGCAAGCCACAATTGGTATCCTCTAGTGTAGGGGAGTCTAATGCAAGAAACTGGGCTTAATTTGGAGCTAAATTGGTTAAGTGGTGAGGGTGTGAAAGTAGAAAGAAAACTAGGTTTTTGTGAAATGAAAAAATAGCATGAATGAAGAGGGGGGGTGTTTATATGGAAGGGGGTAGGGTGTGGCTGCCATGGGGGGGGGGGGGGTAGGGTAGATATTTAGGGCTCCTTTCCACCTTGCTAACTTAGCTTCTAAGTCTTGGACCAAGTAGATATTTCTAGGTTTTATGAAAAATATCTATAAAGCAAATATCTAAGATATTTCAATCCTAAGATATTTACAACATAAAGTAAATACCTACACTTAGTCTTCTAGGTTAGTTGCTAATCTCTAGGTTAGGGTAAACTAGGTTAGGGCTAACATGACACTAATCCACTAATTAAATAATAATAAAAACACATAAATCCAAATAATTCCAAATAAATTCTAATAAATTATCAAAATACCCTTTAGGCTAAAAAGCCCTAATTTGATGTTCTAAACCTATGGCTAGGCTCACATGATCATGGTTAGTTTCTAGGTTATGAAATCTCTAGGGTTTACACTAGGGTTACACTAGTAAAATCACAAAGTCATAAGCCATGACTTAGAAAATAATTTTAAATTAACTAAAATCACCAAAAATCATATCATGACTAAAACACCATTAATAAATAATAAAAATAATAATTTTTTAAAAATACCCAATTTCAGAAAACTGGGTCTTACAAGTCTACCCTCCTTAGAGAAATTTCGTCCTCGAAATTAAGATAGTCGTACTCCTTCTAGGTCAAACCCCCAGTCAATCAGAGTCAAAAGATAACATGCAATCATAGTCCTACTGGTCGTGATTCCACAGTCTTGAACAGGGTAACTACACTATCTAGCATATCACATGCATATCCTGACAGGTACTAATGGAATCATACAACAAGATGGGAAAGGAAGGACATAAAGACAAACCTGCTAACCCGTCACCTACAGCGTTGGTCTCCTCGACCGTCATCGCAAAAGCTCCACCCCTCTGGTGCTGAGCTATAGGTGGCCTAGCCCCCATATAAGGAGGTGCAATAGGACAATCCATCTTTTGGTGAGTATCAGACCCACAGGTATAGCAAACCTTCAGCCTCTTCCTACACTGCTCCCTGATGTGTCCCTGCTTCCTGCAGTATGAACAACTGATCGTCTTCGGGTCCTGATCCCGATACTGATGCTGCCGGGGTCCAGGGGCTCTAACTGGCGGGGTCGAATGATGTGGTATGGGAGGATGATATGTCTGCTGGGGTAGCGTCGGCACTTTCTGATGGAAAGCCTGACGCTTGGAGGGTCCCTCAATGTGTACAGAAGCCGGCCTCTTGCAAGACAGAAGACGGTCCTCGATACTCCGGGCTAACTCTAAGCTCTGGTAGTAGTCAGTCATATCGTTTGCCACTATTAGAATGCCAATGTCTGGAACTAGACCACGGCAAAACCTACGCGTCATCTCCTCAGGGTCAGCAACTAGGCTAGGAGCGAAACGGCTCAGGCGACTAAACTCTGCCGCATACTCGTCAACAGAACGGGTCCCCTGCTGGATGTTCTGGAATCGTAGCCCTATGGCTACTCTAGCAGTGGTCGAGAAGAATTTCTTCTTGAACTGGGTCTTGAACTGGTCCCAGGTGGCTCTACCTCTCGCGAACAACGGCTCATTCCGGAACCAAACTCCTGCCAAGTCTATCAGCAAAAATCCCGCTGCCTCGACCTGGAGGTCATCCGGCATCCTAACTCCAATGAGCTTCCTCTCTACCGAGTCTAACCAGTCATCTGCTACTACTATGCCCTCAGTCCCTAAGAACTCCTTGGGATTCAGACCCATGAAGTCCTTGATCGTCCCTGCTCTCTGCCGCGGCTCTACAGGTGGTGGGACCACGGTACGTCCCTCAGAATGCTCCATGCTCTGGCGGAGTAGGGTGGTCTGCTCCTGATGGGTTGCTAGGAACCCCTGGATCAGAATGAGCAGTTGGTTCCCGTCGAGTGTGACAGAAGCCTGGGTAGGTATAGTGATAGGGGGTGGTGGAAGTATTGGGTCCTGTTGGGCCTGTGATGTGGAAGGTGGTTGTGGTATCTGGGTTTGTGGATCTGTGGAGTGGAGGAATGTGGTAGGTGAAGGTGTATCAGTCAACTGGTCAGCTGACTGGATGGGGAGTGTGTCATTCTCAGGTGAGACATACCGGGATGAACGAGTAAGCACCATCTAATTACAATAAAAAGACTTATAAGGACTCTTTAAGCAAAACAATCATAGACGAGAAAATTTAATTATAATAGCAAGCATGGGATGTATTTCCTATGTTGCAATCCTAGTATTCCTCTAGGTGTTCTAAGCGTCATTTCTAATGTTGTCTAATTACCTTAAGTTCCTAATTGCAGGCATGCTTGGTACAATAACGTAACCAAACAATTTAGTCGACAGACCTGCATGGGCTACCACTAAAAACGTGTCACGACCCGCACCCAGTATAGGGGCACGAGAAGTGGTTACGTCCAGCCTACGTCGCAGTGTCGGCGGTAGTAAGCTGTCCTAGGTTGCTAGCTAATCTTATGCAGTGAATATAAAAAGTACTTGTCCAGATATCAGCTTCGAATGGAGGGCAAGTAAAGGGTATGATCTACTCAAACACAGTCTAAACACGAAAAGATAACACAGAAGTTATACCTAAGGAAGTAAAGACAACAACTAACTACTAAAATAATACACCAATATCTCAAACCAACCTTATACAGACTCAAAATCTTAACTTTAATACATCAAGCCAAAACATGAAAGCTAAAGTAGTCTACTAGCTAATCTCCTGAATCACTCCTGAGAGTCGGGACCAAAGGTAGCTAATCCCTCACCAGATCCATGGTAAGCAGGGCATGTGTCCTCAGGATTATCATCTGTAATATTTTCAACAGGTCCAATCAGGACGGGAACGAGCACAACTCATCAAGAAAAACCCAAGTAAATGACAAAGAACTATAAAGCAGTTATAGACAGTTTTATTGATGAACATGGCAGTTCTATGCAGGTAATGATGGCACAGAGACACAGTAAGATACAAGAAAAGAAAGGTAACTAAAACAAGAGAAGAATCATGGCAATGAAGACTGTAATAAAAGCTAACTGAACTAGAATATCATGTGTGAGTCCAGACAGTACGATATAAGTCTAATATAATTCCAGTGTGAGTCCAGTCCATATAATCTGATACCAGATAATTTCCAGTACAAGATGAGTCCAACAGTGATCAATGAAACCAGGGTGAGTCCAACTATGATCTAACAGTGTGTTTTATAATATCGAGGTCGACATGCAAACGGCTGTAGGTATCAGGCACATCTCTCACTGATCGGGCAAGAGATGGCTATGCTTCTGGTAGATTCCAGTAGGAGATTCCGGATTTGGGGTATGTCTACATGTCTTACTCAATATTTCTCCGCCCAGCAAGTGAATCCAGTACAAGACACAAAAATCGAGATGAGTCCGGCCAAATAATGATTCCAGAAATAATTCCGGAATGATTCCAGTGATTCCAGTAATAGAGATCAGTAAGTAAGGTATGTGTCGCATACATGAATCCAGAAATATCTATACGTGTTGATACAGAGAATCACATAGAACTAACTAGAACTGAAATACAGTAATCGACAAATAAATGAGAGAATTATCAGAGAATGTACTCGCATGTTACTCTGGAAAGAGTAGTGTAATATCAGATGTCTGTACCAGGGTCACAATGTCCTAAAATAGAGCAATACAGTTATGACATGTCCAAAATGAAGGTAAATGAAATCTATAATGCAATCTATATGAATTCTAAGCCAATCTAGGTCAAAGTCAAACTTAGTCAACACTACAGTCAAACTAAGTCAAATCAAGTCATACTAGGTCACAAGAAGTTAAACTAAGTCATACAAGGTCAAACAAGGTTAAACAAGTCTAATCTAGGTTATAGTCAACTCCTGGTCAACACTCTAATCAAACTAGTCAAATACTAGTCAACATGATCAATCTGGGTCAAGTCTAAGTCAAACTTAGACCAACTAAGGTATTGGTCAAACAAAGACTAGTCAGTCAGGTAATTAGGTTAATCTTGACTAATGGTCAACATCCAGTCAAACTCTATAAGGCTAACTCACAACCAAACATAGGCTAACCTGTCTTAGGATACCTAAGATACTATACTACAATTACCTATACAAAGTATACCATACATAAATACATATAGTACAATACCAACCCTAATCCTATAATCAAGCTAATCCCATTTTCCAACTCAAGTCATGACTCAACTCTAAGTATCTCACTTAACCCCATACATATCTTAATCTACATGTAACTACCCATATAACCCAAGTCACACAAATACCCTTATATACTTAGGGCACTCACATATAGGTCAAACTCAAATAGCTAGCTAATAGTCTAGGGTTTACTCAATCTTAGTCAACTAGTCCCTTCTATACCCATCCAAGTCCATTCTAGGTCAAGGTTGACCTATAGTTGACTTTGGTCAACAATGGTCAACAAGGGCCAACCACCTAGTCAAACTAGGTCTACTAAGCCTATTGGTCAATTCTAACTTACTACTAACCATAGGCTAGTAATCCTAGGGCACTACTACATATATATAGGTATCTTAGATATATACTCATATCTATACAATATATATTTACATAGGCCATCTCATATATATATACATATCTAATATATAGTCAACTATATATATATATAACACCATAATCTATATTTATATATATATATATATATATATCCCATTCACATATATATAATACCCTTATATATATAACATATATATATATATATATATATATATATATATATATATATATATATATATATATATATATATATCACTATATAACATATATATATATATATACACATACATAACATATATACATATATAGGTAGAGAGAGAGAGAGAGGGAAAGAGAGAGAGAGCTGGACAGTGAAAGAGAGAGAAGGGACACACACACAGGAATGGGGGGGAGTTCAGTTTCCTGGAACAGGAAACCAGTCCCAAACACACACACACACACAGGAACATATATACATATATGTATATATATACACAACTCCCTATACACTCAACCAAATACCCCCAAATTCCTCCCACATACTCACATACATATATACTACATATACACATACTAAAAATACACATATACATGTATAAATCATATCAAATTAAGGTTTGAAATTCGTTTTTGCCAAAAACTGGAAAATCCTAAAATCAGGAAATAGGGACTGTTGACTCGATACTAGGTAAACCAAAATACATACACGAAACCGAGCTAAGGCTCGAATATCTAGGTTGGTAACTAAGGCCCCATACATATACTAGTGTCCTAGGTGCCTGACACGACACCACGACACAGTTTCACGTGTCCAATCTCACTAAAACATCACACGGGTAAATACAGTGCACACACTCACAAATACAGTGTCGTGCACGCGTTCCCCGAGTTCGTGCACACGACATGACACGACACAGACCACGTGGTCGTGTCCAAGTGTCAACCTAGACTAGGGCTAGGGTTAGGACACCCTGCCACGTGTCCACGACTCGTGTGCAAGACACGGGACATGCGTGTCAGTGCTCAAAGTGACAGCCGACTGTGCAGTACACAGATCAGTGCACGCACTCGTACGTGTCCGACACGACACGTGGGGCTCTGAAATTTGGGGAGCCCCGTGTCAGTGTCGGCCCCTTGCTACACGTCAAATTTGGCGTGTCGAGGAGCCGTGTCCGTGTCGCAATCGAGCCCGAGCAGCAGGGGAGAACACGGGCACGATGCAGTGTCTCGTGCAGGCGTGTCACAGTCTCGTGTGCATGACACACGACACGTGACACGTCGTGATCGTGTCTATGGGTAGAGGGGGACTAGGGCTAGGTGTCTGCACGACCCTCATGTCGTGTCGTGTCCTAGTTTTATAGCCGTGTCAGAGACTAAAAATTCACTATACTGTGCAGTGGCAGCGTGTTCGTGTCCAATTTGGACACGGACACGATACGATTTTGTGCTCAGTCAAGTTGGTATGTGTCCCACATGTTTAGGGCTACCCAAAAATATAATTTGTTTTACAAAAACACAACATTAAATCCTAAGTGGCATTTCACCAAATACTGCAATTAAGACACAGATACGTGTCCGATACGGACACCAAATCGAACCTACTTCCTACCAAACTTGACCTACAGTTCCATGGTACCTAGATGCATGCAACTATGAAGAGAAAACACAATATTAATGGGTTTTAGGGCATGTTACCTATGAGTGCAAAATCCTCAAATATAGGCCTATTTGAATGAAATCCTTCTTCGACTCCCAATGTCCAAAGCTTCACAAATCCTTGCTAGCAAGCCACAATTGGTATCCTCTAGTGTAGGGGAGTCTAATGCAAGAAACTGGGCTCAATTTGGAGCTAAATTGGTTAAGTGGTGAGGGTGGGAAAGTAGAAAGAAAACTAGGTTTTTGTGAAATGAAAAAATAGCATGAATGAAGAGGGGGGTGTTTATATGGAAGGGGGTAGGGTGTGGCTACCATGGGGGGGGAGGGTAGGGTAGATATTTAGGGCTCCTTTCTACCTTGCTAACTTAGCTTCTAAGTCTTGGACCAAGTAGATATTTCTAGGTTTTATGAAAAATATCTATAAAGCAAATATCTAAGATATTTCAATCCTAAGATATTTACAACATAAAGTAAATACCTACACTTAGTCTTCTAGGTTAGTTGCTAATCTCTAGGTTAGGGTAAACTAGGTTAGGGCTAACATGACACTAATCCACTAATTAAATAATAATAAAAACACATAAATCCAAATAATTTCAAATAAATTCTAATAAATTACCAAAATACCCTTTAGGCTAAAAAGCCCTAATTTGATGTTCTAAACCTATGGCTTGGCTCACATGATCATGGTTAGTTTCTAGGTTATGAAATCTCTAGGGTTTACACTAGGGTTACACTAGTAAAATCACAAAGTCATAAGCCATGACTTAGAAAATAATTTTAAATTAACTAAAATCACCAAAAATTATATCATGACTAAAACACCATTAATAAATAATAAAAATAATAATTTTTCAAAAATACCCCAATTTCAGAAAACTGGGTCTTACAATTCACTATAGTACATGCAAGTGTGTAGGAACTGTTTCTGAAGGCCTTATCACATTTTTTCCCTCTTCGGCCTCCCTAGCAAGAACCTTTAGAAGTTTATCTGTATGTTCATCCTCCCAACGCTTGTTGGGCGTTCCTTGGTTTGGAACATTCTTCCCCTTACTATTCGATGGCTTCTTTGGTTTGTTCTTTTGAGGAGATTCAGCTTGGTCCTCATCACGTCCTTGTGGATTAGATCCTTGGCTAACAACAAAGGAATACGAATACGTGAAATGGTTAATATTACCTCCCCAATTTATGTCGAGCATTGGGTTTACAATTGGATGGATGGGACTCGGTTGTGTTACCCATTCTTGTCTCCCTTCTTGTCCAATTTCATGGCCTTGACTTCCTATACTCGTACCAAGTGACCTCCTCTTTGATTGAGGAGGTACAAAATGGCTACCGGCATATGATTGGAAGTGTCTGTAGTTGGGAAAGTTGTCTTCCATCTCACATGTTAACATTTAGAATGAAATATGTTGCCAAAGAGTACAAACTATATATTACTTTTAAGCTATTACAGAAAACTAGTACAAAAAATTGCTAGTAATATAACATATGCCAAAGATATCATACAAGATATCACAAAAAAATGCTACTAATATCAAATCACACTAACAAAACAAACATGGAATTTGTAACACTTATACCCTACCATGTCCAGTATAGTAATCATGCCATGTGTTGTGCAATATGATCATGCACGTCTTCCCAAGCCTTCTTCACATTTCGTTGGACTTGCGTACAATTTTGGGAGTATTGTTCATACTCTAACAAATTGTCCTCCATGACTTCCCTCCCACCTAAATATGGTTCATCCACAACTAACTCGTCTTTAGGGTCAACTCCAAGTATGTAGTTGTGCAGCACACAACAAGCAAGTACAATATCAACTTGTGTTTCAAAGTCATGGAATTTTTCTCCCCTAGGATGCAGAACCGGTTCTTGAGGGTGGCAAATGCACATTCAATTTTGCTACGCAACTTAGAATGCCTATGGTTGAACAATTCCTTCGCATTGGTAGGGTGACGATCCTTCTTAGGATTGAAGTACCTAACCCACGATAAGGGGCAATGAAACCCGGCATGGTGGTGTAGCCAGCATCAGCCAAGTAATACTTTCCTATACGTGAAAAAGCATCATGCATAAAATTACAAGATTTTTTATTTAGTAGACGTGTCACGGTACATGCATAAAAGTGAAACTATGAAGTTTGAATGCTTCAAACTATTTACCTGTAATGACCTTCAGGCCATGTGGAGATAGCCTAGAAAATGCATCCTTTAAAATTGTTATGTCATTAGCACAACCTTCTCACCCTGCCAGGACATACGTGAACTTTTTGTCGGGAGTACAAGCCGCTAACACATTTTGTGTTACTTGTTTTCTGTAACGACCCGCTCCGCCCTAGCGGAACGTCGATTCAAACGGCAAGTGCAACGACTCAAATGGGCCATCGACTCGAAGAGTTGTGTCAACATGACAAAGTGTCGATGCGAATCGATGCAAGACCTATATTGGCCCGTCAAGATGAATCCAGACTTAGACTCTCAAAGGCGCGCTCGGAGTATCTCTCGGCCGATGCGAACATCGCTAAGGTGGGTGGCTCCGATGAACCTGTCTTTGCTTAGCCTAGACACTTAATAGTACGGACACTATTGCTAGAATCGCTAGGCGATAACACCGTGCATGCTAATAAATGACTCAACGCACCTAGCTAAGGAAATAATTCCATCTTGTATGCTTGTTTAGAACATGGAAAAGAACTCAAAAAATATAAGAACTCTCGTACCGCACTCCACGCTCGTGCCAAGGCACAGCTTATATTTCAAGTTCTTTATGCATTCAACCAAGAAGCAATGAATAGTTTACAACAATAAAACGAAAAGACTATCGACATAGTCATTCCGTGTAGAGTATAGCAACATTTAGAAGACTTCGGGACCGATGGGTCGCTAAGGCGACTCCTGCACAGGGAGTTGCATAATATATAAATGAACGAATGAACGAATAAGTGAATGAAAGAATCTATGAATGAATGAATGAATACGTGAATGAATCAATGAACGAACGAACAAGTAAAAGAAAGAAAAGAAAGAATGAATAAAAGATGAGAAAAAAGGAATGGTTAGTGACAGGTATGACGGGGACGTGCAACGAGGCTCGCTACCCGCGCTGTACGGACGCCGCCGCCAACCTGGTCGATAACGCATTATGGCTCACAGAAAACCTATGGCTCAAAGAAAGCTGTTAAGTTAAAATGACAAGACAATACGAAATGGTCGCGGACAACACACTCGTATACGGGAGGAAGAATCAAAAAGGGATTCCAAGGCAACGATCAATGAGACATCGTGGCCGGCCTAGGAAAATACTGAATGCTGAGGTGGCTCCTCCTACTGTTAAGGAGGAAGTGGCACCGGTAGCTAGTGAGACCGGGAGTTCTATTCATCCATCACCTGCAATGGACTACATCTCTCCTGCCGCCGTCGATCCCACTTATTCGAGGTGGTTGTTTGATCGTATCATTGAGCGTTTGCGTGAGCTGTGTGGTTCTTCTTAGCTATTAGTACTTATTTGTATTGGACTATTTGTATTGGGTTGTTTTTGTATTAGACTATTTGTATTGGACTACATATATAAATTAGTACTGTGTCAATCTCTGGATTGTATTGGACTACGACATGGTGATCAGGATATAGTCCCTGCAGCCATTCGACTTATTTGACGACGGGGACTTCCTCCGTGTCGACCTCCAAGGGTTCCTTGCCTCGACCCCTTCCTCGGCTAGCAGCACCACCTCGGGGAGTCTTGGGAGCCATCTCTCTGACAACAGAAATTTTTATATAGGGTAAAGAAATTTACTCAAATTATAAAAAAAAGTAGGAAGTTTATCGAAATTGTAATCGGAGTAATGAAACGACATTGGAGATGGCGTGTCGTAGTGGTCGGATGGGAGGGGGGTGATGCGCCACCACCTATGGTGCGCTAGGGGGACACCTACAAATAACAGGGACACTAACGCACAAATACCGCTCGAGTGAGCCAAATGCATGCAGCCACTTCCCTCCCTCCATTCCCCATCTCCCTCTCTCATGCTATCAACGTCACAACTTTTCCAAGTGCTGCTCCCTCTAATGATGATGAACGTAAAAATCAAAGACCCCCTCTCCTTTCTCACTCTTCACAGTTCTCACAACAGGAAGGATCAGTGCTTTCTAGTTCTCTTCCATCCATCCATTCATCCGTTCTGATCAAGCTTCTTCCTTCTCCTCTCCTCCACCATGGCTCTGGCCCCATCTGCTCCTTCCTACTTCCCTTCTTCTTATTTGACTCTCTCAGCCACATATGATATCCAGCTCAAGTGTAGAGTCGGAGGAGAAGAATGGGGCAGAAAGAGGAGGGAGAAGCAGCACAGCCGGCGGTATGACCTAGAGGAAGTACATAGGTTTTCTTCAACATCCGTAGGAGAACTATAATGATATATCTTTTCACAACATGTCACCTTATCAAAGGCCCTTAATGTGAATATCATGTTACCGCGGTGTCGAAAGACTAACATGTCATAATTTTTTAAGCCGTGTGCTTTGACATAATCCTCCCAACTCTTTCCTCCTATGTAGTAATCTTGCATTTTTTTATGAAGTTCAAGACGGCATATAGTGACTCGTAATGGAAATATATGTCGTCTTGAACTTCATAAAGAAATACAAGATTACTACATAGGAGGAAAGAGTTGGAAAGATTATGTCAAAACACACGGCTTAGAAAATTATGACATTTTAGTCTTCCGACACCGTGGTAACATGGTTGTCACATTAAGGGTCTTTGACAATGTGACTTATTGTGAAAAGATATATCCTTATAGTTCTCCTACGGATGTTGAAGAAATCCTCTGTACTTCTTCCAGGTCATGTCGCCGGCTGTGCTGCTTCCCCCTCATCTTCCTGCTCACTTTTTCTCCCCAGACTCTACACTTGAGCTGGATATCATATATGGCTGAGAGAGTCAAATAAGAAGAAGGGAAGTAGGGAGGAGCAGATGGGTCCAGAGCCATGGTGGAGGAGAGGAGAAGGAAGAAGCTTGATCAGAACGGAGGAATGGATGGATGGAAGAGAACTAGAAATCACTGATCCTTCCTGTTGTGAGAACTGTAAAAAGTTAGAAAAGAGAGGGGGGTCTTTGATTTTTGTGTTCATCTTCATTAGAGGGAGCAGCACTTGGAAAAGTTGTGATGTTGATAGCATGAGATAGGGAGAGTGGGAATGGAGGGAGGGAAGTGGCTGCATGCCTTTGGCTCACTCGAGCGGTATTTGTGCGTCAGTGTCCCTATTATTTGTAGGCATCCCCCTAGCGTGCCATGGGTGGTGGCGCGTCATCCCCCCTCCCGTCCGACCACTACGACACGCCATCTCCAATGTCGTTTCATTACTCCGGTTACAATTTCGATAAACTTCTTACTTTTTTTTATAATTTGAGTAAATTTCTTTACCCTATATAAAAATTTCTGTTGTCAAAGAGATGTCTCCCAAGACTCCCCGAAGTGGTGCTGCTAGCCGAGGCAAGGAACCCTTGGAGGTCGACACGGAGGAACCCTTACGCGTACGAGTTTACGCGTAACGTTACTTCTTTACGCGTACTTTCTTTACGCGCATATTTGCCTTAGCGTAAAGCTTGGACGTAACCGGTGGCCTTAGCGTAAAGCTTGGGCGTAGACTAGTCATGGCATAGATCAGCCTTGGCGTAATCTAACCTTGGATACCCAGTATGACTGGAACTAAACTCTGAGAGTTAGAGACTCGACCATACTGAATACTAGTTGACTTTCATGCCTTGTCACAATGGATAATGATTGTTACTCTGACTGATGATTTATCATGCGTTCCTAGTTGGAACCAAGAGATTGGCTAGTCGTCTTATTGAAATTGAATGAGATACGTTCATGTTAACTATGAACCATTGTGATCGACTAGCCGATCCCGAACATTGGCATATGGATACGTGCAGACTTCAACTTGTTTCTATAAAAGCAGCACGTGTACCTTATGGTCAAGGCATGATTATTCCGTGGCTAGGTTTGATTGTTGCATTACGCTATGTAAGACCTACAACCTAACCGCACGGGCATCGTTGTAGAGTCATGCATATCGTACTTTGTACGAATGTACTCATTCTGAATGACCATGATCCACGGCATGAGATTTCAATTAACATAGGGACTATTAAGTTAAATAAAAATAACGATTGTATGGAGAGAATGGATTCTCGAGTTCTTACATGGCAGCCATCTTGGGACAATTAGTGTTTCCGACATGCCGGCTGGTTCCCACGGATACTGCAAATCTGCCATACGGGCAGGGAGTGGTATCTGCTTATATATTTATTGTATTGATGACGAGCGTCCCGCTGGGACTCGTCTAATTCCTGACTGGCGCAATTGATTATTGGGTAGACTAGCCTTGCATATTTGTGAATTGTACCTACTCTGTTAACTACCGAGATGATCAGAATGTCATGACATGACGGGTCAAATTCTGTCCTTGTTTGGTTGGGAAGTTGGCTTGAAGTATCGTGATGTTGTGTGAATTCCAGTAGCAAGCAGAGACCTATATATGTATCATATTCCTAACTCTTATCACTGGTTTTAGTTCTCATGTCGTGCTTCCTTGTGGTACTTGCTATTAGAGGTCTAACCTCTCTGGTTTTGTATGGCCAGATTTAGAGCCAGTTTTCGAGGACTCGGCTTACTTCTACCTCCAAGATGGTCAATACTAGAGGGATGATCGCAGGAGGACACGAGTGGGTTCCTTGCTTCCCTGCTCTTTTTGCTACTTACTTTACATTTTGCCGCTTGACACCGACATGTTAGTCGGACTGTCTTGCACTTACTTTTACATAATTGTAACTAAGTCAGACTGCAGCTGATAACGATTGTGTATACCTTGTTATATCCTCTGGCTATGTTTTTGTAAAGCCAGATCTCAAGAACATTTTGACTGAGCGTTTGGGACGCCTTACTGCTTTATCTTACATGTTCTCTATTACTGATTCTTGTTTGAATGATTGAGACAATAGATGTTGAGTAACCCTAGTGAGACTTTCATGTAGTATGCACCCCCTCGTCTTTTAGACAGCATTGATCGTATTATACGGTATTCATCTACCCGTAGTACGTAGCTGGCTGAGTCATTCCCCCGCTCTCCAGTATTCTGGTTCTAGGGCGTGGCACAAAAATAACCCAATACAAATAGTCCAATACAAATAAGTACTAATAGCTAATGAGAACCATGCAGCTCACACAAATGCTTAGTGATACGATCACGCAACCACCTCGAATAAGTGGGATCGACGGCGGCAGGAGAGATGTAGTCCATTGCAGGTGCTGGATGAATAGAACTCCCGGTCTCACTAGCTACTGGTGCCACTTCTTCCTTAACAGTAGGAGGAGCCACCTCAGCATTCTCTGTTTCCCTCAGATGACGTGCCGCTCCTTGGGTCATGGGTACCATCTGGTAAGATCGATATTCACAAATAATATAATTGTAATATAAGCAAGCTAACTAAATGAACCATCATCTCGTTTGAGTACATTTTCGAAAGCAGATAAAATACAGAAAATTCAATTTTTTGCCAAGTGTGAGAACGGATTGTAAACTCTCTAAATTTCTACTACGATTTTTTTAATATTTTAAATTTGGTATTTAATTTTTACTTCGTATTTGTACGTCGCGTGCTAAATTGCATTCTCCGTACCTTCACGTCGAGTGCGAATTTGCGCGAGGAACATATTTTTTTGAAAACATTTTTATATAAAAATATAGCTCTCAATTATCGGGTGATCAATATTTTCATTTATTTATTTATTTATTTATTTTATTGCCAAAAGTCGCACAAAACATCGCATTGAGATTTTTCCCAAAAATATTTACTTTAGATGATAGTTCAAATATGGTAATGATATTGTAAATGTTTACTTGCAAGTACATGAATCTAATTTATGTATAGATTTAAATATCTAATTTTCGAATAATATTATGCTAATTTTTACAAATTATAAAAAGATAACTCTAAACTTATTTTTATGAATTAAAGCGATATTTGATTTATTGGATAACTTTAAAATGGTTTTTGGATTAAATATAAGATTATCTAGTTTTCGAAAGATTATTATTGTTTGAATTAAAAGTTATTTAAATTAGGAAAAAAATTATCTATTGGGAAATTTAAACGTCCGAAGCCATATCAAATTGGAGCCACCACCTCCAATATAAGGAGAGGCTCATTGCTCTCTCTTTATCCATAAAATTCCACAAACTCCTCAAACACCATAGCCAATCATGTACACCGTGTCTGTGTCTGTGTCCATCTTTTCTTCTCATTATTTTTACAATTACATTATTTTATCGTATCCGACAACCCCGGACACGTCCACCAAATTTTTGTGTCTCGGAGCAGCCCAAATTCTCTAGCAGCCCTAGAAAATTTTTAAGCAGCCCAAATCCCTAGAAAATTTCTAAACAGCCCAAATTCTCCAGCAGCTAACACCCCCATCTCATGTAGCAATCTCGAACCACCGTCGACAACCACTGGCATCCCGAGCCACCATTATCTCCTGACCTGATCCCCATCATCACCATCCCCGTCCCACACTCGTCGGCCAACCTAGCCGTACCACCACGGGCGACACCTCTCCTTTCGATACCATCGCAACCACCCACACATTGCCACCTCGGCCATCCCCTCTGCCGCACAACGACCAACACAGCCACCCGCCACCACTACAATCATCATTACCACTGACCAACGACAGCACTGCCACCATCCCTTTCTCCTCCCCCAATTACAACCGGCCAACACCGCCGACTTCACCCAAACCCCCAAATTAGAAGAAGGAAAAATTGGAAACCCTTACCTCGCCCGGCCATCGAAGTCCGTCTGGGCACGGCAGCCCCGAGCACCTTGCCCGCACCCACAGCGAGCTGCGCCCCACTCCTGGTCGAGCGCCGAACCACCTCGCTGTAGTCTCCTTCGGCCGCGACCCGCGCCGACCGGTGGCAGGTCAGCGCCTCACCGCTGCCGCCGAGCGCCCTTCTCCGCCTCTTCCTCCCGCCTCCGCTCACCGAACTCCGGACGCGCTCCCGCGTCGACCTCCTGTCGTATGTGTCTCTTCGTATCTGCACAGTCGCACGAGCCAGCCCCGCCATCCCGGGCACAGACCCATCGTCGTCCTCGGCCATCTCGGCCAAGACCCGCCAGCTCCGCGATTCTGCCACCGCATTACTGCTCTCGTGCCTCAAATCCGTCGGTACGACTCGCGTACGACTCTGTCCGGACACCTAGCGTCTGACCGACCCGTGCCGAGTCGATCCTCGTACGCTCGCCGACCTTTCCCCTCCTATCGTGCTCCCCACTGCATCTCTTCCCGACCTCTCCGCCACCCTCCGTCCCTCTTCCACTCTCTCCATCTCACCCTTTTATTTCTCTCTCCCCTCTCTTGCTTACTTTTTCCAAATGTAGTGAACAAGCAGTTGCTGTTCTTAACATGTTTAATGTGTGTTTTTTATTATTTGTTTTTATTATTTTCTCTTCGTTTTGTTATTCTTATTATTATTATTATTATTATTATTATTATTATTATTATTATTATTATTATTATTATTATTATTATTATTATCATTACTGTTTATTATTATTATTATGAATATTATTATTATCTATTATTTTTATATACAGTATATATATGGGTAATAAAATCTTTTATATGTCAACATTGGTATTTATAAAGTATATTATAAGTATAAATTTTTTATAAGTGTTGTTATTAAAATTATTATTTATATTATTCTGCTTTAACAAAAAAATTAATAATAAATATTTACAAAAGTATGCTTGACGACTCAGTAGCCCTACAATGCTTTTATAGGCTTATATGTCCATTTGAAATATTTTTTCTAACCAAATATAGATTTCAAAAATTCTATTTTTACAAGCTTAAGCAAAAAATCTAAGTACGATTTTTATTCAAATATATTTTCCTAAATTCTATTTTTGACAAATATAGAGTTTGCATAAAAATGGTTTTTATAATTTCAAGTATCTACCAAAATAATTTTACTAATAAAAATAGTATACATAGTTCTATCACTATAATTCCTCTCAATTATCACCATTTATCTTAACTGATCGTGCATCGTATTTCCTCGTGACTCTTGGACCATTACACATCGAACATGGCTACTGGACAAACAGGACTTGATGGAACACCGCACCACACCAGGCGCCACCTCAGGCAAGACACCTTGCCTTTACTGTTTAAATTTTCTGCTCAATATCATGCATGTTTTATTTATTTTCAAGTTGTTTCCTTTTAAATTATATGTAGATGCAAATTACTATATTTTATGCAATTGGCTTAGAGGTAAGAGACTACCATCAAATTTAGTGTGTCTCATTGACTTGTCATGATTGTACACGAGTTGTGTGTGAGAGTTGTGAGTATCATATAGAGGTCACTTGCGTGTGGGCTGATCCCCCGTGTGTATGCGTAGGAATAACTATCAATAGATGCATGTTAGAAGACTTGACAGTTATCTATTATAAAATCGTGTGGTGAAAACAACACGTGTTTGTGTGTCGTGGTTACGACACATGTATAGTATCATTGGGGGGAGGGGACAGCTACTAGCGTAGGGGCTACATTTATTTTTACACACATTTGGGAGATAGTGTCTCGGATGAGCGCTACGTGTTACCCGGCCGATAGTGTCTCGGATGAGCGCTACTTGTTGGCCACTCTTATTACTTGCTTGCATGAATCCGTTACAGTCCCTGCGTAGAACGTTGTCCTCTAAAGTGCATTCCACATAGAATGGTTAGGAACCTTTACTCATGCATACTTTTTTGTTGAGCTGTATTATTCAGTTTTTGATATTATGTGTCTTGTTACGTCCCTCTGAGGACCTGGTGATTTCTCCAGGTGTGTGTTTCGTGGTTTCTTGCAGGTGCTCTAGCTAAGGCCAATCCTTCCTTCGTGATAATTGCTCTTGGACTCGTCACTTGCTCGCTCGACCAATTCTTTCTTTGTATATTTTTTCATATTTAAATTAGTTGGTAGTGGATTTGTCTCCGCTCAATGATTGTATACATGACAAACTCAAAGTTGCTTTTATTTATCTTTGTGGATGAGATTTAGTGTCTTGGCTTTCTACATTTACAGCTTATGTATACATACGAGCCTTTTATTTACTCGTATGTATACAGTTGGCATGATACGTTTCTAGTCCTACTATTTTGGGACTGGGGCGTTACACGGATGGCTCAGAACACAACCCAAAATTAATTCTATCATACATTAGTGTGAATCATCTATGTCCTGTACATATGGTGTAGTATATGTTCTTATCGTATCTAGTATCTGAAGAATGTAACAAAATCAAGATGAACTAACATAATGTAATACTAAGACATCATCTACTACTACATAAGATATAGTGATAGGTTGTCATATCATCATTGCCGAGAGATGAGGGTCGGAGGACAGTCAACTTTATCTACGGCTATATAGTTTCTGCCTCGCCAGTCGAATGGCTGCAGGAACTATGTCCTGATCACCATGTCGTACCGTAGATTAATACAAATGGAGCTGGAGCTGGAGCTTGAGCCAAAATACAGAATCCAAAATATAAAATACAGAATCCAATCCCTGGGTTCGCCGAAAATACAAAAACAAAGATTGACACACAGTACTAATTCATATGTGTTTTAAGTATAAGAACGGATGGCTCAGAACACAACCCAAAATTTATTCTAGCATACATTAGTGTGAATCATCTATGTTTTGTACATATAGTGTAGTATATGTTCTTATCGAATCTAGTATCTGAAGGATATAACAGAATCAAGATGAACCTACATAATGTAATACTAAGACATTATCTACTACTAAAAGATATAGTGATAGGTTGTCGTATCATCATTGCCGAGGGATGAGGGTCAGAGGACAGTCAACTTTATCTACGGCTACATAGTTTCTGCCTCGTCAGTCGAATGGCTGCAGGGACTATATGTCCCGATCACCATGTTACCAATTAACCAACCAACAAAACTACTTGTTAGAAATATCGGCACTATCGGTGCTTTCGAATCAGAGTATCACATTTTTCGGTGTCGGAAAACAAATAATTATTACTAAATTATCAAATTTTTTGGCACTATCGGTGCCCTTGACCAATCCCCCCTGCCCCCTACACCACCCCTAACCCTAACCCGAACCCTAACCCTAACCCTAACCCTTCCCTCCCCACAGCCACCCCACCCCCCATGCTCCCCTCCCCTAGCCGCCCCCACCCCCACTGCTCCCCTCCTCCAGCCGCCCCCACCCCTACTGCTCCCCTCCCCCCACCCATACATACCCACCCCTAACCCGAACCCTAACCCTTGCTCCCCTCCCCCAGCCGCCTTTACCCCCCCTGCCCCACCCCCCCAGCCACCCACCAACCAGCCGCATCCCCCGTGCCCCTCCCCCCGAGCCACCCGCACCCCCCAACCACCAACAACCAAAACAACCGAAGAGAGGGAGAGAGAGAGGGAGGGGGAGAGTCACGTACCGGAGAGGGAGGAGAGTCGCCGGAGAGAGTGAGAGTCGCCGGAGAGAGTGAGAGCGCCGGAGGGAGTGAGAGCGCCGGAGGGGGGAGGAGAGAGAGTGAGAGAGTAAAATAGGAGGAAATGAATCGTTGGGGGAAATATAATTAGAATTTAGCGACGTTCATACTACCATCGCTAAATGAGTCGCTATTAGCGACGTCATAGCGACGTTTCGCGACGACTAGCTCAAGTAATTAAGATACGTCGTTGTCACGTTGCTATTTTTGTCGCTAGTAGCGACTATTAGCGACGTTTCAATAAAATGTCGCTAATGTGCACAATTTAGCGACGTTAATCGTCCGTCGTAAAATATACGTCGCCAATTGAGCATATTTTAGTAGTACCTCCAAACTCAATGATTCAACCGTGGCCCATGCCTTAAAATACTAAGTCCGTGACATCGTGTCTTAGACCAACTTGGACTCTATGTGACACCACCACTCGAGTCATACTCCATATGAAGGGCCTTGAGACCGTAAGACTATGTGGTTATACTCCGCCGCAGAACTCATAGGACCGTGCTTGTTACTACTCTGATAGCCTAACATAACTTGCCTAACTTAGCTTTGCAACAACTTGACGAGCAAGGGCTGCGTCAAGCTTTGCCTTGATGGAACGTGTCGTGCACGTGTCCGGCTTTGAACGGCCAAGTTATTTGGGCGCCTAGACTTACGCCAGCAGTCGTGCGACGCAACTTAACTCATGGGACGGGTCAAGGCTTGCCAAGCCTTGGACGATGGGACCGTGCATGCTTTATGAAGCCTTTATGTGGGCGACGCCTATGACTTAGGCTAACTCTTAACTTTGTGGCGAAGACTAACTTTTCCTTCTCCCAAGCCATGGGACGAAGGACCGAGTGTCATTTTCAACGCACACCGTGCACCAACTCTATGCCGACCGTTGGACCTTTCCATATTCTAACTCAATTCGACCCGTCGGAATTATTTCCTTATCTATATGGATTTGTCTCTTTTATTATCAAGCCTACTTGTGCAAGTTGAAAACATACGATTTATTATATGAAGGCTAAGATGAGGCAAGTTCACCGAAACTATCCCACCTGAGCGAGGAGTCGCCTCGACCGAGCGATGTCTTCGAGCAGCCGTTGCAAGGCTAAGTCCGATCACCGTCGGCATTTCGATTCCTCCGATTGACTGAGCAGGACGGGGCACTACAGTGGCCTAGCTCAAATCGGTCATTTCTGGACTTGGCCTTGTACGAGAGCAAGTTAGTCTCATGCGACATCACGCCTTAGCGAGGACGATCGCTCCTACGGGAGCGGGGCGTAACATTTTCTACCCCTAAACCTCGCCACTATAGAGGCTGGAAGGGTAAGTTGGATGTGGGTGCCATCTATCATCCCTATACAACCCTACATTTTAACGAAATGCATCTTTAACATATAACATTAGTAGGTTATATAACATAAACTGATTTTTTTTAATTAACTTTACCTCAAAATACAAAAATTATTATGCTGCATCCCTTATCTCCATCGGAGTTTCAGACCCTGGTTGCTTCACAAATCATTTTTGAATAGAATAGATTGCACCTAGGACTTTATTAAAATACCTAGAAATTGTTTCTCCGGATCGAATAACTTCAATGCCGCATACTCTATTTTTTGCCTTATGTCCCAACATGTAAAGAAATATGGCTCGTTGTTCTTCCACACAAATATATCGCGTATCACGGAGTGACCCATTGGAACGCAAAATATTTGCGAGACTGTAGAAAGCAGCACTACTCATCCTTAGATAATGGACACAATTATTTTGTCATGGCAACAAAATTTGATACAAGTGTGCTTGCCTCCACTGTTATTTAATTAGGAAGGGTTCTTTGGCAATGCCTTGTCGGTCATTGCCCTCGTTCTCCATTAGTATGAAAATTACAGTTATGACAGTAATTATAATAGCGACTGCAACATTAAGTAACGATCATTGGGATTCGACAAATCTATCTACAAAAAAAAGGCTTAATTGCACTTTGATACCCTCAACTATTTCAGTTTTTCAACTTAATACCCTAAACTTTTTTACTCAACAAGTCGATACCCTCAACTATTTTACTTTTTCAACTTAATACCTAAAACAGAAAAAATTCTCAAAATACCCTTAGTTCCCTCTCCCCATGCCTTAGTCCCCTCCGCCGGTGCGCGAGGAGGGGGCCCGGGTAGAGGAGCGGGTGGGGGTGCGGGCGGCTGGAGGGGGAGGGGGCGGGGGTGGGGGGGGTGCAGGTGGTCGGAGGGGGGAGTCGGAGGGGGGGAGGGGGTGCAAGCAGGTTGCTGGAGGGGGGGAGGGGGAGGGTGGCGGTGACGGGTGGCCGGAGGGAGGGTGCGGGTTGGGGGATAATTTTAAATTTTGAGCATGGGCATTATTGTCCAAAAAAATCATGGTATCAAGTTGAAAAAGAAATAGTTCAGGTATTAAGTTGAAAAACTGAAATAGTTGAGGGTATCAAAGTGTAATTAAAGCCAAAAAAATTAATAAATGATCGTAAACCCTACAGATCCTATGTCATACAATTTTTCAACCATGGTCTACATAAAAAACCCATTGTAATCATATATTTTGTCGAAACATATATCCTGTCAAGATGTACAAATTATAAATCATGGGAGTTCCTATATCATGCACAGAAAAATTGAATATATATTTCCAAACCGTAAGTACAGAAATCATGGAAAATTTTCCACTGTTCGAACAGAAAGTAGTATATATCTAATAATTTTTTTTTCCCGAGTTTAAACCAAAAATAGCACAAATCTACTAATTTTTTTTCGTTTTTCCAACATAAAACAACATAGATCTACTCAAAAAAAAACACAGATCTACTACTTTTTTTCCTTTTTGAACCAAAAAATTAAAAGAGCTACTATTTTTTTTTCATTTTCGAACAAAAAATCCGCAGATCTACCAATTCTTTCCCTTTCTCGAACAAAATTTAGCAAAGATCTACTAATTTTTTCCCATTTTCGATCAAAAAATTAGCATCCAAAAATTTATACGAGATCTGCGGTAGAGGAGAAGAGAAAAAGAACACCTTGGCGGGAGAGGAAGAAGGTGACCACAGATGAAGAGAAGGAGAGAGAGTTCCAAGCATGCAACTGTGCCAGAATAAATTCTTCTCCCGCTGAGTTACTCCTCTTCAAGCCGGTAGGTGGGATGGAGTAGAAAGAGGGAAAAAAAATCTTTCTTCAGTCCGGATGGGACATATGCAAGCCGAAAGACACTGCCAACCAAACGTTGGAAAACGCCTTTTTGATACAGAGTTACAACCAAAATTGCTTTTTTAATCCAGTTTCACTCCACCTACATGTAACGAAACTGCCCCTAGGTGGAGGGCTCGTCATTTCGACGGCCTTGTTGGACTCGAAAAAAAATTTCATCGGTATAATTTTTAGTGAACATATCTACTCCATTATCATTTGCATAAACGTTCTCAAGCTCGACATCATTTGCCTCCAACATCCAATAATATCAGTCGCACTGTGCTTCAACCTTCTATATATAAACTGTTCTATGAAACGTCAAACTCTTAGGCATATTGCACTATGATTGTCGCATAACATAATGTACTAGTCATGTTTAAGTCCAAAGTCCTTAGAAAATAGTTTTAAGCCACAAGGACTCATTGCACGTCTTTATCGTTGTAATAATTGTTTATGATTTTTGAATATTCTACTCAATTTTTCGATCAAATGTACGAGGTAAACAACAATTGAAAATAAATTTAAAAAGATATAGAAACGATAAAAACATTACTTAACATATCCAAAATAAAAGGGATTTTTTTTTGGTGGGTACTAAGGGCATAATATGATAGGAACTGTCATAAAATTTGTCCAAAAGTTTATCACCACAATATTAAAAAAAAAAAAATCATCTACATAATCCCCACGGACCATAACGTTGTTAGGTTGGATGCTAATAAAATATTTTTGTAGGTCTAACAATTTGATGCAAAACGGACTTGTGATACATATTTATTTTGCAGGAATAGAATTTGACAGCTACGCTGTTTAAACCCTATATAAATTAATAATATTTTCTATCAACAAAAAGCTTTCATGTCCCTAAAACGAATATGATTTAAGCGTAATTGTGTGTTTGGTAAAGGTAGAAATGATGGGATATTGTTCTTGGAATAGTTTTTTAATGTTTGATGAAATAAAAGAAGTATGACTTATTGATTTTATAGTGACTTAAAATGGAAGTAGATGAAAGATAAAAAAGACCATGATTATTAAATAATATTTTCTTACGTGATTACTTAGTATCAGCTTTCAAATGAGTGTAGTTTTGCCATTGATCAGTGCATTTCCCGATGTATTGACTCCCCACCTTCGTAGGTGCTGAAAATTCTGTTGGAATTTCAGAGACAAATTTTTTTTTGGACTTCCAGAGATGGTAAAAATCTTTTCATCCTTTGAAATATGGAGACCTAAAAACGTATTTTTTTAATATATAAAGGGATATAATATATGAAACAAAATTATTGTAATTTTTTTAGTTTCAACTTTTATGAATAAAAGAATTATGTTTAGTAGGCCATTGTTCTACTGTGTATAAAAGAATATAATCTATGGAATAAAATTTTAAAATATTATATATTTGGAAGTCAGAGATCTGAGCCAAGTTGGCAAGTTCAGTTGACTATTGAGAGCTTTTTCATTCGCTGAAAGTTATGAATAAAAGAATTATGTTCTTATATTATTGCTGTTATTTGTTTTTTTTGTCTTAGATTTTGTTGTTTCAGTTATTTTTTTTTTCCAGTTGTTTCAGTTCAATTCAGCTTATTTTGTTTATATACAAATTTACCTTTTGTACATGTGCAACTTAGATTTATATAATATCACGTATAGCGACAAAATTATAATTTTTTGATTCTCCGCAATCAAAATGTGACAATTTAAAGCACCTAAAGAAAGTATATACACGCATAAAAATGGCTGAAGAGATGACCATTCATTTTCTATCGGTAGGGAACTTAAATTGGATGAACAGAGACACCGATATGTAGGCAAAGTGAACTGTTTCATCTTGAATGCATTATTTAATAGCTTATTGGGCGCACATGGAAGCGATATCCTTATTTGAAAAGGAAAAAACAATAAAATCTAATGATATTTATTTTTCTTTCTCTTTTGTTCTGTTTGCTTACACAACCGAACGGCTTCGCTGTAAATACTAATTCATTACCGGTGTGTTTGATTGTAAGGTAAAATATATAAATATAAAAATTAATTCCATCGAATTATTTTTCTAGGAAAATAATTTTATGAAATTTTAAAAAAAGTTCATAAAAATTTTAATTTGGGTTTGATTATCATTATTTTTCGCGAAAATAGTTATTTTACATGAAAAATGATATTTTTCTATGGGTTGGACAAGTTTTATTTTCCACCGTTTTAGAAGAAAATATGAAAAATTGTATCTTTTTGGAAAGTAATTCCATGGAAAATATAAACTATCAAACACTACAATTGGTGGAAAATTTGTGATAAAAATATTTTTCATGGAAAAAAAAGTCCAATCAGACAACCTATATTGAAAATCATTGGATGTTGTAAAAGCCTCCTTACAATTACAACTCCATATATATATATATATATATATATATATATATATATATATATATATATAAGTTATGTTGTGCACATTTGAGCCAAATCAAGCAAATCAAACCGGACTAAACCGAGCTGATCGGTATCTAACCGAACCGATGGTCCGGTCGGATTGGTTCGGCCAAACTCCAAAGCTGACCGATTTGGTTTGGATACGGTTTGGACATACCAAAAATCATTTAAAACCGAACCAAAACGAACCCATTACTAACTGTTTAAAAAGAGGACTCATGTATTTTTCTCTCTCATATATTATAACAACATTTGAAGGTAAGTATATATCATGCTATTCTCATACATGTTATGCTCAACAATTAATAGATATTGTATTAGTATTCAGCAATTATAGGACTTATTTATTTAGAATTCCTTCGTGGTGGTTGTATTGCCGCACTACTTTCTCAATGGAAGGTGTCAATTCCGTTGGTATCTCACTGGAAGTGAGAATTTCGTTTAGCAAACGGTGGATCAGTAGCCGACCTGCCTTTCGATGGTTTGGACTGACGGTGGCTGGCGAGAGCAAGATGTACGTCGAGGTTGTTCTGTCTGCAGCTGCTGCTGAAGAGGAGGGTGTTGTTGACGTTCTGCATATTGTTGTGATCAAAACCAACCAGCCAAATCGAGTCAAACCGAACCAAGTCGGTCGGTTTCAAAACCGAACCGACCAGTTGGTTGATTCGGTTCTTTGCGGTTATTTTCAAACCGATTAACTTTGGTTGTGTTACTGTTGTGACCAAATAGGCCGGCAACTCACCGATGCACACCTTTAATATTACCGGTAGTTTAATAACTTTGTGTAGTGGTAGTCTAATTACTTTGTGGAAATATGCAAGTAACCATCCCTTTCTAGTTTCTTGTCTTTAAAATATACATGAATACTCTAGGTTGGTGCACAAAAGTAATAAAAAGTAAACAACATTCCTCTCCATTTTGAACAACCCCTCAAAGCAAAAATAGAACAAAAACATCATACTTTACTGTCACCTGACGTGAATTGAAGAAATCGGAAGTTCACAAGACAGGACCCGAAACTTACGTTTAGCACGTATATAATAGAAGTCCCGTCGGTGACACAAACCAGGCTTAGCTACACAATTGCCATTCCTCACACTCGAGTCCATTCCTCACACTGAGGCTCCAGCCAGCATGCTTCCGTTCCGGAGCGTCCAGGAAGCGGAGTCTTCCCTGGGGAGAAACCTCACCTCCATGGAGGCCGCGTGGTTCCGGTACTCCGCCGACACGCACGACTTCTGGCTCTACGCCCACAACATCGTCTTCCTCGTCGTCGTCTACTCGCTGGCTCCTCTCCCCGTCGCCCTCCTCGAGCTCGCCAGACCGGAGACAATCCGCAAGTACAAGCTGCAGCCCAAGGTCAGGTACTCCGCGGGGAAGGTGTACGAGTGCTACAAGGACGTCGTCAAGACGTTCGTCTTCGCCGTCGGGCCGCTCCAGCTCCTCTCCTATCCGGCTATCAAGGTAAGGGCCGGTGGCGACCGCTAAGAGTTTGGTTCTCACTGGACGGTGACGTATCCATGTTTTTTGTTTCTGTTTCAAATTAGGTGGTTTTTTTTTTCACAAAAATTCTATTTTATCCGTCCGTGAGGCTGGCCCGCGTCCACATGGCAGACATCCATTAGTCCTCCTGCTAACATGGGCCCACCCCAGACGGGGGAGTAAATGGAAGCATGCCACATGGGGACGGGCCAGCCCTCCGGACGGACAACCTAGCAGCTCACTTTTCTTTAGTGTAGACGTTCTAAAATAAAAATATAAATGATACTTTGACCACGGTTTGTGACGACGAACGTGACCGCCGACCCATATGGCAGCCAACCATCGCCTCGTGCTAATATCGGATCCCATCAGGACTAAGGAGCCAATAAAAGTCCGCCACGTAGGCCAGCAGTCACGTTCGCGGTCACAAATCGAATACAATGTAATAGAGTCCTAAAAAAAAAGACTGGTTGCAATTTTTGGCGTTTACCCGTATAAAATTGGTCAACAATAAATTATATTACATCGTTTTTCAATTTAAGAAGAAACTAAAATTTTCGTCCCATAAAGAAAATAAAATTTAATAATATTCTAAATAAAGAATTGAAACGTCCAATGTTTTGTTTGAATTTTCACAAAATCCTTAATCCTCCTCCTATATACCATGAACCACATACCTGAAAAGAAATTTTAAAAAATATCACAAGAAACGAAAGATTATAAATATTTTTTTAAACAATAAACGTCATGGTCGTTTACAGTGTAAGAAACAACAAAAACTTGAGTTGTAGGACAATTTTTTATCTTATTTTCTTAATTTTATTTTTGATTAAAGGCTCGTTTTATAATTTGTTTAAATTTTATATCAAACATTTTCTAGAATTGAAATTAGAGAAAATTATAATGTTCTTGTAACTCAATTGGTTAAATGATATTTTTTGTGGATATGAAGCAATATTAAAAAAAAAAGTCATTTGGACGTTTTTTTTAAAGGTTTCGGCTTAGGTTTATTGGGATTGAATGGCTTAATATAAAATCAACTATAAAACGTTTGGATTCTTTTTATAAAATCTTAACAAACCTTTTTTTAAATTGAAATTTTAGAAAAGTTATATGTAAAGGATGAAAATTTCTGTAAATAGAAATCAATTTGATCTATAATAATGATAGGTTGCGATGAGCGTGCCGGGAACATAGTCAGTTTTTTGAGGATCTTGCACAAGACTAGCTGTCTGCCCTCCCACTTTCATTCACTTCGTTGTCTGAACGAAAAATTTGTTACTTTCTTTAGCTTCTTTATCCGTCTATTTATTGACACTCCGTAGCAAATGTTGAAGATCAAAATCCTACTAAAATGTAATAGACCATAAACGAGTTCATCTTTGTTCATCCACCAAAACTAGATGAGATGTTCACCCTCCACTAAAATAATGACATGTGGCATTTTATCCCATAGAAACCACTTTGTAAGCGATTTTGTTCATCCACTAAAGTGGTTTTGTGTCATGTGTCATTTTTTTTTAGTGGATGATGAACATCCCATCTAGTTTTGATGAGTGAACAAAAATGGACTTGACCATAGACTACGACACAAGAACCAACTTCGTGTCATTCGGACAAATACTAATTTATATTTAGATATTAAACATTTATTTTTGG
This sequence comes from Iris pallida, assembly GCA_029216955.1. NCBI lineage: Eukaryota > Viridiplantae > Streptophyta > Magnoliopsida > Asparagales > Iridaceae > Iris > Iris pallida. The sequence goes on along the minus strand of JANAVB010018993.1, from coordinate 35,060,185 downwards.
GGTCCCAAAATTTGATCCCTAACATATTTCAAAAGTGAAAATAAATATTACAATAGATCACACAAAACTCTAATCTCACTAGAATCTCCTCTAGCGACGATTGTCTAATGAATAGACGCCAGTGACGATCTCCTTAAACGAATCAGACTTTTCTTCACTTCAACTGTTTTGAGATGCGAGTCCAACAAACGAGCACGGATCTCCAAGTACATTTGGTAGGTGTTCTTCTTGAATCTCTAAATAAAAATTCTTAGATGAACAACACCCTTAACCTCGATATATATAGTACTAAAAAATTCTAGCTGTAGCCTCTAAGTAAACCATCATGCAATCTTAACTGTCCGTAGTAGATCCGATGGTACAAAATTTAAGTAAAATCCGCACTGCACACAAACAGCACGCGACAATATAATTAGTGCCAATATATTGTCACCAAAACAGGCTATGAGAATTATGCATAAATTTGTCAGTATATTCGTGCCTGTGTTTGGTCTCTGATACAGTCACGTCATCTATACTCTCATTTTCGACATAACTTTCGTCTGTATGCTCCAAACTGTTCCACCTCCTCGGATTGAGACTGGATTTTCAACAAATCTTTCACTTCATCGTCCATCTATTTATCTACAGTTATTGTTGTTCATATTGTTTTGAACTTTGGTTGCAAATCATGCATAGAGTGATGCTATATGTATCTCTAAAAATTTCATCCCTCCATGCATATTTAGAAGAACCAACAATTTACGGAAGAGCAGATCAGCCTAATCTTCCATTAAGTAAAGAAAAATACTATATGTACCTTCAAAATTCTCTCTCTCCATATCTCTCTGTCATGTGACCTTCTCCTGTTCGCTCATGTCTTTCTCAAACCTCTTTTTTATTTGTTTCGGTCAATAAAAAAATGTCACGTGGAAAAAAGACATAAAAAGATAGATTTTTGGAGGTACATATAACATAATTCGTAAGTAAATTGTTCGTTATTCTAAACATGCATGTTTTTTTTCTTTTACTTGCTCGTGTAAACCACATGCACTTCAAACGGTAGGTATAACCCCTCCACCAAAGGAAAATTAAATTTGAAAGCTCGTCCTGGGCCATGGCCGGATTTTGTTCGAACTTCCAATCTTGGCCATACCTTCGCATCATCAGTTCATGTTACTGCCATCCACCCCCTTCCCTACTCCAGCCTGACCATAACACGTACGCACCATCAATTCTTTCCGCTAGCTCCAACCTTCCAAACATCCAGGACATATAAGCCAGGATTGAGTGGAGAGGACCGACAACACGTGTGTGTGTATATATATATACTAGTAAATGTACGTATTTTTTACGTTTAATTAAAAAAAATTCAATTATATTCAAATATTTATTCTAACTCATGTGGTTAAGGTTGGAACTATTCTTATTGTTTGGTTGAGTTCGATTTTCCATGTTAAACATATATATCAAATTTAAACTTTTTCAACAATTTTTTTACAGAATTAAATTTTTCTTAAAAAAATTAAATGGTTGATGATATACACACAGCTTAGACGGCTCAATCATGAACCGTATTGAAGCTCCCGCACGTGTGTGTGTATATATATATATATATATATATATATATATATATATATATATATATATATATATATATATATATAAAAGCCGAAGTCAGCTACTTAACAACCCCAGACATAGCAAGACCCCACAACAGGTTGAATTGTGGGTCAGGGTCAGCAGTGGCGTATCCACATCGGAGACACGGGGGTGCGGGGCCCCCGTTAATTTATTTTTAATATATTATTATACTCCAAAAGAAAATTTGGAAAGGTTGTCTCCGAACTCGTTTATAATTGTGCCCCTAATAAGTTATAATTCTGGATCCGCTTGTGAGGATCAGCCTACAATAAGGTTTAAAGGATAACCAAGAAATGCTAGTTTTGGATAGGACAATCCAATTCCGTGGGTCTGCCATGGCAACACCTCCAGTTTCAAACTCTGACTGGCAGTAGAGTCGTAGAGGCGTAGACCACACCGCACAATGGCACTACATCAACAGCAACGAACATGCAGTACTTCTATTCCTGGGCATCTCATTAACAGCGGAAAATTTTGTTTTCCTGATCTATATATACTATCACTCTCTCTCTCATTATATGCTATGTATGACCCTTGTCAAGGACTGCTGACGCTTGTATCTTGTAACATGTACGTAAGCTAGTATACGCACACATATTGAATCCTGAATTAGGTCAAAATTCATGATTAAAGTTTTTTTTCTTTGGGAAAAGACTATTTTGACCGTCGGGACTGGTCCGTGCGCGTCCACATGACGGCCAGCCATTGGTCCCCCGCTAACGCGGGACTACATCAGACCGGGAAGCCAATGGCGATGCGCCGCACGGCAGCAGGCCGGCCCCCGTGACGGTCAAAGTAGTATCACTCTTTTTTTTTTCCTTCTTTTTCAAGCTACTAGTTGAATGGTTAGCTTATATATATATATATATATAATAATATATAGATATAATTTTATGTATGTCTGGCTAAGACACAGTGACACATATTTAGATAATTAGGTATTTAGGTTAATACTACGTGATATAACTAAGACTAAATGTTGTATATGAAAAGGAATTTAGCTAAAAACTTTTGTGTTTTATTTTTCTCTTTTCCCGTCTAGTTTATTTTAGATATAATAGAACTGGCGACATGATGGATTTATTATTTTGGCTTGTAATTAAGCATATAAGGCATTGATATGGAATAACTGAAGTTTAGCTCTCAATTCTAACCATATCTCTATACAAAAATGTTATCCATTATCAAAAAATTTATGTGATACTATTTTTTTTTATGTGGCATCTAATACGACAAATTTTAATATTCACACTAAAATTAACATTAAAATTAAAATTAGTATTAATAATAATATTAGTATTGATATTAATATTATATAATTTTGCTTGATTATGTTTTTTTTTTTTGGTGAAAATTTTCCATGTCGGCTCCCATCTTAGGTACCACATAATGGAAAACGGTCAACCCAAATTTTTGTATGACAAATAGCAGAAATGAACTCTAAAAGTTATGTAATTAGGTAGGAGTTTCAAATAGCTAACAATCCAAAGTGTATACGTCATGGAATTAAAATGCATTATATATATATATATATATATATATATATATATAGGAAAACTTGATGGTGAAACTTTTAAATTCCAAAAATATTCTTACATGTCTATACTAATTAAAAATGATTCATGAATTTTAATAAGGACAATTTAGTAATTATGAAGTCTACATTTTGGTCTTCCTAAAGAGTCTTCATTAGTCCGAGCTCTCTAACCTAGTGGTATTAGAGCGGACATCCGGAGAGGCCGGCAAGGTTCGAGCCTCCCAATTGTATGTGTGCGTGTGATTTCAAAAAAAAAAAAAAAGAGTCTTCATTAGTTAATTAAAAAAATGTTAAAATACATGCATGGCACGTGCACGTGTGTATATATATATATATATATATATATATATATATATATATATATATATGGAGTAGCCAGTAGCCAGTAGCCAGTAGCCAGTAGCCGGTGTTGTGGTACAAGGACCTTCGCATGTTTGATTACTTTGACCCAATTATAAGTAAAAAGAAAGGAAGAAAGAAAACTTGTGATCAAATTTGTTTTCTTAAATCCCTCGCTAATTAATCAAGCCAAAGAAATAACATCCTTTGCACGCCAGATGCATCATCAAATTCCCATGTCTTCTTGGCATCATCAGCATTTGTATTAGGATCTGCATTGACGCGCCATTCTTCGTAGATCATGCATGATTTAGTTTGTATTAATTAGCACCATCAAGCTTTAAAGACGCCATTGATGACAAAGACAAACTGCTCAAATTAATAACACATGCATGCATGTACATGTACATGTACGTGGAATGGAGAAGGGGGTCGGCATCCGGACCAGTCTGCCCCTGCCGTCGGCATGGGAGGTCATGGCTCAGCTGGCGGTGTACTTCTTGGTGGAGGACTACTTCAACTACTGGATCCATCGGCTGCTCCACTGCAAGTGGGGCTACGAGCTCATCCACCACGTCCACCACGAGTTCACGGCGCCCGTCGGGTTCGCCGCCCCGTATGCGCACTGGGCTGAGGTCCTCATTCTCGGCATGCCGGCGTTCCTCGGCCCAGCCATCGTCCCGGGACATATTGTTACTTTCTGGCTGTGGATGATCATCAGACATATTGAAGCCATTGAGACGCACTGCGGGTGAGAACACTACATTTTCATCCCTTTTTTTCTTTCTTCAGTAATTTAAATTAATGCAACATTTTGTTATGTTTACTAAAATTATAAAATAAAATATAGTTTGCAAATCAGGGACGTAGCAGGATTAAAATCATGAAAAAAGGCCATGGTACTACATATTAGAAAAAATTGTCACCTTAATTAAACTTCAATAACAAAAAAAAAATATAAAAGAGGAAGCAAAAATAAAACTTTCGACAAAGATGAGATTCGAACTCATGTCTCTTATTTAAAAGCCCAAAAGCCCAAAGTGCTATCACTAAAACCAACTTATTTTTTATGCAATAGTGGGTCAAATTATATATGTTAAAATTACAAAAAAAATTCTATATAGTAATTAATATTTTTTAAAAAAATTGGAGGCCGTGGCCCCCATTGGACTCTATATAAATCCGCCTATGTTTGCAATATCGGCCGATATCGATTCGATTTGGCTTGTCCTGATCCGATACCGATCTTGTCGATACTAATCCAATACCAACATCGAGGGTCACTATTTTAGTTAATTTG
>JANAVB010018993.1:34985386-35050386 GCA_029216955.1 Iris pallida | reverse complement strand
AGAGAACTCTTCATGGTTCTCATATGTCCATTTCAGCGGAAGGTTGATATTAAATCACTCAAAGTTTCTTAGAAAATAAACCAATCCACCGACATTTTTTCTTATTCGTTTAATGGGCTATTTATACTGACTCTCTATGTTTCATGAGTATTATATGAACTATTCCTATTCCGAAATAATTAAACTGACCACCTCTCTTCTTTATAACTTTTGTTAACTATAAAGACGGTTAGTATTATTAGTTTCTATATATAAAATAGAAACTATAAGGGGTCCGTGTAATTATATGTGATCTACTACATGGAGAGGCTAGTTGCCAAAATGTTTGTTCATGTAAAATATTGTTTGTTACAGTACTCTTGTTCAATATAATGATGAAGATAATTTTTGGGATATTTAGTAATAAGGTCTCACATAATAGTTAATATTAGGCTAGTAGTTGATATTAGGCTAGTGAACATTGATTTTCAACATAATGACCCTATAACTAAATAACATTTTTTTTTTTTTTTGCTAACTAATCTGTTGGGAGTGCAGTGTGATCCGAACTGGAATTGGCCTATGAGGTGTTATATTGGACTGAGTCCATATGCCTTAAAAAGAAATTCTTATGTAAGGTTTGAATTAATCCCAATTATTTACGCCTTATGATCCTACCTACTCGATGTGGGATTAAATTAGCAACTCCATTGTTACCCCCCTTTGAACGCTCAACAAGAAACGAGATGCAATCCAACAAAATGGTCAAGCTAGTTCATGCCAGAGGTGGAATTGGCCTTGGTAATGTGATAGTGGGCTGCATGGACCATACATTGCAAGCTCAGTCACCTGACACGATCCACAGAGAAAATCCATTAGGAAATGTATATTGGGTGTTAAAATCTTAGTTAATTGTGTGCTCTAGATAGTTGCTCCAATTCTACAAGGTTTGTGGATGCAGATAACAAAAACATAGGACATTTGAAACATATTTTGTTTTATTGAATAGAAGTTGTGAAATTCTCATGGTATAACATTGATATGTTTTTTGTGTGTGTCAGACTTGTAATAATTACACAAATCTTCTCACAAATATGCATAGCCAGATTAACCATGTACCCTCCAGTCGTTTGGTTCACGGATTCAAGGAAGTAGGAAAAGAAAGTTGTTCCTTTCCTTTGTTTGGTAACCACAAACTTGGGAATCAATTTCCTCACAAGGGGAAAAATTGGAGGGAATATGGTTCCACTCATGACCCATGGAATTGATTTTCCCTCCTCCTTTCCCAACATTTATTACAAAAGCTATGACAAAAGTAACCATGTGTTATTGCTTATTTTACCATTAATGTTATTTTTATTTTATATGTAAGGATATAATTGGAATATTGCTATATTTTTGCTTTCCTTTTCTACACCAACCAAACAACGCAAAGAAAATGTGACAGAAATCCTATTTTTTCATTCCCATGGAAAATACAAAGGAATGCATTTCCTTTCCGTGAACCAAACGAGACCTAAGTTTTAATAAGTATATTTAGTTAGGTGCACATTTTGAAATCAATGTCCTAAAGCCTATTTGGGTTACTCTTCGTAAAGCTTTCCATCATCACTTCTATCATCGGTTAGTGTAGTTTCATAATTTCCCTAATCCTACTCATATTCAATTAGGTGTACATTTTGAAATCGATGTCCTAAAATACACTAGGTTAATTACTCTTCGTAAAGCTTTCCATCGATCACGTCTATTATCAATTAGTGTAGTTTCATAATTTCCCTAATACTTTTGAAAGATTCGAATCATTATGCGAATTTTAAGCATGTAAAATTTTAAATATGTTCCGTATGAATTATTAAAAACTTTGACAAAAAAACGTGGTGGGGACCTATTTAATTAATCAAATTTGACAACATGTTCAAACATGTGAATTTTCTAACTCAATATTTTTATCTGACGAATATTTGACTGATTTTTTTAACTCAATATTTTCATCTGACGAATATTTTTTTAACGTAATTTATTTGTACAGTGTCGATTTATACTCGTACTTTCGCCAAAAGGCAAGCATACTCATCTAGCCTAGGGGTGAGCCTTATTCGATTTTAGACCGAGAACTGAACCAAACAGAATGAGACATTCGGTTCGGTTTGAAAATTTTATTTCATTTTTGAAAATAAAAAATTCTTTGGCCATCTCTTTGGGTCCAAAACCGAAAATCAAATAAGACTTGTATAATAATTAAATACTCTCAATTTTATGCATATGTTATCATAGAAATGTATATAATTTGAAAACAATAGTCCTATATATGTGTTTACAAACCTATGTATAAAAAATTATAAATTTTAATATAATTTAACTACAATCTCAACTTTGGACCTGAGCCATTAAACAAAAAAAAATATAGATAAATCGAATAAATCAAATTGATTATCGGTTCGTTTTTTATTATGGTTAATTTTGGTTCGGTTTTAATTTTAGATTGTTTAGAATTTTGTTTTATTCATTTTTGACTAGTTCAATTTGGTTGAAATCGAATAGACCGAAACCTCTACTTGAGAGGAGCTTTTCATCTTGACTCCATTTGCTATGCTGCCAGATTCAAGTTCAACTTGGCTCTTAATGACTTCTTGAAGATCACATTTTCTTGGCTTTAATCTTGTCGGTTTTTGGTGAGCGCAGTGTCCAACAATGGAAACAATTACTTCATTATCAAAGACACTACTATCAACAATGTCATCATATATTACAAGTTGTTGTCGTATTGTTTTTTTTACCTTCTCTTAGATGCTTGAATAGGAAGGAAAAAAGCAGGGCTGGCCCTAAGAATTGGATTGTCCTAGCCAGAGTTAAATTTAGTTATCCCTTGTCCTAGACTTCCAAAAATATTATCAAAAAAAATGATGGCGAGTGAGATTGGCAGCGACGTCGAAGACTTCGGTTCTGACGGCATCAAGGAGCTCAGATTCTGAGTTCCTCTCTTTGAGCTACTTGAGGTCTTTCCAGTGGTAACTCAAAATATGGATATGGTGCATTGGCAGTTCAACAGATAGAGAGGAGACACCTAAAAAAACAGATAGAGAGAAGTTGGGATGGACCGCAGAGGCTCTATTGGCAGAGAGGTGAAGACTTAGAAGTCTGAGGGGTTGTCCTGATCGATGGCTTGTCTAGCTTATTCCAGAGCCGGCCCTGAGAAAAAGAGAGGTTATTATGTTGTTTCAACACACCCGTTTACTGATGCGAGAAAGTCAGCAGCTGTTCTCTCTACTATCTGAATCTACTTATATGATCCTAAAATGAATCTAAATTATAGTTATATTTAAATTCTCTCGTGTTGCTTAATTTTTGCACAAGATCTCTTTATCTACATTCATAAACCAATTCAAAATCTCTTATATGGTACTTGCAAAGAACTTTTAAGAACTCTCAATGTTCTAAAGTTTATGTTGGTATCCTGATTCCTTTAACTTCATTTGTTTCGGGTTGGTTTATATTACTTCGCTATCCTCTAAGTGGAGACGGCTCTTAACAGAGGAGAATCGACGACCCCAAAAATTTGGGATAAAGCATTTGTTGTCGATGAGGTGCAAAGGTACTCTATGAAGCCGGATCCGTGCCTACCGGCAGATTGCTTGCCGACACCGTGTCCAAACCCTTTGTTATTATTGAGGGACATTCCAAAGATGCGTTAGGAAGCCTAACCGGATCCATGCCTACCAATGCCTGCCACCAGCATTTCGTTACTAGAACCTGATGTAGACGCACTAACTTTCGGTACAGTTTTTGCACCCCAAAAAAAAAAAAAAGAGTATTCAACTTTTCCTTTGTACTTATACATCTCTCGTAGGGATCTGCTTGTTTTAACTTGCGATTGATTTTTATGATGTTTGGCCCACTATGGGAAATAAGCATCGTCCTGCTCCTCCAAAGAACCAGACGCACCACATGGGTAGTTGTACCGTAAAAGACAGTAGTAGGTTAACCTTGTTGGAAGATGACCAACGCAAACGGGATGCGAGAACGAGACTCCAAGTGTGAGGTGTGACCATTGTCTTGAAAAACAGACACATTGATTGAACCGAAATTTTTTGGTATAAGTCGGGGTTTTAATTTTGTTTGATTTTGTTTAAAATGATAAAATATTCATGTTTATTTTTTGGTTTGAATTTTATTATGTTTCGTTTGGATTGATTTTTAAAGCTATAAGGTCTATCAAAGCGAAACCAAGAACCGAATAATTCAAATATCTCATTCAACTTTTTTTAGGTTTTTTTTAGGCTTAATTGTACTTTGAAACCCTCAACTATTTCTGTTTTTCAACTTGATACCCTAAACTTTTTTTTGTAACAAGTTGATACCCGAAAAAAAAATTGGACGAAAATACCCATGGTCAAACTTGAAAATTATTTCCCCACCCCGCTTCCGGCCACCCCCCCCCCCCCCCCCCCCCCCCCCCCCCCCTTCCGCCTTCCGTCCACCCTCCCCCACCCCGCTCCGGCCACCCGTCCCCGCCTCTTTTCCTAGGGCACGGCAGCGTGGGAGGAGGGGGGGGCTGGGGGAGGCGGCTGAAGCTGGAAGGGTGGGGGGGGGGGGGGGGGGGGGGGGGGGGGGAAGCGGGAGAGGGGGGCGGGAAGGGGGGCGGGGCGGGAGGGAAGGGGGCTGGGGCTGTGCGGGAGGAGGGGGTGGCCGGAGTGGGGAGGGGGGGAAGGGAAGGGAGAAGGGATAAGGACGTTTTCGAAATTTTTAAAATTTTAGGTATGAAGTTGAAAAAAAATAAAAGTTGAGATATTAAGTTGTTGAGTAAAAAAAATTTAGGGCATGAAGTTAAAAAACCAAAATAGTTGAGGGTATCAAAATGCAATTAAACCTCTTTTTTTAAACCAAAATTGGCCGGTTCACTGGTTAATCCCTGATTCTAAAAAAATAGGCATTTTTTAACATAAAAAAAAAATCTGATTCAAGTTAGACAGGACAGATTTTTTGGCAAAAACCGCTAGCTCCGGTCCAACCACCGGTCCGGTCCAGTTCTAACAACACTGGTTGTGATGCATCAAGGTGTTATGTGGTCCAGGGGTCGTTCTGGGATCGATTCGCTCAAACCAGTGGACTGGGTCAGCCCAGGACTAATCAACAATCAATGGGCCAGCCAGACCTAACCTACATACAATAACGGGTCAGGCTGGGTTTTACCCTCTTCCTTCCAATCTAGACCCGGTTCGTATAGACTAACATGTCTGGACTGGGTTGGCCCCCAAGCCTCCTGGTTTGGGAATATTTTGGTAAAAAAAATTCAACAACCATATTTAAGAATATTTTGCAATGTTCGTAGTATAGGTGTCAGAATTGGTACAACATCCTTGCTATAAGTATTGGTATCGACATTTTCGAATCGAAATATATAATTTTTTATATTGAAAAGCAAATAATTATAAAAAATTGGGGAAAAAATATTGCATACATAATTTTAAGTATTTATGGTTTTTTCCATAATAATTGAGAAATTGAATCAAAAAATAGTCACCCTTATAGATTGGCTTACCTGCGATAAATTTTTTTTTCTTCATTTATACGTTTTTGTCCCGTTGTTGAATGATCTTTTTCATTCAATTTTCTCTACGAAGTAAATGGGTAAGAGACCCTTAATGTCGGTATCCGTCAGTATCAATAGCGGATCGGGACATACCAAACAATATCGATATCAGATGTATCGAATCGGTATCAGTCGATACTACAAACTATGGTATTCTGACCATTTGGGGATTATTTTTTATATCAAAATATCCTCATTTTTTAATCGCTTATGAACGTTAGTAAAATGTATTTTGGTCATTTTGCTAAAAATGACCAAAATATTTATATACCAACAACTATTCTAAGGGTATTTGTAATCACTAAAACTTCTATAAATAGATATCAAATCATCCAAATTTACCACAACAAACTTTTCTCTCTTTCTACCAATACTATCGATCATTTTTGTATTTTCTTCGGTGAATTAACTACTTTCAGGAGACTGAAGTGGAAAAAAAATATGTAATAGCTCGAAAAATCAGATTTGGAGATTTCAACTTGATCGATCACCATCAATCTACAACAATTTACATTCGACTTTAAAGTAAATTTAATAGAGAATTTTTTTCTCTCTCTATACTTTCAATTAATCTTGTATTCTATTTAGTGAATTATCTCCTTTCTGGAGACTGAAATGAAAGAAAAAAAATGTAAGGCTTCGAAAAATCAGATTTTTGAGGTTTTAATTTGATCGACCACCACCAAACTACAACAATTTCACATCTGACTTTGGAGAAACACAAGTTGAGATTTTAAGTATTTGTTTATATATGTTGTATAAGTAGTTAATTTTAATATTTTAAATTGACTAATTTTTTAAAAATATATAGTATTGATCTTAGTGTTGCTACTAGTTCTATGCAACACTTTGATAGTCTTTCGAATCTTTGTTACAATGTTTATAATACTTTTAATAATAATTATTATGATAATCGTCTAGAAAAAGAACAACTATCGACACAAATGTCACCTTTCGAGTTTCGAACATGGAAGTATTGATAGTTCTGTCACAGGAAGAACAAAATCGATTTATTGGATTATTGTACTAACTTATATGTCACAAAGCGAGAGCAAGTCTTAGATCCCAACGTACAAAAAATAATACAGTGAGCTACACAATGCAAAAAAGCCTTTAAATAAAAAAAATAATGGTACAAAAAAAAAATATTAAAGAAACACTATGAAACTTGTTATGGTAAGAACACAAGTGAAGTTAGACAAATATAGTTAAGCATCGATCCTCGAAGATCTTCATTTGGATCATTTACTTATTCATTTGTTCGAAACAAAATTAGCTTAATAAAATATATTATTTGTGATGAACAACATTTCACATTTGGTGAGAGTTAATTATATTATGATTATGCACATAGTACACTAGATCTTTGTTTCATAAAACTTCATAGATCTACTACTAGAGGAAAAACTATTAAAATATATTTCAGAAGAAATAACATCTTTAAAATATGGTTTTGAAAATATTAATAAATTTTCTTTAACATAGGATATGGACTAACGAACAGAATCATCATTTTGTTCGTATCACGACACATTAAGTAGATGCATAATTGATTTAATAAAATTATTATTTTTTGCTTAAGATCGTTGGAATTTTCAGATACTGGAATTGCAATCTGCGGAGCCATGACAAAAGTTTTACATGAATATGATATTCATTTAAAAATAATTAATTTTTTGATAGTGTTAGTAATAATACTTCTTGTATCAAAATTTTAAAATCTCAATGTTTGACTATATTAAAAGGATGATTTTTTTTATGTATGATATTTTTATCATATTGTTAATTTAATTGTATAAAAATGCCGTCTATTTTCCCAAGCGAATTTAAAAAATATTAGAACATGTCTTATTAGTTTGAAGACTTCACCAAGTAGACAACAACATTTTCACAATATTGTTTAAAATTTAAAAGACTTGTTTGCGATGTAGCACATAGATGGAATTCGACATATAATTAATGGTGAAATCATGTATTAAATATAAAGATGATACTATATACTATATTAATACAAGTTCAATTAGCGATTACAAAATATTAGTTATTTGTCACTTCGACTTTTGAATGATCTTACAACATAGATATATTTTAACCGGAGTTTATTATTTAACTTCACCTTTTGTTTTAATAGAGATCATTAATATAGCTCATTTATTTTGTAAAATATAGACATATGTCTGATTTGATTATATCGTTACTAAAACTAAAACAAAATTTGTAAAATACTGGTGTGATATTTCTTTTTTATATTGTTTGAGTGCGGTTTAGATCCAAAAATAAAATTAAGTGGTGTATTTATTTTATTAGATAATTTCCATGACAATATAAACATTGAGGTAAGTAGTTTAAAAATAAAAATTAGAGAATGTTACATGCTCTAATTAGTTTATATGAAGAAAAAGTAATGTTGAATTACCTAATTCAGTCATTCAAGCTACTAGCAACTTTTGTTTAATTTCTAAGTTTTCTCATGCTAAGAAAGTACGACAAAAAAAGGATAAAAATATTCTTTCCTCCAAACTCAAGAATTGTCCTTGTATTTAAACATCTATCATGATAATTTTGGTCATAAATTTCAACTTTGATGTGGTGGAAAACATACGAATTTATTTACTGCGTGATCTTCTAATGATCTCATGTCTACGGTAGTATCAAATTTTTGTTTTAGTACAGATTCAAAAATGCTAAGCAAGGAAAGAAATATGATGCTACAAGATATTTTGGAAGAATAATTTTGCGTTCAGAATTGGATTCGTACGAAAAAGCTTACTGAACACTCAAGAGATAAAAGTGTCGACGTTAATGAATTAGACTTTCAATCTCTTACTATAGATAACACTATAGGAATTGAAGATTGAAACGACAAAGTTTTGCAAAGTTAGATCAAATTTTCTAGAAATCGAAAATTTGAAAATATCGAAAACCGTCAATAAAAACTTAAAAAATAATATTAACATGTGAAAATCAAATTTAAAACGAATTTTGTACTTTAGTTTTTCTATAAATAAGTAAAAATGTCATTGAAATTCTCATATAAATAAAACCAGTAAAAAAATTTTATTTTTTATTTTATATCTTTTTTTTATATAATCAAAAGATCAACCAATTTCTCCAATATTTTAAATAAGAAACTAGGCCAAACCCGGCCCACACTCCTGTACTGGATCCAGCCCAGTCAAGACCGGCCCACGTCATATAGAGTTGTTTTTTTTTTTTTTTATGACCGATGCAACGTACGAAATTTTGTGCATGCTGCATTGCATGCTATTTGGGTCTACTGTTCCTAATTTTTGCACATACACACCCCCACACCTTTTCCGGGTTCGATTCCGAGACTGTTCGCCTAGCCAAGGAGGTTATACCTCTCCTCGCTGATCATAAGAGCCAACTGAGTCCGACAAGTTCATACCGAGTTGCAGGCTGCTTGATTTTGGGGGTTTCAACAAGGACGCCGGCTCAGGCCCGGGCCAGACCCGGTCAATTTCGGGTCCCATACCCGATCAATTTCGGGCCCGGGCCAAGTTAACACCTATACCTGCAAATGGAGAAAGGCAGTCTATGCAGTAGTTAGAGCATCCACAATGGCAACACTCCAAATCATACTTCAAATTACTTCAAACCATACTCCAAAAATTAATTTTGAAGTATTTCTTTCATGTTGGTACACAATGGTATACTCCAAATAAGCACTCCAAATTGACAAGTGGCAACATCCCATATTTTTTCTTCATAATTGACAAGTGGCAACATCCCATATTTTTTCTTCATAATTGACAAGTGGCAACACTCAAAAAAAAAAGAATAAAGGAGAAAGTTAAAAATGGTGGGCCCCAAGTAACTATAGCTCCACTAGTGGTCTCTCCAAATTTGGAGAGTCTCTTGGCTTTCTACTCTTTTTCAAGTGTGGACAAGAGTCCACTGTAGCCCTCATGTGCTACAAAATTTAGCTAAAGGCTAAATATAACACTTGAAAAGAGTCCCATTGTGGATGCTCTTAGTAGTATATGGGAAGGGAGACATTGAGAATTGTACCGACTAAATGGCTAATTGTAGGCACTTGATGGCCACCAAAGAAGGATGCTTGTATCATCAGTTAATTGACGCTACCAATTCAATTGCTGGACTTGGGAACAGTTTGGAAACAACTATCGGAAAGAGTTAAACCAAAAATAAATATAAAATACATTACAAGTCAATAATCAAACGTCCGTGGGGCAGAATGAGGCGTCCGTGTAGCAAACTCAGTGCACGGTCGTCGTGCGACGGATCGGAAAATCGGCACCATTCGTCCGCGGGTATAAGCGACAGGCCGACCACGCGGCCCGTCGTGCGGCGCTGCTGAGGGCGACGAGAAGACGTCCGCCATAAACGATCGCATGCTCGATCGTAAGGGCGTCGGCGATCGTCGCCAATATGCGCGTCGTGCGCATAGAACGGGCGGCTGGGCGGAATCGGTAGTCGCAGGCGACAAGGAATCAGTGGCCGTCGTACGGGCGGTCACCCTTAGTCGTCGAGGGCGTCTCTTCGGCGTCGTGGGCAAAGCGAGGTGTTGAGTAACTGCCGTCAAAAGACGGTGTGCTGCCGAGCGGAGCTCTGGAGCGCGCGGAGTGCGGGGGGTGCGTGTGCACGGCGATGATGACAAGGCCAACGGACTACGTCCGCACTCCAAAAGTCGTTCCATACGACTGGCCAAGAATCGTGTGCGTGGGGCACACGATTATACTAAGCCCGCATGCGTTGGGGAAAAAAAATAATCAGGGTGCTCATTTCACCATTAGGTCTAGGTAAGCTTGTGCATAATCTCTCCTGTTCGATCCAATAAAGACGGAATTCTCTAATAGGGTCAGGTACATACTGTCAATATAATCCGGGCCAGTCCAGAGATAGGTCCGACAAAATTTTCGACCGGGATAACCTTTTCCGCATAGGACAACCTCTGACTTGTAAGAGATCGAAATTGTAGATGGTCTTTCAAGATCATCTCATAACAAAGATGAGGGGACAACCAAAATTAAGTTTCGGCTTGGACAACCCAACACTCCATGTCGGCCCTGAATATAATGCCAGGCGGTGTGATCCGAACCGGAGTTGGCCCATGAGATACGATAATGAAATGGGTCCATATACCTTAGAAGAGAATTCTTATGTAACCGAACTGGAAACGAGATACAACCCACAATCTTCCGCAGTCCCGTAACCATGGGCTCTGATATCACTTATTGGAAACACGGTATAACCCGAATCAGAGTTAGTCCATGAGGTACGATATTGAATTGGGCCAATATGTCTTAAAAGAGAATTCTCATTTAAGGCTTGAATCATCTCAATTATGTACACCACATGATCCCACCTCCTAACCGATGTGAGACTAAATTACTAATTCCATTGTCATCCTACAGTTGAGTGCTCAACCGAAAACGAGATACAACTCAACAATACTTTCAAAATGTTCCACTTTGTCTATAGTAGCTATTAGCTAACCTTGTCATCGTTGTGGGATGCTGTTATTGTTACTCTGTGGCGGCTTATTGTTTTAATTACCAGAAAAAACGGATACCATACTTGTCCCGAACAAAATAGGCATTTGATTGCATTGAAGATCTTACTAGTAACTGTTAAAACGGACCATATTATTTGAATTAGGTTAGCTTGTCAATGTCCATTGATGTCAAGTGCGGAACCAATAATTCAAACTGGAAGGGACTATATACGTGTGTGTGTGATTAGAGCCCACAGCCCACAACGTAGTTGTGTCTCTACTTGTTGTATCAAGGGTTCGAAAGCTTTCTATGCAAGTAGGGTGAACGTTATTCGATTTTGAACCGAGAACCGAATTAAATCGAACCGAACCTAATAAAAGATTCGATTCGGTTTGAAAAAAAAATAGTTCAATTTTGATTTTAAAAATACTAAAATATCTTATTCAATTTTGATCCAAAAACGGCTAAGACTTTGCAACTATTAATTATCCTTAATTTTATGCATATTTTATGGTTCAAATGTGTTTATTATGAAAACATCAATTCTATATATGTGTTTAAAGTCCAACTTTGATAATTTAACAACTAGTCTAATTTTGGACCGAACTTTAAATAGAGCAAACCCACTTATAAAAATTATATATTTAAATATAATTTAATCACAATTTTAACTTTCGGTCCAACTGATTAATTCAAAAGATAGCCCAACCGAATAACCAAATTGATTATCGGTTCGGTTTAGACAATAGTTAATTTTAGTTCAGTTACGATTTTAAATTTTTAGAATTTTAATTTTAATTATATCGATTCGGTTGAAATTGAATTCTCAGAACGCCCATCTCTATATGCAATCCAACTCCATAATTTATGCTTGCAACAAGTAGGACTAATTCGGGAGGTTGCATTGTCCTAGCTGGACCAGAGATAAATATGTCTAGGTTGGATTTTGGTTTGACTAATCCTAAAAAATAATGTTTGAGGGTTGTCCTACAGAGAAGGTTATCCAGGTCCAAAAGTCTTGTCATACTTACTCCTGTGTAGGCCCTGGCGACAAGCATACTCGTGTTGTATCCGAAGGTGAGCGGTGGTGCAGCCTAGTTTTGATGGGTTTGACACGTGCCAATTTTTTTTTTAGAGGGTGAACCAACAGTCTAGTTTTGATGAATGAACAAAATGAACTCTAGCTACTTGTGTTTATCCTGGTTTGGTTTTCTTGCCTCCATCATTAGCCGTTGCATCAAGGGGGCAAAAAAAAAGATAACGTTATTGACACTCCTAAAATATCATCCTACACTCCTCTTTAATTATCTAGCATTCAAATTTCATATTTGTTCCTGTATTAACACTATTATCATTCTTAAAATGTCATCATGCACTCCTTCCTTGATGCATACACAAATTAATATAGTATTTAATGTATGACTATATTTGAAATTAAAATGATAGAAAATTATAAAAAAATTACATAATGACATTTTATGAGTGTCAACAACAACAACAGCAGGCAATGAAGATTGGCCCATGGTAATGCCAAAGTTTGCATTGCTGAAGTATACAGATAAGAAAAAAAAAACAACAATAACAGTCCCAAGTTTCTAAAGGAGCTGCCGGTTCCTTGCAATCTTAATTTCAAGTTTGTGAGAAGAATGGGGGACGAGGCCGCGCATTTACTGGCCAAGTTTGCCCTTGATTCTCCTACATCTTCGTTTTTTGATTTTCCGCCTGATTGCATTAATCAGGTGTTAGCTCAGGACTCTCATTTTGCTTCATGTAATGTAGTGGATTTACCTTGATTCAATAATATTCTACTTTACATTAAAAAAAAAAAAAGAGTCCCAAAGAAAAAACATGATGGAAGTAGAGAACTTTGGATTCCTGACCGCAAACGAAGTTGCATGGAGCTAGCTATATTTATATTGTCCCCAGAGCCCAACAATAATACTAAGACAACCATCAATCCAAGACTTAATGATGGACATGTGGTTCTAACTAATAAGCAAGGCCGGTTCGACTGTAGCCATCCCTCCTAATCATGCTCAGGACAGCATCTCCCCCTTTCCTTTTATGATATCATTGTTTTACTCAGTCCTCACTTTGCTGGACTCTGATTGCTGGGATGATCAAAATCCTGTCGAGCTTTCATCATTTGTTCGCGGAACCGAAAAAAACCTCAGCTTGCGCTCCCTTGATCGCCGGCCGCGCCCCGCCCGAAATGACGCCTCGTCCGTCCCACTGTTCTCCAGGCAATTCCAAAACCAAATAAAAAGGCTGGATCAAGCCAGAGCTCATAATCATGCATCGCACTGCTACTTTTTTGCTACATGGGCAAGCGATTGAGGAAACGATTAAAGAGCGGGTTATTTAATTTTGGCTTAATTATAATTTAATATTTTTAACTATTTTTTTTTAACCTGATGTTTTAAAAAAAAAAAAAATTTAACAATTTTATGTTTTGAATTTTTTTTGGACAAAACTACCCTTGTCTTTACCACAACCTTCCTCCTTTTCCACACCCCTCTCCGACCACCTCCGTTCCCTCCACCTGCTGCCCCTCTCCGGCCACCCCCACCCCCGTTTTTTCGGCCGGCCTCCGCTCCCCCCGCCGCCAGCTGCACCCCCTCCATCTCTTTTCGTGGTGTCCGCCTCTCACGACTGTGCGCTCACGGAGAGAGGGGGAGGGCAGTGGTACAGTCGGCGTGGGGAGCGGAACGGGACGGAAACAGGATAGAGCGATGGCGGGGGTGGCCGGAGAGGGGGGGGGGGGAGGGGGGCGAGAGAGGGGGGAGGGGGAGAGGACAGGGGGCAGGGAGGTGGGGCGTTGGGATGAGAAGGGAGGGATATTTTTGTCATTTTTTTAAATTTGGGTATCGAATTGAAAATATTAAATAGTTGATGGTATCAAGTTGTCGAGTAAAAAAGTTTAAGGTATTAAGTTGAAAAACTGAAATAGTTGAGGGTATTAAATTACAATTAGGCCTTTAATTTTAGTATTTCGTATAATATTAAAATTTTACATTTAGATTTTTATATTGTCTATAATATAATTTAGATTTCGTCCCAACGGTTGACTCGACCGACCGTCCAAAATGTACACCTAAACGTAAATTTTGAATGTTATACTAGATACTAAACCTAAAAAAAAAAGTTTTGACACGGTTGTTTACTTCTATTCTGATCTCAGTAGTCACACAACCCTTCTGACGACAGTTTCAATGGAAATGACTTCACGGACATCTTATATCGTCACATGCCTCTCGTTCTGACTGTATTGTTGATTGCTTGGAACTCACGAGACCATATCAGAGTTGTGTGGCTGTTGAAGTTATAATAAAAGCAAACAATTACAGTGATACAAGTCTCGTGCTCGATCAATCAGTAAAATAATTTTTAAAAAAAATCTAAATCACTAAATTGTTACAATTTTTTTTTGTCTAATTCTATAGGATCTAGTATAATATTCAAAATTTACGTCTAAATTTTTATTTTGGAGGGTGGAGTCTAAATCAACCACTAGAAGTCTAGAAGGAGACCCAAACAGGGGTGAGCATCGGTTCGGTTCGGTTCAGACCGAACCGGTAAAAGTAAAACCGAACATGAACCGAACCGGTAAATTTGAAGACCGCACCGAACCGGATTGATTGAAAACCGAACTTGAACCGAACCGAAATAAATCGGTTCGGTTTTTCGGTTCAGTCGGTTCATGGGCTTTCATATAATGGGCCGGCCCATTACAATTTAACATTAAAATTATTCAGTCTCTCCAAAAAATAACAAAGGTAAATATAGTTTGAAAAATGCAGTATCAAATAGAAGAAAAATGCAGTATCAGATCCATCTCAAGATTCTCAACTCAAAATAGAAGAAAAATGCAGTATCAAATAGAAGAAAAATACAGCACGGCAAGACAAGAATAACCATTATAATTTTTCTGCCACTATCAGGCATTCAGGCTTTCATAAAGAAAAATGCAGTATCAGATCCATCTCAAGATTCTCAACTCAAAACAGAAATGTAAATATAGTTTGAAACACAAGCCTCTTTCAATGAGGAACTTCTACAGTTCTAGTAAATACTAATGTCTAAATGAACAATGCAAAATTCTGAGGGGGGGATGCTCCAGGTTCCTGTTGAGACTTGAGAGGGGGGATGCTCCAGGCTCCAGCCATTTCCAGTTCCAAAAGGATGCTTCAAAATCCTCTTCAACTGACAGAGCTGAGAGCTGCATCCTGCAAGCACCAAAAATAGAAGACAAGGAAAGAAAGTATAATATGGCTCAGATGGCTTATTTATGCATCATTGACTGATAGTATGATGCCATGTAGTATAAAATACACACTTTCTCAAGCCGTAATCATCATTGCCACTTTCTAGTTTAATATGTTAGTAAAATTTTGAAGAAAGGCAATAAATAACTATTCACAAATGGCTGCAGTTCATGCACAAACACTACCAAATTACAGTACTTTAGCGACGGCCATTTAAATGGCTGCAACAATTGTCTCGCCACTAGCTGCATTGAATGCCACGCCACTGCAAACAGAGAGCCTGTCATGCACAAATGGCAAACTGCAAATATAATCCAAAATTATCTAATCAACAGAGAGCCTCCCATTTTATATCATTATCTAACCAACTGTATAGAACAAAATTGTTATATATATTCAAGTTTAAAATGTTGCAAAATGCAAACTGCAAATATAACCCAACATATTATAAACTGCAAACTGCCAATATAACCGAACATTTTATTGCACATTGCTTTCTTTTTCCCTCAATTTTTTCTGCATTGGCAAATTTTGGCAGCAAACACAGCAAGCAAACACATAATTAAATTTTGGCAGCTAACAGAGAGTTTTTTTTCCTCTCTTTTCTTGCATTGACATATTTTGGCAGCAAACATAGCAAGCAATCCTGCAACTTTTCCATATCAAAGTCTCGGACCAATATTTCGAGAGACTGGTTAGGAAAAAATTAACTTACAGTTAGTTAAGACAGCACAACAAGCCAGCAAGTGAGCAAGGGACCTGAACAATACGAAAAAATTAGGAAAATTTTTAATTTAATCAATAATTTACTGTAAAAAATTAATTACGAGAGAGAAAGTAAAAATTTACTGTAAAAAAATAATTTACTGTAAAAATTGTTACTTTCTTACCAGATCTAGGTCAGATGAGTAACTTCCGGTCCCCTTTGAGAGATCTAGGTTAGATCTGAAAGATCTAGGTCGGATCTTTACAGATCTAGGTCCGATCTTCACAGATTTAGGTCCGATCTTCACAGATCTAGCTTAGATGTAGATGAAATCGACCCTACAGGAGTCGGGAGAGGCAGCGGTGGTTGAGCAGTAGAGAGAGAGTGGCAGCGGTGGAGACTGGAGAGTGACGAGAGTCTCGACGAGAGCAGGAGAGAGAGAGACTCAGAGAGCCGAGAGAGTTCCGTTCTTCTCTACGAGAGCAGGAGAGGGAGAGGCTCAGGAGAGAGAAATGAAGAGAGGGTTCTCGAAGGAAAGAAGCGGCGGAGAGAAATGAAGCGGCAGGAGAGAGAAAGGAAGCGGCTGATGAGTTTTATATTTAGGATTTTTGGGAGGGGTAATTTAGTAATTTATTAATTAAAAATAAAATAAAATCGGTTTTCGGTTCGGGTCGGAACCGTATTCCCAACCCGTAACCCGAACCGATCCCCGCTGAATTCCTTTACGTAAACCGATCTCCGACCCGTTTCGAAAAAAAACCGACCCGAACACTCTAAACGGGTCGGGTCGGATCGGTTTCGGTGGGAAAACCAAAATCTGCTCTCCCCTAGACCCAAACGATCCTCCCAACAATATAAAAATTTAGACACAAATTTACAATATTATAGTAGCAGATTCTAAAACTAAATAACTTTTAAATAGCGACTAAAGCTGGTCGCTCTTTTTGTAAGTCCCATCTCCTCTTTCCCTTTTATGCAAACTCATGTTGATTGCCATGGGTGTCAGTGATGCTCGCATTTAAGAGGGAGTGGTTTGGTTGCATTGAAAGGGAGAAGGGGGAGAAAAGTATTTGTATTTGTAAAGGACGTACGTAGAAAAGTGGAAGCAGGACTTTTGCCACCCAACCCCCAGCTTTATGTCTACAAGCAGGTGCAAGCACGACTTTTCCTTGATGTGTGTGTATGTATGTTCTGTACTATTGCTCGGTTGGTGTTCCTATGGTCGTGGGACTATTCCTGTGCACCCATTCCACACCAAACAAATTGCCACTTTCTCTTTCTACATAGTATTGAGCTGTATTGAGTTTTCTGTGGGTGGACCGTGGGGAGAAGTTAGTGTAGTGTGTATCGTTTTTTATTGCCTTAAGGTCTCGTTTGGTTCACGGAATTGAATGAAAAGAAAATCAATTTATTGTCATTTTTTTTTTCTTTTGGAAAATTTTAATTTCTATTGATTTTTTTTTCCAACGTTCGGCAATGCCAAAAAATTTGGAAAGGAAAGTGAACACTTCAATGTAAAAAAGTGATTTCTTGTTTGGATGGATGGATGGAATTATTTTTCTTCCTAATTTCATTTTCATTGGGAATCACTTTCCTTTCCTCCTCAATTCCTTTGGCACCCAAACATAGAAAAGTAATCACTTTTCTTTTCCAATTTGGAGATTCCGCGAACCAAGCGTGGTCTAATTGTAATTTGATACCCACAACTATTTCTGTTTTTTAATTTGTTATTCTAATTTTTTTTTTTTGTACAATTTAATATTTTAATTTTTTTTTGGACAATAATGTTCATGTTCAAAATTAAAAACTATCCCTACAATCCCTCTCCCACCCACCCACCCACCCACCCCCTCCTGCCCCTCCAGCCACCCCGACCACCCCTACCCCTACCCCCGGCCCCGCCTCCTACCCCCCGGCTTTCCCCCACTCCCCCCCCTCCAGCTGTCCCCCTCACGCCACCCCGACCACCCCTCCCCCCACACCCCCGGCCCTGCCTCCCTCCGCCCCTCCTCCCCGCCTCCCCCGCTGTAGTGTCACGTCCCTACATCGTGTCCCGTTTTCGTCCACGGGGTGCGCGAGAAAGGAATATTGTCGCTATCGATTCGGTCGGGACCGATAGGTCGGAATCGGCCGAGTCGATCGAACGGAAACGATTGAATTAAGATCCATTCCACGTTATGGAATGGCTTCTTCGAAACCAAGTCCCATATTCAGCGGGTTGCGCCTCGAGGATTGGCTCTGCGGCTGAGTCGGGAGAGACCTCCCGTTGCTCTGATTTTTATGCCGCACTTGATTTGTCTTTGGCTTTAGTTTTTGTGAATGCGTTTTTCGAGCTTCGCATTCATATCGAATTTTCTTGAATTATACAGTGTTCTAATTAGTTGCTTATACGATTACAGGTGATCGCGTAGGCAACGTCAGCGCAGCCAACTGGTCGCTCGCTTGAAGCAAGGCTAAAGCGAGTGGCTGACCTCCTTCGTCTCGTCCCTCTACTTCAAAACTAATATGAAGTAAAATGAATGCTTGTCACAATAGTGTAGAATCAAGGAAATCGTGGCACGATTCTTCACGAAACACTTGCTATCAAACTGTCGGTATTGAAAATAGAAAACGTATTTTCTTATGCAAATTTACTTAGCCTATGCAAAACAATGAATGCATCGATTAACGTTTATCGCACGATACGGCTAAGTAAGCAAATCGACTAAGTTCAAAAGAAAACGATCATTGGACAACTTGTCGACAAGGTGAAGTTTTCTCGAACGGTTGCCTAGGCCAAGGGACCGATTCGGCCCAGGAGGAACGAGTGTAGTAAGCGCCAGCATTTCATCGGCGCAAGTTAGGCGAGAACTTTCGCACAGGGCTCGCTACCCGACGCGAAAGGGTCGTCGTCTAACCCAGCTATAGTCCGCGATGGCTTAACATTGCCAGTGGCCTTCACACCCTTTCACTACTTAACAAATGCACGGGTACGGGATGGATATGATAGTTGCTTAATGTTATACAATTTCATATGCTTGCCTGAAAATATGTTAACATGCAATTGATCAGGATGGTTAAAAAGATCACGTAAAAGGCTAGCTAACATGTTTATAAAACTTCTTGAATCAAATGCAGAGCTTGAATTTAATTAGCCATTCGCCAGTACATGTGTTCGTACTGATCCTCGCTCTTTGCAGGTCCCGCGAACCAGGAAGGACGCACCAACTAGCTCGACGACGTTCGTGACTTTTGAAGCTTCGGCCGTGCATCGAAGACTTTTCCCACGACTCTACTTTTGAAGGCTCTCGACAATCCAAGGAAGATGACTCAGCGTCCCTCCCATCCAGGTTACTGGAGTACTTTGTTGTATCTGAGGGATGTGTGCAACGTATGGAACGGCTATCTCATCGGCACTCTTTTGTAATCGAGTCATGTTGTAGCCCGCGCGACATGACTCTTGTACTAGAGTCTATAAAAGATGTTCATTAGCAATAAAGAATCAAGTTTCCTTTACTTAATATGGGATTCAATTTGTCTGCGTACTCTCTTAAATCTCGTGTCTCGGATTACCTTATGACTATGCCTTGTGCGATCGCAAATTAGGTTCGTACGACATTACGCCCGGGGGACGACTATCGATTCGACGGAATTGGGACTTGACATAAATGGTATCAGAGCACGGCTTTACGTCCTTGGCTTCCAGTGTCGAGTGTTAGTCTCAAAACCGTTGACCTCGTGTCGATGAGATGAGTTGTTCCATACGCTGAACCCTGGACATTTATGAAACTAACGAGAGTTGCCTTTCCATTTTCCCAGCAGTTGCGGGAGCACGGGCGGAGGACGAGACGAGCGCTTCCAGCAGCTCGAGTGCTTCTAGACCCGAGCATTCCGTCAACCCAATGGGAATAATGCCTACCGTAGCCGGACCTTCCGACGACCCGATGTAACGTATGCTGCAAATGCTTGAAATATAGCAACGTCAAAATGAGCTCCATCGACAGCAAGCGGAGGCTCGTCAGACTCAATTTGAGAATCGGTTCGAGGCTCAATTCAAGCTGCAGCATCAGCAGCTGAATACCCTCCAACAAATCGTACAATCTGTCGTGGGCAACAACAACAATTCAACGATGACGCCTGCCGTGATCCAGCCTGCGGTTCGATCCAACGAAGCCGAACCAGAGGCGCCCGTGCTCTCACCTGCGGCACCGAGAAGTTTCAACTTTGACGTGTCAAAATTCACAAAAAGCTGTCGTACTTCCTTCAACGGCACAGAAGATCCCTCGGTGGCGATCGACTGGTTGGAGGAGCTGAAAGATAAGTTCAAGCTTCTGGGTGTCGAGGACTCGAAAAAAGTCGCATGTGCTCAACTTCTACTTCGAATGAACGCGCACGATTGGTGGGCTGTGCAGAAGCGGGCTATTCGACGTGAAGACGGGACGACGACGATCTCCTGGGCTACATTCAGAAATGCGTTCGAGACCGAATATCTTTCTGCAGCCGTGTGATGGGAAAAAGAGAATGAATTTATGCAATTGAGGCAAGGGAATATGACAGTGCGACAGTATGCGGCTGAATTCAACAAACTAGCCAAATTTGCTGGAGACTATCTGCCTACCACTGCAAGTCGAGCTCGACGATTCGAAGTGGGCCTGCGTTCTACTATCCGTGCTCATGTCTCGGTGTCTGAATACAAAACTATGGACGAGGCACTCAACCATGCCCTCCGTCTGGAGTCCGAGTTTCCTCCTGCTACTACCGGTGCTGTTTCACTTTAATAACAAATGCCATAGTAATGTGGGAGGCAACAACGCACACAAGCGTCAAAACTGCGACAACGGAGGCGGCAACCAGGCGAAGGATCGAATGGTCTACAATTTCTGCCACAAGGAGGGGCACCTGGACACCGAATGCCGATTTAAGTACAGAACATGTTTCGTGTGCGGCTGTCATGACCCGCACCCTGAAGAGGGACACGAGTACGTGGTTACGTCCAGCCTACACCGTAGAATCGACGGTAGAACGCTGTATAGGTCATCTATAAATACTACAACTAAACAGATAAAGGTACCTGTACAGTATATACACTCCGAATGGAGGTGACATAGCAATACAGTCTCAATCACAAAGTAAAACTAAGGTAGATAGCATGGAAAGGAAATATGATAGATAAAAGCAGGAAATAGGTTCAAGATCCACACAATCCCAAAGCTAAACACAACATCACAGAGTCACAGAATATAATATGATACTACAATCTGAAAGTACTAGCTGGATCACAGTCCAGGCAAACCTAACTAAGCTACACTACTCTGGGTGTGTAAAGTCTAGTGGCTCTACTATCAAGCCACGGTCCAGGTCTACTCCATCTAACTCGACCCCATAATAGGTCGGGCAATCTGCCTGAGAATCATCTATAATATATCAACGGTATCCTATCAGGAAAATGAGCAAGTACAAACACCAACAGCAGTTCCATATGAATTGACAAATTCTATAAGAGACAGTGTAATGAAATACAAGACAAAATCAACAGAAAATATATATCAAGATGTGGGTACTGAATAGGATGACAATATGTATATATATATGATGACTTAGGAACCATTCGGAAGCCGAGTTACAACCCTTAAACCAAACAAGGACCGGGGTTGTAACCCTTCTCCCGAACAGAACTTAGCCTCCTATGATAAATAAATATAAAAGGTGCCTTGAATTATTAGTGCGTTATGTGATCGGCTTGGGAAAAACATGTTCAGGCTTTCCATCTGACCGACTACGAACAAGTAACAAGTGTGAAGTAACAAGTGTGAAGAATAAGGCCGATTACCATGGAAAGTTATGAACAAGTAGCTATGGACAAGTGTCGAGTACAAGTGTGAAGAACAAGTGGGGATTTTGATCACAAAACCACTAATAACTCCCCATCCCCGAATAGTATAAAGGATCCGGACATAACACGTCATGACACGGAATTCAAAAGCAGGTGATCAGCCCACTCCCAAGTCCATGTCTATACAAGTACAAGTAACAAGTCGAGTCTTGTACCAATATACCAAGTAATCCGGGAACAACATCTCATGACAGGATCCGACATATACTAGTCCGTGAACTATCGTGTCTGGAAATCAAGTAAGATACTACAACTGAATCGGATATAGCAGATATCAAGACAATGAAAACTATCAGTGAATGTACTCGCCTGTGGTCCTGAGCTGATAAGGTGAACAGATGCTCAGAGTAATCACAGACCTATAGATGAGATGCCATGAGTCCAAACAGGGTTTAATAATGAAAGAAAAGCTAATCTAGTCATGATATGCAAGTCTAAGTCAAAACTAGGTCAAACCAAGTCACACCAAGCTAAAATAGGTTATACTAGGTCATACTGAGCCAAACTGGGTCACACTAGGACAACCAAGGTCAAACAAGGTCACAGGAAGTCAATCCAAGTCAAACTAGGTCAATCTGGGTCAAGGGTTGACTTACAGTTGACTTTTGGTCAAAAAGTCAACTCTGGTCAACTCTGGTCAATACTGAGTCAACCCTAGGTCAAACTAGTCAAATGTTGACTAGCAGTTGATTTTCAGTCAACTGGTCAACTCTGGTTTGGTTTTGGGTCGATTCTAAGTCAAATGTTGACTTGAAGTTGACTTTCGGTCAAAAATTAACTCTTGGTCAACGGAGGTCAAGACTAGCCTAAACTACCCTCATCTAGTCATTAACTATCAAGACAACTTATTTCTAATCCCATCTTAGAAGTCAAACTCAAATCTTATCAATACCCTATTACCTACATTTACCCTTCACAAGGTAAATACCAATACCTTGCCCATTACAAAGGAAACCCCTCAAGATCTCAGAATACTAGCCTAGGCTTCTTAGGGTAGCTAGACACTAACCTATCTGGTCATTACCAACCATAAAATCCAGGTATCTAGCCCATCCAGTCCATCTTATCTTCTATGTTAGTCATCCCAACATTACCTTAGGGTATCGTCATGATACGCTATGGTATCGTGAGATACCACACCCTACTCTCTGCCAACCTTCCTAGTTCACTCTCCCACACTCTCCTAGTGTCTAGGTTAGTCCTCTCTACTAGGATACTAACTTATCTAAACCACTGTCCTAACTAACCACTCACACAAACTCAACCACTATCTAATACCAATTCTAACTAGCCTACAACACCATACTAACACTTACCCTTCTAACCTATCAACACCCACAACTAACACTCAACCTACTCCCACAAAACATTCATACAAGGACTGAATTGTGTGGGTGAAATGGAAATGGAAATGGAAATGGAAATGGAATGGATGAAATGGATTGGTGGTTGGTGGCTCAAATGAAAGGAAATGAATTTGTGAATGAATGAATGGATGGAAAATTGGAAATGAATGAATGTGAAGTGGGATGAATTGAATGAATGGATGCATGAATGTAGTATGTAGAATGAATGAAAAAATTGAGGGAAGAATGAATGGAAGATTGGGGGAATGAAAGACTGCTTATGGGCTAATTTTGAAAGTGATATAGGGACCTATATATGGCTGTCAAGTGGGCTGAATATGTGTGCAAACATGGGGCTTATATATGGCTGAAATGGGCTGTTAATAGGCTGAATTTGGACAGGTTTTAGGGGCCAAGTGGCTGTCCAAATGGGGCTCATATGGCTGTCCATATTGGACTGATTTGAGGCTGAATTTAGGGGCTGAATATGGGTGATATAGGTGGCTGAATGGGGGACTTTTCAGGACTGGTTTGGGCTGCTTGATAGGGATTTAAGGACTGATTTTGGGACAGCTATAGGTTGCTATATAGGGACTGTTTTGGGGGGCTAACAAGGGCTGCCAATTGGACACTTAAATGGCTGTAATGGGGGACCAAATATAGGGGCTGATTTGTGCTATCCTAGGGGGCTGTCACTGCCTAAAATGCAGTTCCCATTGGGGACTGCTGCTGCCCTTACAACTGCTGCCATGGACAGCAGCTCTCTATTTCCCTCCTCCCCCTCCTTCTTCACTCTCTACTCATTAACTCCTCTCTACATCTCTCCACCTATCACTCTCTCAAACTCACTCTAAAACTCTCACTCTCAAACTCAAAAACCACACACACACACACACACACACACACACACACACATATATATATATATATATATATATATATATATATATATATATATATATATATATATATATATATATATACATATGCACACACACACACACACACACACACACACACACATATATATATATATATATATATATATATATATATATATGCACACACACACATACATATATATAGAGATACACACACACATACATATATATAGAGATAAATATATATACACATGACACTCTAAAATATATACATATATATATATATATATATATATATATATATATATATATATATATATATATATATATATATATATATATATATATATATATATATATATATATATATATGAATGTATAGAGAGACATATATATATATATATATATATATATATATATATATATATATATATATATATATATATATATATATATATATATATCTCTATATATGTATGTGTGTGTGTATCTCTATATATATGTATGTGTGTGTGTGCATATATATATATATATATATATATATATATATATATATATATAGATATAGATAAATAGATTATGATACTAAATGATACCATGAAGAACACATTAAGAACAATATAAAAATCTGAGATTAAACACTAATAAAATCATTCACACAACACATAATATATATACATATATACATACATATTAAAATTCCTAAAATCAGTCCAAAACCTAAAAACTCCCAAAATGATAAGTTCAAACACAAAATAGGTATCCCTAAAATCTCTACAACAATCCTAAAATGGGTTCTTGAATGGGGTGGGTCCTATGGGTTCCAAAAATGCATAAATGCAAGGAAAGAAGGAAATAGAGAAGAATTTACCTCTTGAGAGTTAGATCCCAAGGTTAAATTCCAAGAAAATCAAGTTGGACACAAAGTCCCAAGAAATTTAGACACTCCTCCTTCCTCCTTGCTCCCTACTCCAAGTAGACTCCTCCTCATTGAAGGTTTGAGTGAATTTGGAGAAGAAATGAGAAGAAATGGAGGTGAAATCAAGAGTTTAGGGTTAGGGTTGGGGAAGAACTCATGAAGGGGGAGAAATGAGAATGGAAAATGTGAAGTGAAGAGAGAGAAGGCTCTCCCCATGGCCGGCCAGGTATAGGGGCCTTTGGGCATTAGGAAATTGCCCAAAATGCCCTCATAAGTCTCCTTAGGTCAATTTTAGGTCATGGAAGAAATTGGGTTAAAAGGGTCAAGTTAAAATCTCCAAATGGACTAATTAAGTCATGTGGGACTAGTCTAAATATATTGGACCAATTTGTGAAATTTATTGGGCCATGCCTAGCTAAACTCTGGGTCCCAACTAGAATCTAAGCTACCCCGGGTCCCCGATACAAGTCGGATTGAGTTAAAATTCGAACCCGACTCAAATAACCCCAAAACAATATCATGAATAAATAAATAAATTACAAAAATATTCAAAAATGAAAAATGACCAAAATACCCCTGTTTCTGAAAACTGGGAGTGACAAATCTATCCACCTTAAAAAAATTTCGTCCTCGAAATTAAAACAAAGCAATCACAAGAAACACATGCAGAAAAATAATCCCACTCAATACTTAAAAAAAATTTGCAAAATAAAAATCTCTTAAGGCACAACAACACTTGTAAATAAAAACTGTTACGTGTGCGACACGGACACGAAACTAATACAAAATCTCACCTATCAAAAGCTAAATCAACAATCACCAATGCAATAATATCAAAAATAAATCAAAAAGGTCCAATGAACAAAATACCCTTGGGCCAGAAATGACACTGAAAACATTCTAATCACATGGTTAGGCTCTAGGTCAAACAGTCTCTAAAGTTTCACTAGCAAAACATCAAAAATCTCAAGTCATGGCTTAAAAATTTAAAAATGATTTAAAATCTCCAAAATCAAAGCATAAATTAAATGACAATAATTAAATGACTAAAACTATAAAATTTAAAATTACTCTCAATTAGAAACTTGGTGCTACAAGTCTATCCACCTTAAAAGAATTCATCCTCAAAAATTAAAACAGGGTAAGCACAGAAAATATGCAATTCGATAATCGTATACGTCTGTCCAAAATCATGATACTCAGAATCTCCGTCATGCTAGTGAGCAAGGCTACGATAATCACAGTCCTAGACTAAGGTACATACCTCTAGAATTATGGTATTTAAAATTTTTGCATTGCCGCATGCTTGGCAGCAAAAATCTTAAATTTCCACACCCGAGAAATACGTCCATAATCCGACTATATGTCCTCACTATGCCTGCTAGCATGACCCTAGAGGATTCTAAAATCTTATAATCGAGGCGACCTAGCCCATACGACTTATCTCAGAAGAATATCACATTACAAGGACAAATTTTTTATCAAACGATCAAGGAACAGATAAAATCGAATTTCAAGACGATTTGTAAGAAGGCAAATACGGAAATGAGATCGACAGATTGAAACCTGCTATCTGCTCTGCTACTGCCTGAGTGGGCTCAACTGCCATGGCGAAAGCTTGTCCATGCTGGCCTTCTCTAGCCTGCTGTACTCTGTCCTGGCCTGCCTGTCTGGCTGCACGGGCAGTACAGTTCCTCATCTGGTAGTCTGGAGCTCCACAGAATAAACAAACTCCCAGCCTCATCCTGTAAACCTCCTGGGTGTGTCCCATCTTCTTACAAAAGGCACACTAGATGGCCGGCCTCTGGCTCTGTCCCTGGTGCTGCTGGGCACGCGCTGGTGCCTGCTGAAACTGTAACTGAGGCTACTGCTGGAACTGCCTGTCACGCCCCAGAACCAGAATACTAGAGAGCGGGAGAATGACTCAGCCAGCTACATATTACGGGTAGATAAATACCGTATAATATGATCAATGCTGTCTAACCAGACGAGGGGGTACATACTACATAAGAGTCTTACTATGGTCATTACCCATCTACTGTCTCAATCATTCAAGCAAGAAACAGTAATAGAGAACATGTAAGATAAAGCAGTAAGGCGTCCCAAACGCTTAGTCAAAATGTCCTTGAGATCTGGCTTTACAAAACATAGCCAGATGATATAGCAAGTATACACAATTGTTATCAGCTGCAGTCTGACTTAATTACAATTATGTAAAAGTAAGTACAAGACAATCCGACTAACATGTCGGTGCCAAACGGCTAAGTATATAAAGGTAAACAAAACGAGCGGTGAAGTAAGGAACCCACTCGAGTCCTCCAGCAATCATGCCTCTAGTATTGACCATCTTGGAGGTAGAAGTACGCTGGATCCTCGGGAACCGGCTCTAAATCTGGCCATGCAAAACCAGAGAGGTTAGACCTCTAATAGCAAGTACCACAAGGAAGGACGATATGAAGGACATAAACCAGTAAGTAAAAGAATATAATAATAGATCTCTGCTTGCTACTAGGATTCACATCACATCATGACACTTCGAACCAACCTCCCAACCAAACAAGGACAGAAGTTGGCCCGGCATGTCCTGATATTCTGATCATCCCAGTTAGATAACAGAGTAGTACAGTACACAAACAAATCATCTTGAACGGCCAATCAAATCCTACGGCTTGCTATTGTGAGTCCCAAGTTATCCTAGAAATTATGTAATTTGGGATTCCATAGTTCTTACTATGTGCGACAAGGCTAGTCTATCCAGTCAATCATGTGCGCCATACATGAATTAGACGAGTCCTAGCAGGACGCCCGTCAATATACAATATACAATAATAATAAAAGCCGATACTGTTCCCTGCCCGTGTGGCAGATTTACAGTATCTGTGGGAACCAGCCGGCCCGTCGGGTACTACTCGTCCCAAGGGGGCTGCCATGTAAGAACTCGGAAATCCATTCTCTCCATGCAATCATTATTTTATTTACCTTAATAGTCCCTACGTTTAGTGAAATCCCATGTCGTGGATCATGGTCATTCAAATGAGTACTTTCGTACGGGGTACGATATGCACAACTCTATAACGATACCAGTGCGGTTAGGTTGCAGGTCTTACATAGCGTAATGCAACAATCAAATCTAACCACGGTAATCATGCCTTGACCATAAAGTACACATGCTTCTTTTGTAGAAAATAAATAAATACATAAATAAATAATTAGATTGAAGCCTGCATGTGCCTGTATGTCAATATTTGGGATCAGCCAGTCGATTACAATAGTTCATAACATGAACGTGTCTCATTCATTCATTTTAATAAGACGACTAGCCAGTCTCTTAGTTCCAACTAGGAACGCATGATTAATTATTAGTCAAGGTCACAATCATTATCAATGGTGACAAGGCATGAAAGTCAACTAGTATTCAGTGGGGTCGAGTCTGCAACTCTCAGGGTTTAATTCCAGTCAATCGGGGTATCTATACTCAATTCATGACACATGGTACATCCCACGTAACAATCTATATTTAACAGAAATATTAACATGCTAAGATTTTCGGGTTCATGCAAAAAGGCGTAAGGATATAATAGGGAATTATCATGCCAATATTAAATAAAAAAATATAGAACAAATAAAATCCCCAAGTCAGGAAGTCATGCTAACCAGTCTAAGCTAAGTCCAAAAGTTACGCAAGAATCGTATGCGTGAAAAGTACGCCAAGTCCGACATGAAGGAGTGAGCGTAAAGGAGTACACTCAGGTAAACGTGAGTGTGAAAAGTGAAGCGTGACAAGTGATTCACGCACGCACGCTCAGCGTGAGGGTGAAAAGTCACGCACGCCAAAAGTCACGCACGCGAGCTCAGGAACATGAGCGTAAAAAGTCACGCACGTAAGCACAGCGTGAGAGTGGCTAAAATACACGCAAATACGCACCGTGTGAACGTAACTTAAAAGTCACGCAGACACGCACAGAGTGAGCGTAACTTAAAAGTCACGCAGACAAGCACAGAGTGAGCGTAACTCAAAAGTCACGCAGACACGCACAGACATGAGCGTGACTAAAAATACACGTACGCTCATGAGAACGTTAGCGTGACCAAAATACACGCACGCTCATGAGAACGTTAGCGTGACTAAAATACACGCAAACACGTAAAGACGTGTGCGTGACTGGGCTGATGTCTCACGCGAGCACGTAAGAACGTGTGCGTACAACATCTCCCGAACTCGCCCTATGGAGCCTTTGTTCCAGTGCCAGAGAAATACACGCAAAGTTGGTGGACTAAGAACCCATGAACAGCCGAACACAAAACTTAGATCTAGGGGAAACAAGCCAATGAAATCCAAAATACTAAGAACTAAACTCTCTTAGAATCACAAGGAGAAGCCAAATGAACCATAAAAATATGGTTCTCAAGTAGAAGCAAGTTTGCACTTGCCTTCTCCTGCTGCTGATAGGTGGTGGAGAGTAATGAGAGGAAGAAAAAGAAGTAATGGTGAGAATGAAGTAATGAGGAGAGAGAAAGAGATGGAAGCTTTAAATAGGAAGAGTGGTGGTAGGTGGGAGTGTTGGGCCGGGTTTAAGGGAATCCAGCAAACCGAAACCCAAAAAGACTAAAGCAGCAAATAAAATGCAGGAAATAAAATTGCAGAAATAAAATTGCAGAAATAAAATTGCAGGAAATAAATTAACATGGAATTTAAAGAGCAGATAATTAATTAACATGAAACTAAAGGAATTTAAATACAGAATAATACGTGATAAATACTAAATAAATACTCATGAGTTGTACATGTATAAAAATACGCATTCCGGGAACGGGGAGTGACATCTCTACCCACCTTAGAAAAATTTCGTCCTCGGAATTTCAAATCCAAGCCGGATAGAAATATCAGAGCTAAACTAATACAAGCAATTCTAGTGAGCAAGCAATCATTGTTACCATATCAAAAGCAAGTACTATATATGTAAATCCATCAATCTACGATATCAGGTAACTCTACCCATAAGGTGACAAGCATGAAGAATCAGGACAATCAAGGTATACAGAAAAAGATATACCTTGTGAGTCAAACAGGTGTGGATACCGTGATCGGATATCATCCTCACGTTTTCATGTTGACTCTCCCAAGGAGTGACGACCCCAAGCAACACGGACAAGACTAATTGTTCGGTTCTTGAGTATCTTCTCTCTTCGGTCCAAAATGGACACAGGCTGTTCCTCGTAAGACAGGTTGGTACCAACAACCAGCTCAGAATGATCGAGGACATGGCTCGGGTCCGATACATACCTACGTAATTGAGATACATGAAACACGTCATGCACCTCTCGTAACGAAGGTGGGAGTGATAAACGATAAGTAACATCGCCTATCCGATCAAGGATAACAAATGGGCCCACGTACCGTGGACTCAATTTCCCGCGAACGCCAAATCTAATGACCCCACGAGTAGGTGAGATCCGCAAGAATACGTGGTCCCCAACAGAAAACTCTAGCGGCCTACGATGCTGATCCGTCCAATGACGATGCCGATCCTGCGTAACTCGAAGTCGCTCTCTAATTCCTTTAACTACTTCAACTGTCTGAACAATCATTTCTGGGCCTAACATCTACCTCTCTCCGATATCATCCCATGCTAGCGGTGACCTGCACATCTTACCATATAATGCTTCGAATGGCGCCATCTGGATACTGGCCTGATAACTATAGTTGTATGAGAACTCGACCAAGTGCAGGTGACTTTTCCAAGACCCTCCAAATTCTAGAGTGCAAGCTCGTAACATATCTTCTAAAGTCTGAATCGTTCTTTCTGATTGCCCATCCGTCTGCGGATGGTAAGCCGTGCTAAACCTTAACTTGGTACCCAGACTATAATATAAGCTCTTCCAGAAATGTGATGTAAAGCGGGTATCTCGATCCGACACAATACTGACAGGAACTCCATGCTGCCTGACTATCTGTTGCATTTATAATTCTGCCAACTTTTCTGTAGATTGTCCTACTCTGAAAGGAAGAAAGTGTGCTACCTTCGTAAGCCGATCTACTATCACCCAAATAGCATCCTTACCACTTGGTGATCTCGGTAAACCGGTCACAAAGTCCATTGTAATATGCTCCCATTTCCATTCCGGAATAGGAAGCGGTTGCAATAACCCAGCTGGCCTCTGCTGTTCTGTCTTCACTTGCTGACATACCAAGCAAAGGGAAACAAATCTAGCTATCTCCCTCTTCATTCCGTTCCACCAGAAATGCTGCTTGATATCTTGGTACATCTTGGTCCCTCCAGGGTGAATAGAATATTGAGAACTGTGAGCTTCTGCCATAACCTCCTGTCTGATATCTCCACTAGGCACACATAGACGCGATCCAAACCTAAGTGTACCATCTTTCTGAATTCTCATCTCCTTCCTGAGTCCTGACTCACATTTTGCCCTAAGCTTCTGAATCCTTGGATCTTGCGCCTGAGCTGCCTTGATCCTGCCTACCATGTCGGATTGAACTTGCAGACTTGCTAGAACTCCTACGTCACTAGGAAGTATAACTTCAATGCTCATCTCCTGAAGGTCTTCTAAGATATGCCTTTGCGTTGTCAACATAAATGCGTCGTCTCTTCTGCTGAGAGCGTCTGCCACTACATTAGCCTTGCCTGGATGATACTGAAGCTCTACATCATAATCCTTAATCAACTCCAGCCATCTTCTCTGCCTCATGTTTAATTCTTTCTGAGTAAAGATGTACTTTAGACTTTTACGGTCTGTGTACATTTCCACTCGGTCACCATATAAGTAATGCCTCCATAGCTTCAGAGCAAATACTACTGCCGCTAACTCCAAATCATGAGTTGGGTAATTTTTCTCGTGGTCCCGAAGCTGTCTAGATGCATATGCTATCACCTTTCCATGTTGCATAAGGACACATCCAAGTCCTTTACCTGACGTATCACAATATACTGTAAAACCTCCGGGCCCAACTGGCAATGTAAGGATAGGTGCTGATATCAACTTCTGCTTCAAAGTCGCCAATGATGCCTGACATTCTGCCGACCAAACAAATGGTACATCCTTTCGGGTTAAGCGGGTCATGGGTGCTGAAAGCCTTGCAAAGTCTGATACAAATCTTCTGTAATACCCTGCCAACCCCAAGAAACTCCGCACATCTGCTACGGTCTTGGGTACTGGCCAACTCTCTACTGCTTCTACCTTCTCGGGATCTACTGCTACTCCAGCTCCTGATATGATATGACCCAAAAATGAAATGTGATCCGACCAAAACTCACACTTGCTGAGCTTGGCATACAACTGGTTCTCTCTCAGAACCTGCAACACTTTCCTGAGGTGGTCTTCATGCTCCTCTTCACTAGCAGAGTATACGAGAATGTCGTCAAGAAACACAACGACAAACTGGTCTAAATATGGCATAAAGATGCGGTTCATCAAATCCATGAATATTGCTGGAGCATTGGTCAAACCAAACGGCATTACTAAGAATTTGTAATGCCCATACTTCGACCGAAATGCTGTCTTGGGGATATCTTCCTTCCGAACCCTCACCTGATGGTACCCTGAACGAAGATCTATCTTGGAGAAAACTCTAGCTTTGCTCAACTGATCAAATAAGTCGTCGATCCTGGGTAATGGGTACTTGTTCTTCACTGTTGCCGTGTTAAGCTTCCTGTAGTCAATGCACAATCTGGATGACCCATCCTTCTTTCCCACAAGTACCACTGGTGCTGCCCACGGTGATACGCTAGCTTCGATGAACTTCTTCTCCTTCAATTCCTCTATGTGCTCATATACCTTGGCCTGCTCTGAATCCGCCATTCTGTAAACTCGATCTGATATCGGTTTAGTTCCTGGTGCCAATTCTATACTGAACTCAATATCTCTAACTGGTGGTAGACCTGGAAGTTCTTCGGGAAATACGTCTAGGAACTCTTCAACTACCTTCGGAATCTGAACTTCCTCCATTGCCGTCACTACTCCCTGCTCTTGCTGAGTTGCCTCTGATCTGACTAAGGTGAACCTCTTCATGCCTGGAATATCAAAAGATACACTCCCTCTACGACAATCTATTGTCGCATGACTGTCTTTCAGCCAGTCCATGCCTAAGATAACGTCGAAATTTCTAACAGGAAATTCTATCAACCGGGCGGGTAAAGAATGCCCGCAAACTACAACGCTACACGCTAGAATAACTCTACTAACTCCTACGAGCCCATTACCAGTGAGTATATTCAACCTCCCTGGCAACGCCTCGAACTCCATTCCTAGTCGTGTCGTAAATCGTGCAGATATAAATGAATGGGATGCTCCCGAATCAAACAATGCTACTTCGGGATATGAGACGACGAGAATGTTACCTTCCACAACATCTTCCGATGCCAATGCCTCTTCCAAGGATAGAGTGAATGCTTGCCCTCGACCTCCTTGCTGATTCCCATGCTGCGGCCTAGCCTGGTGCTACTGTTGGCCCCTTCCTTGATGATGCTGGGGTGGTCTATGTTGGTGTTGCTGCATCGGCGGCCCCTGCTGCCGAAACATCTGAGCCTGCGGTACTAACGGACGCTGTGCCAACGGCCTTACTGCCACTGCTGGTCCTCGATACTGGCCTGCCCCTGGTGCTGGCAGAGCAGGAAACTGTTGCCCTGGTCCTCCTGACCTCGAATTCATGGGACATATGGTAACCCGATGGTCTGGATTTCCACATATCAGACACAGTCCATTCAATGTCCGACACACATCTCTAGTGTGTCCCATCTTTCCACAATAAGTGCAGCCCACCGGGGGTTGCTGGTTCTTCCTCTGTTGCTGTTGCTGCCTGAGTGGTGCTGGTCCTCGTATCGCCACATCGTGGATACGAATGCCAGTGGATGGTGCTGTTGTTCGGGACGCTGCTCCCCCTCCTCCTTCTATCTGACTGTGGGATCTCTTCTGACCCCCAGTCCTTGTCGCAAGCCTCTGAATGGTAAGCTCATGCCTTCGAGTTGCCGTCAATATCTCATCAAAAGTTTGGTAATTGTGCCCCTCTATCAATTGTAAAAGTTCGAGATGAAACCCTTGCTGAAACCTCATAGCCCTCTGGCGCTCTGTTGCTACCATCTCTGGGGCGAATCTACTCAATCTGTAGAACTCCGCTGCATATGCATCTACAGTCTTGCCGGCCTGCCTGAGGTTGATAAACTTCTCTTGTAGCTCAAACTGTGCCACAACTCCATAGTACTTGGTCTTGAATCTTGTAGTGAAATCGTCCCAAGCTACAGGACGTCTGATGTCCACTTCCTCCGATTCCCACCAATCACGTGCGAGATCCTGAAGTAACAACTTCACTAGATCTACACGTTCTTCTGCCGGTACCTTAGCTGCTGTTAGGATAGCCTCAATATCCTTAAGCCATGCATTTGCTGAGATGGCATCCTCCGTGCCCTCGAAACGACGGGGGTTGTACTTGCAAAACCTGGCTGATGCTCCTGAATCAGCCCTCACTCCTCTTTCCAAAGCCGTCTGCAATCCTTGGTTGAGCAACACATTCTGCTCTTGTAGCTGAGTGTGCATGCGTTGCTGGGCCAACATCTGATGTTGCTGAGTAGCCATCATTCCTCTCATGATCTCCAGAAGGGCTGGTGTGTCCACTTGGGTAGGTAGAACTGTTGGTGGTGGTGGAACATCCGGATACTACGATCCAGCTGCTGCTTCCACTATCACTTCTTCCTGAGTAGCCTCCTGAGGTGAGACTGGCCCTTGTTGCTGACCAACCTGGTCAGGTTGTCCATGCTGTTCCTGCTGTTTTCCAGCTCTGACCGATGCGGACGAAGTGCCCCTAAGAAAAGGGACAAGAGAACAATCAAACAACCAGACATGAATGATCGATGAAGTCAAAGGATACCGAAATGTCAAGCAAGGGTTTGAGAATAACGAATCATGAGATCAAGGGGGAACATGTGTGATTGAGACATCCTATAAATCAAAACACCCCACAAGTCTGAAATCAGACCTGCATGGGCCACCACTAAAACCTTGTCACGCCCCAGAACCAGAATACTGGAGAGCGGGAGAATGATTCAGCCAGCTACGTATTACGGGTAGATGAATACCGTATAATACGATCAATGCTATCTAACCAGACGAGGGGGTGCATACTACATAAGAGTCTTACTATGGTCATTACCCATCTACTGTCTCAATCATTCAAGCAAGAAACAGTAATAGAGAACATGTAAGATAAAGCAGTAAGGCGTCCCAAATGCTTAGTCAAAATGTCCTTGAGATCGGGCTTTACAAAACATAGCCAGATGATATAGCAAGTATACACAATTGTTATCAGCTGCAGTCTGACTTAATTACAATTATGTAAAAGTAAGTACAAGACAATCCGACTAACATGTCGGTGCCAAACGGCTAAGTATATAAAGGTAAACAAAACGAGCGGTGAAGTAAGGAACCCACTCGAGTCCTCCTGCAATCATGCCTCTAGTATTGACCATCTCGGAGGTAGAAGTACGCTGGATCCTCGGGAACCGGCTCTAAATCTGGCCATGCAAAACCAGAGAGGTTAGACCTCTAATAGCAAGTACCACAAGGAAGGACGATATGAAGGACATAAACCAGTAAGTAAAAGAATATAATAATAGATCTCTGCTTACTACTAGGATTCACATCACATCATGACACTTCGAACCAACCTCCCAACCAAACAAGGACAGAAGTTGGCCCGTCATGTTCTGACATTCTGATCATCCCAGTTAGATAACAGAGTAGTACAGTACACAAACAAATCATCTTGAACGACCAATCAAATCCTACGGCTTGCTATTGTGAGTCCCAAGTTATCCTGGAAATTATGCAATGTGGGATTCCATAGTTCTTACTATGTGCGAGCAAGGCTAGTCTATCCAGTCAATCATGTGCGCCATGCATGAATTAGACGAGTCCTAGCAGGACGTCCGTCAATATACAATATACAATAATAATAAAAGCAGATACTGTTCCCTGCCCGTGTGGCAGATTTACAGTATCTGTGGGAACCAGCCGGCCCGTCGGGTACTACTCGTCCCAAGGGGGCTGCCATGTAAGAACTCGGGAATCCATTCTCTCCATGCAATCATTATTTTATTTAACTTAATAGTCCCTACGTTGAGTGAAATCCTATGCCGTGGATCATGGTCATTCAAATGAGTACTTTCGTACGGGGTACGATATGCACAACTCTACAACGATACCAGTGCGGTTAGGTTGCAGGTCTTACATAGCGTAATGCAACAATCAAATCTAACCACGGTAATCATGCCTTGACCATAAAGTACACATGCTTCTTTTGTAGAAAATAAATAAATACATAAATAAATAATTAGATTGAAGCCTGCATGTGCCTGTATGTCAATATTTGGGATCAGCCAGTCGATTACAATAGTTCATAACATGAACGTGTCTCATTCATTCATTTCAATAAGACGACTAGCCAGTCTCTTAGTTCCAACTAGGAACGCATGATTAATTATTAGTCAAGGTCACAATCATTATCAAAGGTGACAAGGCATGAAAGTCAACTAGTATTCAGTGGGGTCGAGTCTGCAACTCTAAGGGTTTAATTCCAGTCAATCGGGGTATCTATACTCAATTCATGACACATGGTACATCCCACGTAACAATCTATATTTAACAGAAATATTAACATGCTAAGATTTTCGGGTTCATGCAAAAAGGCGTAAGGATATAATAGGGAATTATTATGCCAATATTAAATGAATAAAATATAGAACAAATAAAACCCCCAAGTCAGGAAGTCATGCTAACCAGTCTAAGCTAAGTCCAAAAGTTACGCAAGAATCGTATGCGTAAAAAGTATGCCAAGTCCGATATGAAGGAGTGAGCGTAAAGGAGTACACTCAGGTAAACGTGAGCGTGAAAAGTAAAGCGTGACAAGTGATTCACGCACGCACGCTCAGCGTGAGGGTGAAAAGTCACGCACGCCAAAAGTCACGCACGCGAGCTCAGGAACATGAGCGTAAAAAGTCACGCACGTAAGCACAGCGTGAGAGTGGCTAAAATACACGCAAATACGCACCGTGTGAACGTAACTTAAAAGTCACGCAGACACGCACAGAGTGAGCGTAACTCAAAAGTCACGCAGACAAGCACAGAGTGAGCGTAACTCAAAAGTCACGCAGACACGCACAGACATGAGCGTGACTAAAAATACACGTACGCTCATGAGAACGTTAGCGTGACCAAAATACACGCACGCTCATGAGAACGTTAGCGTGACTAAAATACACGCAAACACGTAAAGACGTGTGCGTGACTGGGCT
Organism: Iris pallida; assembly: GCA_029216955.1. Classification (NCBI taxonomy): domain Eukaryota; kingdom Viridiplantae; phylum Streptophyta; class Magnoliopsida; order Asparagales; family Iridaceae; genus Iris; species Iris pallida. Next base: position 35,013,049 of record JANAVB010018993.1, on the reverse strand, counting down.
GATGTCACATGCGAGCACGTAAGAACGTGTGCGTACAACATCTCCCGAACTCGCCCTATGGAGCCTTTGTTCCAGTGCCAGAGAAATACACGCAAAGTTGGTGGACTAAGAACCCATGAACAGCCGAATACAAAACTTAGATCTAGGGGAAACAAGCCAACGAAATCCAAAATACTAAGAACTAAACTCTCTTAGAATCACAAGGAGAAGCCAAATAAACCATAAAAATATGGTTCTCAAGTAGAAGCAAGTTTGCACTTGCCTTCTCCTGCTGCTGGTAGGTGGTGGAGAGTAATGAGAGGAAGAAGAAGAAGTAATGGTGAGAATGAAGTAATGAGGAGAGAGAAAGAGATGGAAGCTTTAAATAGGAAGAGTGGTGGTAGGTGGGAGTGTTGGGCCGGGTTTAAGGGGATCCAGCAAACCGAAACCCAATAAGACTAAAGCAGCAAATAAAATACAGGAAATAAAATTGCAGAAATAAAATTGCAGGAAATAAATTAACATGGAATTTAAAGAGCAGATAATTAATTAACATGAAACTAAAAAAATTTAAATACAGAATAATACGTGATAAATACTAAATAAATACTCATGAGTTGTACACATATAAAAATACGCATTCCGGGAATGGGGAGTGACACTGCCACTGCTGGAAGTGAGGGCGCTTCGTCCTCCTCTGCGATCCGTGCCTCCATCAGAATCTACTCGAATGTCGCATCGTGTCGCCCGGAGGTACGAGTGCTGTCACGCCCCAGAACCAGAATACTGGAGAGCGGGAGAATGACTCAGCCAGCTACGTATTACGGGTAGATGAATACCGTATAATACGATCAATGCTGTCTACAAGACGAGGGGGGTGCATACTACATGAAAGTCTCCCTATGGTCACTTTACTTCTATTGTCTCAATCATTCAAACAAGAAACAGAAATAGAAAACATGTAAGATAAAGCAGTAAGGCGTCCTAAACGCTCAGCCAACTGTTCTTGATATCTGGCTTTACAAAATACAGCCAGATGATGTAGTAAGTATACACAATTGTTAGCAGCTGCAGCCTGACTTAGTTACAATTATGCAAAAGTAGGTACAAGACAATCCGACTAACATGTCGGTGCCAAACGGCAAAGTATAAAGTAGATAACAAAACGGGCGGAGAAGTAAGAAACCCACTCGAGTCCTCCTGCGATCATCCCTCTAGTATTGACCATCTTGGAGGTAGAAGTAAGCTGGATCCTCAGGGACCGGCTCTAAATCTGGCCATGCAAAACCAGAGAGGTTATACCTCTAATAGCAAGTACCGTAAGGGAGCACGATATGAGAAATGGAGCCAGTAATAAGAGAATATGATAATAGATCTCTGCTATCTACTAGGACTCACAAAACATCACGACACTTCGAACCAACCTCCCAACCAAACAAGGACAGAAGTTGGCCCGTCATGTCCTGACATTCTGATCATCTCAGTTAAGTAACAGAGTAGGTACAATACACAAAAAAATCAATTTAAACGGCCAGGCAACTACTACGACATGCTATTGTGAGTCCCAAGTTATCCTGGAATTATGCAATAAAGGATTTCTCAGTTCTTACTATGCACAAGCAAGGCTAGTTTACCCAGTCAATCAATTGCGCCAATCATGAATTAGACGAGTCCCAGCGGGACGCCCGTCATTAATATACAATATTCAATAGATAATATAACCAGATACCGCTCCCTGCCCGTGTGGCAGATTTGAAGTATCTGTGGGGACCAACCGGCCTGTCGGGCACTACTAGTCCCAAGAGGGCTGCCATGTAAGAACTCGGAAATCCATTCTCTCTATACAATCATTATTTTATTTAACTTAATAGTCTCTACGTTGAGTGAAGTACCATGCCGTGGATCATGGTCATTCAGAATGAGTACTTTCGTACGGGGTACGATATGCAGAACTCTACAATGATACCAGTGCGGTCAGGTTGTAGGCCTTACATAGCGTAATGAAACAATCAAAACTAACCACGGAGTAATCATGCCTTGACCATAAAGTACACATGTTTCTTTGGTAAGATAAATAAATAATAAATGAATTGAAGCCTGCATGTGCCTGTATGCCAATATTCGGGATTAGCCAATCGATTTCAATAGTTCATAATTAATATGAATGTGTCTCATTCATTCAATTCAAAAAGACGACTAGCCAGTCTCTTAGTTCCAACTAGGAATGCATGATCAATTATTAGTCAAGGTCACAATCATTATCAATGGTGACAAGGCATGAAAGTCAACTAGTATTCAGTGGGGTCGAGTCAACAACTCTCAGGGTTTAATTCCAGTCAATCGAGGTATCTATAACTCAATTCACGACACATGTTACATCCCACGTAACAATCTATATTTAACAGAAATATTAACATATCATGATTATATCAAGTTTATGCCAAAAGGCGTAAGGATATAAAATGGACGTTAAATAGCTAAATCAATATACAGGGCTATAGAAGATCCAGGGTAAGTAGGGTCAGGTCCAGTTGCGCCTAAACATCAGGTTGCGCCTGAGTCAGACTGCGCTCAAGTCAGGCTGCGCTCAAGTCAGGCTACGCTCAAGTCAGGCTACGCTCAAGTCAGGCTACGCTCATGTCGGGCTACGCTCAAGTCAGGCTACGCTCAAGTCGGGCTACGCTCAAGTCGGGCTACGCTCAAGTCGGGCTACGCTCAAGTCAGGCTACGCTCAAGTCAGGCTACGCTCAAGTCAGGCTACGCTCAAGTCAGCGTATGCAAGACATACGTCTCCAAGAGGCAGCGTATGGACTCCATACGACTCCTCTTCAAGGCAGCGTATGTACTCCATACGGCTCCTCATCAAGGCAGCGTATGCAAGACATACGCCTCCAAAAGGCAGCATATGAGTCAGACTGTGCTGCGCTAAAGAGCGCGCGCAGCTCAGTGGTACAAGCTAAAAAGCTCGCATACACTGCTCACTGTCTTCTCCAAATCAGCAAGAACTCCATGGTTTGAACCCAAAGCTTCAAAAGTCCCTAACTTGGTCAAAATAAGTCCAAATCCAACTTTTCAAAGGTCAAAATTAGGTAGAATAAAATTCTCTACAACATGGAACCATCAAAACGTGAAAACAAAGAAGTTTGATAGATCAAAACCACCAAAATCTGAAAATAACTAATTTCTAGATCTACAAAAATTAAAGCCTCAAAATGGAAAATGACAAGTTCTAATGTGTCTTAGAAACATGAGGAGAAGCTAATAGAACAATAAAAATGGGCTCTCGTGTGGAAGCAAGTTGCACTTGCCTACGAGTTGGTAGGTAGAGGGAGTTGTGAAGAAGAAGAAGAGTAAATGAGAAGGAGAAGTAATGAAGAGAGAGAGAGAGAGATTGAGAGAAAAGATTGGGACTTTAAATGGTGATGGTGGGTTCGGTTCATGATGAACCACCATAACCCAAAAATAAACCAACCTAGGCCAAACCTAAAGTAAGCTAAAGCAGAGAATAAAAGCAGAAAGTAAAATACAGAAAATTAATTACAGAAAATTAATTAACATGAATTTAAAGAGATTTAAATACAAAACAATACATGATAAATATTTAAATAAATATATTAAAGTAGTACATGTATTAAAAATACGTATTCTGGGAACGGGGAGTGACATCTCTACCCTCCTTAGAAAAAATTTGTCCTCAAAATTTCAAATCCAAGCAGGATAGGAATATCAAGGCCAAACTAGTACAAGCAATTTAAGCAAGCAATCATTTTATAATGTCCATAGCAAGTAACATATCTATATTTAATAATCTACGATATCAAGTAATTTCTACTCATAGGGCGACTAGCATGCGGAGTTAAGACAATCAAGGTACACGGGAAAAATATACCTTGTGAGTCAAACAGATGTGGATACCGTGATCGGATATCATCCTCACGTTCCCACGTTGACTCTCCTAATGAGTGATGACCCCAAACAACCCGGACAAGACTAATTGTTCGGTTCTTGAGTATATTTTCTCTTTGGTCCAAAATAGACACATGCTGTTCCTCATAAGACAGGTTGGTACCAACAATCAGCTCAGAATGATCAAGGATATGGCTTGGGTCCGATACATACCTTCGCAGCTGAGATACATGAAATACGTCATGTACCTCTCGTAACGAAGACGGAAGGGATAAACGATAAGCAACATCGCCCACCCTATCAAGGATAATAAATGGGCCCACGTACCGCGGACTCAACTTCCCGCGAACGCCAAATCTAATGACCCCACGGGTAGGTGAGATCCGTAAGAATACGTGGTCTCCAATAGAAAACTCTAGCGGCCTACGATGCTGGTCCGCCCAATGACGATGTCGATCCTGTGCAACTCGAAGTCGCTCTCTAATTTCTTTAACCAATTCAACTGTCTGAACAATCATTTCCGGGCCTAACATCTTTCTTTCTCCGATATCATCCCATGCTAGTGGCGACCTACACTTCTTACCATATAGTGCCTCAAATGGTGCCATCTGGATACTGGCTTGATAACTGTTGTTATATGAAAACTCAACTAAGTGCAGGTGGCTTTCCCAAGATCCTCCAAAATCTAGGGTGCAAGCTCGCAACATATCTTCCAAAGTCTGAATTGTCCTTTCTGATTGGCCGTCCGTCTGTGGATGGTAAGCCGTACTAAATTTTAACTTGGTGCCCAAACTACGATGTAAGCTCTTCCAGAAATGTGACGTGAAACGGGTATCTCTGTCTGACACAATACTGACAGGGATTCCATGCTGCCTGACTATCTGCTGCATGTACAACTCCGCCAACTTTTCTGTAGATTGTCCTACTCTGAAAGGAAAAAAGTGTGCTACCTTTGTAAGCCGATCTACTATCACCCAAATAGCATCTTTACCACTTGGTGATCTCGGTAAACCTGTCACAAAGTCCATTGTGATGTGTTCCCACTTCCATTCCGGGATAGGAAGCGGTTGTAATAATCCAGCTGGCCTCTGCTGTTCTGCCTTTACTTGCTGACATATCAAGCAACGGGAAACAAACCTAGCTATCTTCCTCTTCATCCCGTTCCACCAGAAGTGCTGCTTGATATCTTGGTACATTTTGGTCCCTCTAGGATGTATAGAATACTGAGAACTGTGAGCTTCTGTCATAACTTCCTGTCTGATATCTCCACTAGGTACACATAGACGTGATCCAAACCTAAGCGTACCATCTTCGTGGATTTGCATCTCTTTTTTGAGTCCTGACTCACATTCTGCCCTAAGCTTCTGAATCCTTGGGTCCTGTGCCTGGGCTGTCTTGATCCTGTCTACCAAGTCGGATTGAACTTGTAGACTCGCCAGAATTCCTATATCATTAGGAAGTATAACTTCGATGCCCATCTCCTGAAGGTCTTCTAAGATGTGCTTCTGCGTTGTCAACATAAATGCGCCGCCTCTTCTGCTGAGAGCGTCTGCTACCACATTAGCCTTGCCTGGATGATACTGAAGCTCCACGTCATAATCCTTGATCAGCTCTAACCATCTTCTCTGCCTCATGTTTAGCTCCTTCTGAGTAAAGATGTACTTCAGACTTTTGTGGTCTGTGTACATGTCCACTCGATCACCATATAAGTAATGCCTCCATAGCTTCAAAGCAAATACTACTGCCGCCAACTCCAAATCATGAGTTGGATAATTTTTCTCGTGGTCTCGAAGTTGTCTAGATGCATACGCTATCACCTTCCCATGTTGCATAAGGACACATCCAAGTCCTTTACCTGACGCATCACAATATACAGTAAAACCTCCGGGCCCAACTGGCAATGTAAGGATAGGTGCTGATATCAACTTCTGCTTCAGATTCTCAAATGATGCCTGGCATTCTGTCGACCAGACGAATGGTACATCCTTTCGTGTCAAGTGGGTCATGGGTGCTGAAAGTCTTGCAAAACCTGATACAAACCTTCTGTAATATTATGTCAATCCTAAGAAACTCCGTACATCAGCTACGGTCTTGGGTACTGGCCAACTCTCTACTGCTTCTACCTTCTTGGGATCCACTGCTACTCCAGCTCCTGATCATTGTTAGCAATTATCCGAATAAAATACGTATTATACGCGAATTTTTCCGTATCTTACATAAACGTATAATACTTACGTACTTTTGAAAAATTTGGATTTGTACGCGAATTTTAAACCTGTGGCGTTTTAAACGCGTACCGTACGAATTTTTAAAAAATTTGGCCAAAAAAATGTGACCAAGAAACCCAACAGTCTTGACTTTCTTGACTCCTGCTGTTATTAGATATTAAGACTGGCACAATTCTCAAAAATTATCAAAAGAAAAGAAAAAAAAGTCTCGTAGTAACCAAAAAAAGAAATCCAAGAGTTTTGCGCATGTTGCTTACAACAATCAAAGAAAACCGAAAATCCAACCTCTTCTTATTCTCACACTGAACCATTGTTTATGAAGGAGTAGATGTGGGTGGGCCCTATATATATGCCGAATTTTTAGTGCCGAATTGGTTCATATGAAACGTACTAAACACGAATTAAATCTGATTCGAATATTTTTCGTTAGACGAATTTTTGACCGAATATTTGACCGTATTTTACTTATATTGTGCCAATTTATACTTGTACTTTTGCCGTTTCAATTTTTTTCCGTTTATCGAATTGCTAACAAGGCACCTGATATGATGTGACCCAGAAATAAAATATGGTCCATCCAGAACTCACACTTGCTGAGCTTGGCATACAACTGGTTCTCTCTCAGTACCTGCAACACTTTCCTGAGGTGGTCTTCATGCTCCTCTTCACTAGCAGAGTATACGAGAATGTCGTCGAGAAACACAACGACAAACTGATCTAAATATGGCATAAAGATGCGGTTCATCAAATCCATGAATATAGCTGGAGCATTGGTCAAACCAAACGGCATTACTAAGAATTCATAATGTCCATACTTCGACCTGAATGCTGTCTTGGAAATGTCTTCCTTTCGAACCCTCACTTGATGGTACCCTTAACGAAGATCTATCTTGGAGAAAACTCTAGCTGTGCTCAACTGGTCAAACAAGTCGTCGATCCTGGGTAGTGGGTACTTGTTCTTTACTGTCGCCGCGTTAAGCTTCCTGTAATCGATGCATAATCTGGATGATCCATCCTTCTTCCCCATAAGTACCACTAGTGCTGCCCATGGTGATATGCTAGCTTGGATAAACTTCTTCTCCTTCAATTCCTCTATGTGCTGATACACCTTGGCCTGCTCCGAATCCGCCATTCTGTAAACCCGATCTGATATTGGTTTAGTTCCATGTGCCAATTCTATGCTGAACTCAATATCTCTAACCGGTGGTAGACCTGGAAGTTCTTCGGGAAACACGTCTAGAAATTCTTCAACTACCTTCGGAACTTGAACTTCTTCCATTGCCGTTATTACTCCATGCTCTTGCTGAGTTGCCTCTGATCTGACTAAGGTAAATTTCTTCATGCCTGGAATATCAAAAGATACACTCCCACTACGATAATCTATTGTCGTATGACTGTCTTTCAGCCAGTCCATGCCTAAGATAACGTCGAAATTTCCAACAGGAAATTCTATCAACTGGGCGGGTAAGGAATGCCCGCAAACTACAACACTACACGCTTGAATAACTCTACTACCTCCTACGAGCCCATTGCCAGTAAGTATATTCAACCTCCCTGGCAATGCCTCGAACTCCATTCTTAGCCGTGTCACAAATTGTGCAGATATAAATGAGTGTGATGCTCCTGAATCAAACAATGCTACTGCGGGATATGAGCCGACGAGAATGTTACCTGCCACAACATCTCCCGATGTTAAAGCCTCCACCAAGGACAGTGTGAATGCCTGCCCTCGACCTTCTTGCTGGTTTCCATGCGGTGGCCTAGTCTGGTGCTGCTGCTGGCCCCTGCCTTGATGATGCTGGGGTGGTCTATGCTGGTGTTGCTGCATCGACGGTCCCTGCTGTCAAAACATCTGAGCCTGTGGCATTAACGGACGCTGGGCCAATGGTCTCACTGCTATCGCTGGTCCTCGATACTGTCCTGCCCCTGGTGCTGGCAGAGCAGGAAACTGTTGCCCTGGTCCTCCTGACCTCGAATTCATGGGACATATGGTAACCCGATGAACTGGATTTTCACATATCAAACACAGTCCATTTAATGCCCGACACACATCTCTAGTGTGTCCCATCTTTCCATAATAAGTACAGCCCGCTGGGGGTTGCTGGTTCTTCTTCTGTTGCTGCTGCTGCCTGGGTGGTGGTGCTGGCCCTCGCATTGCCACATCGTGAATACGAATGCCAAGAGATGGTGCTGTTGTTCGGGGTGCTGCTCCCCCTCCTCCTTCAATCTGACTGTGAGATCTCTTCTGACCTCCAGTCCTTACTGTGATCCTCTGAATGGTGATCTCATGCCTTCGGGTTGCCGTCAATATCTCATCAAAAGTCTGGTAATTGTGCCCCTCTATCAATTGCAAGAGCTCAAGATGAAACCCTTGCTGAAACCTCATAGCCCTCTGGCGCTCCGTCGCTACCATCTCTGGGACAAACCTACTCAATCTGCAGAACTCCGCTGCATAAGCATCTACCGTCTTGCCGGCCTGCTTGAGGTTGATAAACTTCTGTTGTAGCTCAAACTGCGCCACAACTCCATCGTACTTTGTCTTGAATCTTGCTGTAAAATCGTTCCAAGCCACAGGACGTCTGATGCCTATCTCCTCTGATTCCCACCAATCACGTGCGAGATCCTGAAGTAACAACTTCACCTGATCCATACGTTCTTCTGCCGGTACCTTAGCCGCCGTCAAAATAGCCTCAATATCCTTAAGCCATGCATCTGCTAAGATGGCATCCTCCGTTCCTTCAAAATGGCGGGGGTTGAACTTGCAAAATCTGGTTGATGCTCCAGAATCCGACCTTGCCCCTCTTTTCAAAGCTGTCTGCAACCCTTGGTTGAGTAGTACGTTCTGCTCTTGCAACTGAGCGTGCATGCGCTGTTGGGCTAACATCTGATGTTGTTGAGTAGCCATCATCCCTCTCATGATTTCCAGAAGAGCCGGTGTGTCCATTTTCGCAGGGGTAGGTGGAACTGTTGGTGGTGGTGGAACATCCGGATACTGCGATCCAGCTGCTGCTTCCACTATCACTTCTTCCTGGGTACTCTCTTGAGTTAGTACCGGCCCTTGTTGCTGACCAACATGGTCAGGTTGTCCATGTTGCTGCCCATGTTGTTGCTGTCCAGCTCTGACACGTGCGGACGAGGTGCCCCTAAGAAAAGGGACAAGAGAAAAATCAAACGACCGGACAGGAAGGATCAATGAAGTCAAAGGATACTGGAATATCAAGATGGAGTTAAGAACCAACGAATCATGAGATCAAGGGGGAACATGTGTGATTTGAGACATCCTATAAATTAAAACACCCCACAAGTCTAGAACCAGACCTGCATGGGCCACCACTAAAACATTGTCACGCCCCAGAACCAGAATACTGAAGAGCGGGGGAATGATTCAGCCAGCTACGTATTATGGGTAGATGAATACCGTATAATACGATCAATGCTGTCTACAAGACGATGGGGGTGCATACTACATGAAAGTCTCCCTATGGTCACTTTACTTCTATTGTCTCAATCATTCAAACAAGAAACAGAAATAGAGAACATATGAGATAAAGCAGTAAGGCGTCCCAAACGCTCAGTCAAAATGTTCTTGATATCTGGCTTTACAAAATACAGCCAGATGATGTAGTAAGTATACACAATTGTTAGCAGCTGCAGCCTGACTTAGTTACAATTATGCAAAAGTAGGTACAAGACAATCCGACTAACATGTCGGTGCCAAACGGTAAAGTATAAAGTAGATAACAAAACGGGCGGGGAAGTAAGAAACCCACTCGAGTCCTCCTGCGATCATCCCTCTAGTGTTGACCATCTTGGAGGTAGAAGTAAGCTGGATCCTCAGGGACCGGCTCTAAATCTGGCCATGAAAAACCAGAAAGGTTAGACCTCTAATAGCAAGTACCGCAAGGGAGCACGATATGAGGAATGGAGCCAGTAATAAGAGAATATGATAATAGATCTCTGCTATCTACTAGGACTCACACAACTTCACGACACTTCGAACCAACCTCCCAACCAAACAAGGACAGAAGTTGGCCCGTCATGTCCTGACATTCTGATCATCTCAGTTAAGTAACAGAGTAGGTACAGTACACAAACAAATCAATTTAAACGGCCAGGCAACTACTACGGCTTGCTATTGTGAGTCCCAAGTTATCCTGGAATTATGCAATAAAGGATTTCTCAGTTCTTACTATGCGCAAGCAATGCTAGTTTACCCAGTCAATCAATTGCGCCAATCATGAATTAGACGAGTCCCAGCGGGACGCCCGTCATTAATATACAATATTCAATAGATAATATAACCAGATACCGCTCCCTGTCCGTGTGGCAGATTTGCAGTATCTGTGGGGACCAACCGGCCTGTCGGGCACTACTAGTCCCAAGAGGGCTGCCATGTAAGAACTCGGGAATCCATTCTCTCTATGCAATTATTATTTTATTTAACTTAATAGTCTCTACGTTGAGTGAAGTACCATGCCGTGGATCATGGTCATTCAGAATGAGTACTTTCGTATGGGGTACTATATGCACAACTCTACAATGATACCAGTGCGGTCAGGTTGTAGGTCTTACATAGCGTAATGAAACAATCAAAACTAACCACGGAGTAATCATGCCTTGACCATAAAGTACACATGCTTCTTTGGTAAGATAAATAAATAATAAATGAATTGAAGCCTGCATGTGCCTGTATGCCAATATTCGAGATTAGCCAGTCGATTTCAATAGTTCATAATTAATATGAATGTGTCTCATTCATTCAATTCAAAAAGACGACTAGCCAGTCTCTTAGTTCCAACTAGGAACGCATGATCAATTATTAGTCAAGGTCACAATCATTATCAATGGTGACAAGGCATGAAAGTCAACTAGTATTCAGTGGGGTCGAGTCTACAACTCTCAGGGTTTAATTCCAGTCAATCGAGGTATCTATAACTCAATTTACGACACATGGTACATCCCACGTAACAATCTATATTTAACAGAAATATTAACATATCATGATTATATCAAGTTTATGCCAAAAGGCGTAAGGATATAAAATGGACGTTAAATAGCTAAATCAATATACAGGGCTATAGAAGATCCAGGGTAAGTAGGGTCAGGTCCAGTTGCGCCTAAACATCAGGTTGCGCCTGAGTCAGACTGCGCTCAAGTCAGGCTGCGCTCAAGTCAGGCTACGCTCAAGTCAGGCTACGCTCAAGTCAGGCTACGCACAAGTCGGGCTACGCTCAAGACAGGCTACGCTCAAGTCGGGCTACGCTCAAGTCAGGCTACGCTCAAGTCAGGCTACGCTCAAGTCAGCGTATGCAAGACATACGTCTCCAAGAGGCAGCGTATGGACTCCATACGACTCATCTTCAAGGCAGCGTATGTACTCCATACGACTCCTCATCAAGGCAGCGTATGCAAGACATACGCCTCCAAAAGGCAGCGTATGAGTCAGACTGCGCTACGCTAAAGAGCGCGCGCAGCTCAGTGGCACAAGCTAAAAAGCTCGCGTACACTGCTCACTGTCTTCTCCAAATCAGCAAGAACTCCATGGTTTGAACCCAAAGCTTCAAAAGTGCATAACTTGGTCAAAATAAGTCCAAATCCAACTTTTCAAAGGTCAAAATTGGGTAGAATAAAATTCTCTACAACATGGAACCATCAAAACTTGAAAACAAAGAAGTTTGATAGATCAAAACTACCAAAATCCGAAAATAACTAATTTCTAGATCTACAAAAATTAAAGCCTCAAAATGGAAAATGACAAGTTCTAATGTGTCTTAGAAACATGAGGAGAAGCTAATGGAACAATAAAAATGGGCTCTCGTGTGGAAGCAAGTTGCACTTGCCTACGAGTTGGTAGGTAGAGGGAGTTATGAAGAAGAAGAAGAGTAAATGAGAAGGAGAAGTAATGAAGAGAGAGAGAGAGAAAGGATTGGGACTTTAAATGGTGATGGTGGGTTCGGTTTATGATGAACCACCATAACCCGAAAATAAACCAACCTAGGCCAAACCTAAAGTAAGCTAAAGCAGAGAATAAAAGCAGAAAGTAAAATATAAAAAATTAATTGCAGGAAATTAATTAACATGAATTTAAAGAGATTTAAATACAAAACAATACATGATAAATATTTAAATAAATATATTAAAGCAGTACATGTATTAAAAATACGTATTCTGGGAACGGGGAGTGACAAGTGCGAACTGCATGGATAAGACCCCTCCGAAACTTGCGAGCCTTGTACCCCTCATCCTGGATCAGACCTGGTGCAAACCTACTCAGGTGGAAGAACCCCGCTGCATACTCGTCCACCGACGAGTTCTTCTGCTCCAATGCGACAAACTGTCCCTCCAAAGCTGTGAAGGCCACATCTGGGTAGAACTTGTCACGCCCCAGAACCAGAATACTGGAGAGCGGGGGAATAAATCAGCCAGCTACGTATTACGGGTAGAGGAATACCGTATAATACGATCAATGCTGTCTAATAAGACGATGGGGTGCATACTACATAAGAGTCTCACTATGGTCACTTCACATCTATTGTCTCAATCATTCAAACAAGAAACAGAAATAGAGAACACGTGAGATAAAGCAGTAAGGCGTCCCAAATGCTCAGTCAAAATGTTCTTGAGATCTGGCTTTACAAAACATAGCCAGAAGTTGTAGTAAAGTATACACAATTGTTTATCAGCTGCAGCCTGACTTAGTTATAATTATGCAAAAGTAGGTACAAGACAATCCGACTAACATGTCGGTGCCAAACGGTAAAGTATAAAGTATTTAACAAAACGAACGGGGAAGTAAGGAACCGACTCGAGTACTCCTGCGATCATTCCTCTAGTATTGACCATCCTGGATGTGGAAGTAAGCTGAGCCCTCGGGGACTGGCTCTAAATCTGGCTATGCAAAACCAGAGAGGTTAGACCTCTAATAGCAAGTACTGCAAGGGAGTACGATATGAGGAATGAAGCCAGTAATAAAAAAATGATAATAGATCTCTGCTATCTACTAGGATTCACATAACATCACGATACTTTGAACCAACCTCCCTTCCAAACAAGGACAGAAGTTGGCCCGTCTTGTCCTGACATTTTGATCATCTCAGTTAGGTAGCAGAGTAGGTACAGTACACAAACAAATCAACTTAAACGGCCATACAACTACTACGGCTTGCTATGGTGAGTTCCAAGTTATCCTGAAATTATGCAATAAAGGATTCCTCAGTTCTTACTATGTGCAAGCAAAGCTAGTCTATCCAGTCAATCAATTGCGCCAATCATGAATTAGACGAGTCCCAGCGGGACGTCCGTCATCAATATACAATATATAATAAATAATATAAGCAGATACCGCTCCCTGTTCGTGTGGCAGATTTGCAGTATCTGTAGGAACCAGCCGGCCTGTCGGGTACTTAATAGTCCCCAAGAGGGCTGCCATGTAAGAACTCGAGAATCCATTCTCTACATGCAATCATTATTTTATTTAACTTAATAGTCTCTACGTTGTGTGAAGTCCCATACCGTGGATCATGGTCATTCAGAATGAGTACTTTCTGTACATAGTATGGTATCCCCAACTCTACAACAATACCCGTACGGTTAGGTTGTAGGTATTACATAGCGTAATGCAACAATCAAAACTAACCACGGAATAATCATGCCTTGATCATAAAGTACACATGCTATTTTTGTAAGATAAATAAATTGAAGCCTGTATGGGCCTGTATGCCAATATTCGAGATTAACCAGTCGATTTCAATAGTTCATAATTAATATGAATGTGTCTCATTCATTCAATTCAATAAGATGACTAGCTAGTCTCTTAGTTCAAACTAGGAACGCATGATCAATTATTAATCAAGATAACAATTAATGCTAATTAATGCTAAGATAACAATTTTAATGTTAATTAGTACCAATCCATGTCAATCAATGTCAATTAATGTCAATTAATGTCAATTAATGTCAATTCAGGGACAAAAGGCATTAGAGACTAAAGTTCATGCGGCCAGGTAATTGGGATTCCATGCGGCTCAATGCCTATGCGGCCGAGAAGTTATAAGCCTTATGCGGCTAAGAATCTCTTATGCGGTCGAACTCTCATGCGGCTACGATGGACAGGAGTACATGCGGCTGCGGCCAAATGGAAGCTCATGCGGCTGCGGCCAAATGAAAACTCATGCGACTGCGGCCAATGGAAATTCATGCGGCTGCGGCCAATAGAAAACTCATGCTGCTGCGGCCAATGGAAATTCATGCGGCTGCGGCCAATGGAAAACTCATGCGGCAGCGGCCAAATGGAAAACTCATGCGGCTGCGGCCAATGAAAACTCATACGACTGCGGCCAATGGAAAACTCATGCGTCTGCGGCCAAATGGAAAACTCATGCGGCTGCGGCCAAATGGAAAACTCATGCGGCTGCGGCCAATGGAAACTCATGCGGCTGCGGCCAAATGGAAAACTCATGCGATTGTGGCCAATGGAAACTCATGCGGCTGAAACTCTTCATGCGGCCAGCTACGCTTCATGCGGCCGAACTATTCATGCCGCTCAAGAGGACTCGCCGCATGAAAACTCATGCGGTCAAGCATTGCCCTTCTTCTCCACTCCTCTGAGAAGGAGAACCGTGGAAAGCCATTGCTTCCGAGCTCCCTAATTCCTTCATTCCAAGCCCAAAACTGGACTTCCATGGGTCAAAATGGGGTAGAACAAAATTCTCTACAACATGGAACCATCAAAACTTGAAGAATAACAAAGTTACTAGATCAAAACCTAAGAATTCGAAAATGTATTAAACTTAGATTTACAAGAAATGAGCCATGGAAATTGAAAATGCTAAGTACTAAAGTATCTAAGAATCTTGAGAGAAAGACAATGGAACAACAAAAATGGGAATCCATCAAAAAGCAAGTTGGCACTTGCCTAGGCGGCTGGTAGGAAGGGAAGAGTTTATGAGGAAGAAGAAGAGTAATGGTGAAGTAATGAAGAGAGAGAAAGGGAATGAGGCTTTAAATGAAGGAGTGGTGGTAGGTGGGGGTTTGTTTCGGTTCATGATGAACCAACATAATTGAACCAATCCAAGCCGAACCCAAAGCAAAGCTAAAGCAGAGTATAAAAGCGGAAAGTAAAATACAGAAAATAAAAATTGCAGAAATTAATTAACATAAAATTAAAGGGATTTAAATACAGAACAATATATGATAAATATTAAATAAATATATTAAAGCAGTACATGTATTTAAAATACGTATTCTGGGAACGGAATGTGATATCTCTACCCTTCTTAGAAAAATTCCGTCCTCGGAATTTCAAATCCAAGCAGGATAAAACATCGGAGTTAAACTAATCGAAGTATGAGCAATTGAGTAAGCAATCATTCTACAATGCCAATAGCAAGTAACATATCTATGTTTAACTATCGACGACACCAAGCAATTCTACTCATAAGGTGACGAGCATGAGGAGTTAAGACAATCAAGGTATACAGAAAGAGATATACTTTGTGAGTCAAACAGGTGCGGATACCGTGATCGGATGTCATCCTCACGTTCCCACGTTGACTCCCCTAAAGAGTGATGACCCCAAGCAACCCGGACAAGGCTAATTGTTCGGTTCTTGAGTATCTTTTCTCTTCGGTCCAAAATAGACACAGGCTGTTCCTCGTAAGACAGGTTGGTACAAACAACCAGCTCAGAATGATCAAGAATATGGCTTGGGTCCGATACATACCTACGCAACTGAGATACATGAAATACGTCATGCACCTCTCGTAATGAAGGTGGAAAAGATAAACGATAAGCAACATCGCCTATCCTATCAAGGATAGCAAATGGGCCCACGTATCGCGGACTCAATTTCCTGCGAACGCTAAATTTAATGACCCCACGGGTAGGTGAGATCCGCAAGAACACGTGGTCCCTAACAGAAAACTCTAGCGGTCTACGATGCTGGTCCGTCCAATGACGATGCCTATCCTGCGCAACTCGAAGTCGGTCTCTAATTCCCTTAATCACTTCAACGGTCTGGACAATCATTTCTCGGCCTAGCATCTTCCTTTCTCCGATATCATCCCATGCTAGTGGCGACCTACACTTCTTACCATATAGTGCTTCAAATGGTGCCATCTGGATACTTGCTTGATAACTGTTGTTATATAAAAACTCGACTAAGTACAGGTGGCTCTCCCAAGATCCTCCAAAATCTAGGGTGCAAGCTCGCAACATGTCTTCTAAGATCTGAATTGTTCTTTCTGATTGCCCGTCTATTTTTGGGTGGTAAGTCGTACTAAATCTCAACTTGGTACCTAGATTATGATGTAGACTCTTCCAAAAATATGATGTAAAATGGGTATCTCTATCGGACACAATACTGACAGAGACTCCATGCTGCCTGACTATCTATTGCATATACAACTCTGCTAACTTTTCTGTAGATTGCCCTACTCTGAAAGGAAGAAAGTGTGCCACCTTCGTAAGCCGATCTAATATTACCCAAATGGCATCTTTACCACTCGGTAACCTCGGTAAACCGGTCACAAAGTCCATTGTAATATATTCCCATTTCCATTTCGGAATAGAAAGCGGTTGCAATAACCCAGCTGGCCTCTGCTGTTCTGCCTTCACTTGCTGACATACCAAGCAACGGGAAACAAATCTAGCTATCTCCCTCTTCATTCCGTTCCACCAGAAGTGCTGCTTGATATCTTGGTACATCTTGGTCCCTCCAGGGTGTATAGAATACTGGGAACTGTGAGCTTCTGCTATAACCTCCTGTCTGATATCTCCACTAGGCACACATAGACGTGATCCAAACCTAAGCATACCATCTTCGTGAATTTTCAACTCTTTTCTGAGTCCTGACTCACATTTTGTCCTAAGCTTCTGGATTCTTGGGTCCTGTGCCTGAGCTGCCTTGATCCTGTCTACCAAGTCGGATTGAACTTATAGACTTGCCAGAATTCCTATATCACTAGGAAGTATAACCTCGATGCCCATCTCCTGAAGGTCTTCTAAGATATGCTTCTGTGTTGTCAACATAAATACGCCGCATCTTCTGCTGAGAGCGTCTGCTACCACATTAGCCTTGCCTGGATGATACTGAAGCTCCACGTCATAATCCTTGATCAGCTCTAACCATCTTCTCTGTCTCATGTTTAGCTCCTTCTGAGTAAAGATGTACTTCAGACTTTTGTGGTCTGTGTACATGTCCACTCGATCACCATATAAGTAATGCCTCCATAGCTTCAAAGCAAACACTACTGCTGCCAACTCCAAGTCATGAGTTGGATAATTCTTCTCGTGGTCTCGAAGTTGCCTAGATACCTATGCTATCACCTTTCCATGTTGCATGAGGACGCACCCAAGTCCTTTTCCTGACGCATCACAATATACTGTAAAACCTCCGGGTCCAACTGGTAATGTAAGAATAGGTGCTGATATCAACTTCTGCTTCAGATTCTCAAATGATGCCTGACATTCTGTCGACCAGACGAATGGTACATCCTTCCGTGTCAAGCGGGTCATGGGTGCTGAAAGCCTTGCAAAGTCTGATACGAACCTTCTGTAATATCCTGCCAATCCCAAGAAACTTCGCACATCAGCTACGGTCTTGGGTACTGGCCAACTCTCTACTGCTTCTACCTTCTTGGAATCTATTGCTACACCAGCTCCTGATATGATGTGACCCAAAAATGAAATATGATTCGACCAAAACTCACACTTGCTGAGCTTGGCGTACAACTGGTTCTCTCTCAGAACCTGTAACACTTTTCTGAGGTGGTGTTCATGCTCCTCTTCACTGGCAGAGTATACGAGAATGTCGTCAAAAAATACAATGATAAACTGATCTAAGTATGGCATAAAGATGCAGTTCATCAAATCCATAAATATTGCCGGAGCATTGGTCAAACCAAACGACATTACTAAGAATTCATAATGCCCATACTTCGACTTGAATGCTGTCTTAGGAATATCCTCCTTCCGAACCCTCACTTGATGATACCCTGAATGAAGATCTATCTTAGAGAAAACTCTAGCTCTACTCAACTGATCAAACAAGTCATCGATCCTGGGTAATGGATACTTGTTCTTCACTGTTGCCGCGTTAAGCTTCCTGTAGTCGATGCACAATCTGGATGACCCATTCTTCTTCTCCACAAGTACCACTGGTGCTGCCCATGGTGATATGCTAGCTTGGATGAACTTCTTTTCCTTCAATTCCTCGATGTGCTGATATACCTTGGCCTGCTCTGAATCCGCCATTATATAAACTCGATCTGATATCGGTTTAGTTCCAGGTGCCAATTCTATACTGAACTCAATATCTCTAACCGGTGGTAGACCTGGAAGTTCTTCGGGAAATACGTCTAGGAACTCTTCAACTATCTTCGGGACTTGAACTTCTTCCATTGCTGTTACTACTCCCTGCTCTTGTTGAGTTGCCACTGATCTGACTAAAGTGAACCGCTTCATGCCTGGAATATAAAAGATACACTCCCTCTACGATAATCTATTGTCGCATGACTGTCTTTCAGCCAGTCCATGCCTAAGATAACGTCAAAATTTCCAACAGGAAATTCTATCAACCGGACGGGTAAGGAATGCCCGCAAACTACAACGCTACATGCTAGAATAACTCTACTAACTCCTACGAGCCCATTACCAGTGAGTATATTCAACCTCCCTGGCAATGCCTCGAATTCTATTCCTAGTCGTGTCGTAAATTGTGCAGATATAAATGAGTGTGATACTCCCGAATCAAACAATACTACTGCGGGATGTGAGGCGACGAGAATGTTCCCTGCCACAACATCTTCCGATGCTAATGCCTCCTCCAAGGACAGAGTGAATGCCTGCCCTCGACCTCCTTGTTGGTTCCCATATTGCGGCCTAGTCTGGTGCTGCTGCTGGCCCCTGCCTTGATGATGCTGGGGTGGTCTATGCTGGTGTTGCTGCATCGGCGGTCCCTGCTGTCGAAACATCTGAGCTTGCGACATTAACGGGCGCTGTGCCAACGGTCTTACTGCTACCGCTGGTCCTCGATACTGTCCTGTCCCTGGTCCTGGCAGAGCAGGAAATTGCTGTACTGGTCCTCCTGACCTTGAATTCATGGGACAGGTGGTAACCCGATGATCTGGATTTCCACATATCAAATACAGCCCGTTCAATGTCCGACACACATCTCTAGTGTGTCCTACCTTTCCACAATAAGTGCAGCCTGCTGGGGGTTGCTGGTTCTTCCTCTGATGCTGTTGCTGCTGCTTGGGTGGTGCTGGCCCTTGCATTGCCACATCATGAATGCGAATGCGAAGAGATGGTGCTGTTGTTCGGGGCGCTGCTCCCCCTCCTCCTTCGATCTGACTATGGGATCTCTTCTGACCTCCAGTCCTTGCCGTGATCCTCTGAATGGTTATCTTATGCCTTCGAGTCGCCATCAATACCTCATCAAAAGTCTGATAATTGTGCCCCTCTATCAATTGTAAGAGCTCAAGATGAAATCCTTGCTGAAATCTCATAGCCCTCTGGCTCTCCGTTGCTACCATCTCTGGGACGAACCTACTCAATCTGCAGAACTCCGCTGCATAAGCATCTACTGTCTTGCCAGCCTGCTTGAGGTTGATAAACTTATGTTGTAGCTCAAACTGTGCCACAACTCTATAGTACTTCGTCTTGAATCTTGCGGTAAAATCGTCCCAAGCAACAGGACGTCTGACGCCTACTTCCTCTGATTCCCACCAATCACGTACGAGATCCTGAAGTAACAACTTCACTTGGTCCACACGTTCTTCCGTCGGTACCTTAGCCGCTGTCAGAATAGCCTCAATGTCCTTAAGCCATGCATCTGCTGAGATGGCATCCTCCGTGCCCTCGAAATGGCGGGGGTTGAACTTACAAAATCTGGTTGATGCTCCTGAATCTGGCCTTGCCCCTCTTTCCAAAGCCGTCTGCAATCCTTGGTTGAGTAGTACGTTCTGCTCTTGTAACTGAGCGTGCATGCGCTGCTGGGCTAACATCTGGTGTTGCTGAGTAGCCATCATCCCTCTCATGATCTCCAGAAGGGCCGGTGTGTCTACTTCCACTGGGTAGGTGGAACTATGGGCGGTGTAGGAACCTCCGGATACTGCGGTCTGGCTGCTGGTTCCACTATTACTTCTTCTTGAATAGTCTCTTGAGGTAGTACTGGCCCTTATAGCTGACCAACCTGGTCATGTTGTCCATGTTGCCCTTGTTGTTGCTGTCCAGTTCTGACAGATGCAGATGAAGTGCCCCTAAGGAAAGGGATAAGAGAGCAATCAAACGACCGGACAGGAAAGATCAATGAAGCTGAAGGATACGGGAATGTCAAGCTAGGGTTGAGAATAACGAATCATGAGATCAAGGAGGAACATATGTGATTGAGATATCCTATAAATCAAAATACCCCACAAGTCTGAAATCAGACCTGCATGGGCCACCACTAAAACCTTGTCACGCCCCAGAACCAGAATACTGGAGAGCGGGAGAATGACTCAGCCAGCTATGTATTACGGGTAGAGGAATACCGCATAATATGATCAATGCTGTCTAATAAGACGAGGGGGTGCATACTACATAAGAGTCTCACTATGGTCACTTCACATCTATTGTCTCAATCATTCAAACAAGAAACAAAAATAGAGAACATGTGAGATAAAGCAGTAAGGCGTCCCAAACGCCCAGTCAAATTGTTCTTGAGATCTGGCTTTACAAAACATAGCCATAAGATGTAGTAAAGTATACACAATTGTTTATCGGCTGCAGCCTGACTTAGTTACAATTATGCAAAAGTAGGTACAAGACAATCCGACTAACATGTCGGTGCTAAACGGCAAAGTATAAAGTATTTAACAAAACGAGCGGGGAAGTAAGGAACCCACTCGAGTCCTCCTGCGATCATTCCTCTATATTGACCATCCTGGAGGTGGAAGTAAGCTGAGCCCTCGGGGACTGGCTCTAAATCTGGCCATGCAAAACCAGAGAGGTTAGACCTCTAATAGCAAGTACCACAAGGGAGTACGATATGAGGAATGAAGCCAGTAATAAGAAAATATGATAATAGATCTCTGCTATCTACTAGGATTCACATAACATCACGATACTTCGAACCAACCTCCCAACCAAACAAAGACAGAAGTTGGCCCGTCATGTCCTGACTTTCTGATCATCTCAGTTAGGTAGCAGAGTAGGTACAGTACACAAACAAATCAACTTAAACGGCCATGCAATTACTACGACTTGCTATGGTGAGTTCTAAGTTATCCTAGAATTATGCAATAAAGGATTCCTCAGTTCTTACTATGTGCAAGCAAATCTAGTCTATCCAGTCAATCAATTGCGCCAATCATGAATTAGACGAGTCCCAGCGGGACGTCCGTCATCAATATACAATATACAATAAATAATATAAGCAGATACCGCTCCCTGCCCGTGTGGTAGATTTGCAGTATCTGTGGGAACCAGCCGGCCTGTCGGGTACTTAATAGTCCCCAAGAGGGCTGCCATGTAAGAACTCGGGAATCCATTCTCTCCATGCAATCATTATTTTATTTAACTTAATAGTCTCTACGTTGAGTGAAGTCCCATGCCGTGGATCATGGTTATTCAGAATGAGTACTTTCTGTACATAGTACGGTATGCCCAACTCTACAACAATACCCGTGCGGTTAGGTTGTAGGTCTTACATAGCGTAATGCAACAATTAAAACTAACCACAGAATAATCATGCCTTGATCATAAAGTACACATGCTATTTTTGTAAGATAAATAAATTGAAGCCTGCATGGGCCTGTATGCCAATATTCGGGAATAGCCAGTCGATTTCAATAGTTCATAATTAATATGAACATGTCTCATTCATTCAATTCAATAAGACGACTAGCCAGTCTCTTAGTTCCAACTAGGAACGCATGATCAATTATTAATCAAGATAACAATTAATGCTAATTAATGTTAAGATAACAATTTTAATGTTAATTAATACCAATCCATGTCAATCAATGTCAATTAATGTCAATTAATGTCAATTCAGGGACAAAAGGCATTAGGGACTAAAGTTCATGCGGCCAGGTAATTGGGATTCCATGCGGCTCAATGCCTATGCGGCCGAGAAGTTATAAGCCTTATGCGGCTAAGAATCTCTTATACGGTCGAACTCTCATACGGCTACGATGGACAGGAGTACATGCGGCTGTCGCCAAATGGAAGCTCATGCGGCTGCGGCCAAATGAAAACTCATGCGGCTGCGGCCAATGGAAACTCATTCGGCTGCGGCCAATGGAAAACTCAAACTGCTGCGGGCAATGGAAACTCATGCGGCTGCGGCCAATGGAAAACTCATGCGGCTGCGGCTAAATGAAAAACTCATGCGGCTACGGCCAATGGAAACTCATGCGGCTGCGGCCAATGGAAAACTCATGCGGCTGCTGCCAAATGGAAAACTCATGCGGCTGCGGCCAATGGAAACTCATGCGGCTACGGCCAATGGAAAACTCATGCGGCTACGGCCAAATGGAAAACTCATACGGCTGCGGCCAATAGAAACTCATGCGGCTGCAGCCAAATGGAAAACTCATGCGGCTGCGGCCAATGGAAACTCATGCGGCTGAAACTCTTCATGCGGCCAGCTACTCTTCATGCGGCCAAACTATTCATGCCGCTCAAGAGGACTCGCCGCATGAAACCTCATGCGGTCAAGCATTGCCCTTCTTCTCCACTCCTCTGAGAAGGAGAACCATGGGAAGCCATTGCTTCCGAGCTCCCTAATTCCTTCATTCCAAGCCCAAAACTGGACTTCCATGGGTCAAAATAGGGTAGAACAAAATTTTCTACAACATGAAACCATCAAAACTTGAAAATAACAAAGTTACTAGATCAAAACCTAAGAATCTGAAAATATATTAAACTTAGATTTACAAGAAATGAGCCATGGAAATTGAAAATGCTAAGTACTAAAGTGTCACGCCCCGACCCGGAATCACCCGAATCAATGTCCTCGCAGGGGGCGTGATGCCGCACGAGCCTGGAGTTGCGCTTGTGCAAGGTAAGATGACAAGTCTCAAATGGTTATCTTTTGATTCGATATTAACAACGAAAGGAAAACAGAGTATACGAAACAATTCTCTTTATTGATATCCGAAATCAGAGATTACAAAGGCTTTCGATAGCCTAACAATATATGCCAGATTGGCTACAATACTCAGGTTCTCTCTTGCCCACAAAGGATTACACCGTTCCATACATCATACCTTCTATATCTCGGCCGCATCAATCCAATTGCGTAGTCCGAGCGTCAATGCGATTTGCACGCTTCAATGCGCTTCGGCATTCCAAGCCTCAATACGTTCAAGCAAAGCTTTGTCGCGAGCCATCCATTTCCTGTACCCTGTATGAAGCTAGTGGGGGATCAGTACGTTCGTCCTCGCATGTACTGAAGCAAAGATCTTCTTTCCAAACCAACATTGTAATATTTATGTTGAATCATGCAACTTAGCTTATGATCTTGCTATGTTCTCCTTAGGGTCAATTTCATGGTATATTCGAAAGCGTAAAGCATGTAATCATAACAGCATGTTATCGAATTGAATAGGCAAGCAAACAAGCAATCTCGTGTTTGATTCGTGGCACGACTTCTTACCAAGTCGATGCACTCGTCCTTGTACCGACGCAAGGTGAATACGCCGCATTCCTTCCCTGTCATGTTATATGTGCATTTCTAAGCAGGATCTCTATGCGGGACGCATACGCGCCTACACTTTCAACCCATCGTTCCTTAACTATATGAGGGCTGTTGGCGTATCCGCGCCGGAATGGACTAAAGGAGTTCCTTTCTTTTCTCTCCTTCTTTTCTCAATATTTGGTCGGGCTTCCCGGCGTTTCACGGGTTGGGTCACATCCCAATAACCGAAACATTCCCGCTGCATACCATCATTTGTGACTTTTCCCATCTTGTTTAAGGATGTGCGCCTACAAAGATTATTCGATTCCCTCCTAGGCCAAGCGG
This sequence comes from Iris pallida, assembly GCA_029216955.1. Lineage (NCBI taxonomy): Eukaryota > Viridiplantae > Streptophyta > Magnoliopsida > Asparagales > Iridaceae > Iris > Iris pallida. The sequence continues at coordinate 34,988,929 of JANAVB010018993.1, read as the reverse complement.
TTCCGGGGCGCTCAGGCATTTAACCGTTTGGGGAAAACACCCGTGTACGGGAACATTTTATCTCTCGTCCATTCCATTCGACCATGCAACGCCCTTATCATTCAAGCAATCAAATTCAAACAACCAAACATAGTCTTGAGTCCGAGACTCAGACTTTATCATCTCGCGTCTCTTTCGTTAACTTTCTGTGTTCTTACATTTCATACTTCGTTTCAATGATTCAATGGCATCGTGCCTCAACTCAATGCTCGTCAACCGAACGACCCGAAGGTCTCGAACACCTTTTGAGGCACCATGTCATATCCGATAGTTTTGCCACATTCATGCCACAACTGTATTCTCTCGCAACGAAGCCATCTTTTATTATCTCGTGCACGTAGGTACGTTTCGACCGTATATCCATGTTCTATAACTTAGCATTCAATGTTCGGGGCTTGCGCGCTAGGGCGCTCGCCTATTGTCTTCCAATGTTCTAGCTGTCTAACTCGTGCAACAAAGGTACGATATGGTTCATGCACTAAGGCACTCGTCGAGTACAGTTATCCCATGTTCTTACGGCTTGCGCACCGAGGCGTTCGCCTTTGCGATATCCAATGTTCCATAGCAACTCGTGTATTTGATGCATGTTTTATTTCAATTGTTCTAACTTAGTGTTCGACTCACACTATGATTTATCTCCGATCGGACCACGCCCGTGGCGTCGATAGGTTAACTTAGCTTACAATGATATATTTGACATATCGAATGAAGGAGTAAAAAGAAGTCAATCCTCCCACCTTGAGTCGATATGCCTTCGTCGTTTCGCCGAGCCGATGCGGCTCGATTTTATAACTTTGTTGCACGACCACTCTCCTGACTTAGCCATTCGAGCACTTCGTGCTTCATTGAATCATACGTCCGATTTGCCTTAGCGTGCCCAAGTCTCAGCCCGTCACAAGGCGTCGATTTGATTTCGCGGACCCCTTACTAAATATGGCAAAAGATCGACCTCTAATATTTTCGTGTCAAAGTATAACCTGCACACGAAACCAACTAAAATCAATACTTACATCGATTCGGACTTGCGCCTTGGTCGATTCGATTTCTTAGAATCTTCGAGCCGATTCAACGCACTTATCCTTCGGGGCAACGCGGCACTTCGCATCGATTCAACTCGATGCATTCTTTCGGACAAGGTAACTCTTCGCATCAACTTAGTTCGATGTGTTGCTCGGGACAACGTAACTCTTGTATCGATTCGCATCGATACATTTTATTCGGTCAATGTGACTCGTTGGGTCAACGCTTCAGCGTAATGCGCCGTGCGGAGCGGGGCATTACATAAAGTATCTAAGAATCTTGAGAGGAAGATAATGGAACAACAAAATGGGAATCTATCAAGAAGCAAGTTGGCACTTGCCTAGGCGGCTGGTAGGTGGGGAAGAGTTTATGAGGAAGAAGAAGAGTAATGGTGAAGTAATAAAGAGAGAGAAAGGGAATGAGGCTTTAAATGAAGGAGTGGTGGTAGGTGGGGGTTTGTTTCGGTTCATGATGAACCAACATAATTGAACCAATCCAAGCCGAACCCAAAGCAAAGCTAAAGCAGAGTATAAAAGCGGAAAGTAAAATGCAGAAAATAAAAATTGTAGAAATTAATTAACATGAAATTAAAGGGATTTAAATACAGAACAATACATGATAAATATTAAATAAATATATTAAAGCAGTACATGCATTTAAAATACGTATTCTGGGAACGGGAAGTGACAGAACTTCTCCTTAAAGAGCCTCCTGAAGCTCTCCCAAGTCAAACCCCTCACCGACGCACGAGGATCCGTGCGAAACCAAGTCAGCACTATATCGAAAAACTGGCTCGCTGTAGACGTCACCCAAAGCCATTTCGGGACCTCTGCTAACTCCAGGCTCCACTGGACATCCTCCAACCAGTCATCCGCGTACAGGATACCCTCGGTACCTTTGAACTCCTTCGGTTTCATCTTCCTGAAATCTAGGTGTGTGCCAGGCCTCCCCTGACCCTGCTGCTAAACTGTGGCACCCTGAACTATACTTGGTGCAACCCTCTCTACTGCTACCATCGCCAGCTGGTATGAGTTCTCCATGCTCTGTCGTAACACCTCTGCCTGTGCGCTCTGGGTCTGCAACATCTGCTGCAGAAGGGCCATCATTCCCTGAGTATCAGTCGATAGCGAAGGCTGCGGAGAAAGAGTATCCGAAATGACTATGGATGGTCTCACTGTTGGAGGTGGAAGACCTCCTAGAACTGCCGCTGCTGCTCCCGCCTGAGGGGCAGGTACTGAGGCTGCTACTCTCTCTACTGCTACTCCCGCAGCCGGAGGCGGAAGTCCCACTGGATCGGACCTCTCTAGAACTGCACTAGGCCCTGCTGCCTGAGAACGAGTCACTGTCATTCTGAAGACGAATTGAACCCAAGAGATCAATATGGCACAAGATAAGATATTATCAAAGGAGGACAATTGAATTCAAATGCAAGAAGAGTTGTCATGGTAATCAAAAGATCAGAATTTTCCTAAAATGTGATTGAGTAACTCCTATCATATCCTAGATCCTATGTCCTAGTCGCAGGCTCGTAAATAGTACTCTAAGTCGAGCACTATTACGAGATCGCACTATTTGTGACACTGGCCTGCATGGGCCACCACAAAAACGTGTCACGACCCGCACCTGAAGAGGGGCACGAGTACGTGGTTATGTCCAGCCTACGTCGCAGAATCGGCGGTAGAACGCTGTATAGGTCATCTATAAATACTACAACTAAACAGATAAAGGTACCTGTACAGTATATACACTCCGAATGGAGGTGACATAGCAATACAGTCTCAATCACAAAGTAAAACTAAGGTAGATAGCATGGAAAGGAAATATGATAGATGAAAGCAGAAAATAGGTTCAAGATCCACACAAGCCCAAAGCTAAACACAACATCACAGAGTCACAGAATATAATATGATACTACAATCTGAAAGTACTAGCTGGATCGCAGTCCAGGCAAACCTAACTAAGCTACACTACTCTGGGTGTGTAAAGTCTAGTGGCTCTACTATCAAGCCACGGTCCAGGTCTACTCCATCTAACTCGACCCCATAATAGGTCGGGCAATCTGTCTGAGAATCATCTGTAATATGTCAACGATATTCTGTCAGGAAAATGAGCAAGTACAAACACCAACAGCAGTTCCATATGAATTGACAAATTCTATAAGAGACAGTGTAATAAAATATAAGACAAAATCAACAGAAAATATATATCAAGATGTGGGTACTGAATAGGATGATAATATGTATATATATAGGATGACTTGGTGTCACGACCCGCACCCGCTTTTCGGACGCGAGCTCGTGAGCAAGCCAGCTACATATCGAGCAGACTCCAGCCCGACTCGAGTACGTATAAGCTGTCACGGCTATGGCAATGGGCCTAATCAAGGCAAGGAAAAACTATATCTCAATCCATAATAAGAATAATAATCAAGAATGAACAAGTATGGGTCGTGGTCTGCAGCCCACTAGCATATATGTCCGATAA